>JAMXBB010000004.1:16510876-17110876 GCA_024138015.1 Lumnitzera littorea
ATAATATTAAGTTAATGAATATTATTTTTATTAAATATTACAAAAAAATATTTATTTTATAATATAAATAATTAATTTTTTAATATAAAATTTGTGTCCATAAATAATTTTTTATAACATCTAATAAAAATAATTTTAATTAACTCAATATTATAACATAGAATAGTATTTTTTAGTATGGAAAATATTTTTTATTTTTGTCCAATAATTTTTTTTTTATGTACCATAATATAGATGAGATAAAATTTAAACCTTTTGTCTAATTCAACAGTTTAATTTTTATTCAATCGTCAAGTAAAGTTACAAATTAAATATGAGATAATTTTTTTCAATCTAATACCACAAAATATGTGCAACCAAATGCTACTTTAGTATAGCTTACTTTTCTTCGATTTACTATACTCACATCATTCTACCATTTCTTGTGCTACTTTACAAAAAAATGTTGATCAAAGTAGTTTTGAGACTAGATTGTTTGATCTTCTATGATTGTGATATGGGTCATCTTCTTGGTTGAGTTTGCTAGTTGTTTGATCTTGAATATTATATTTTTAATTGGTGATTTAATAGTAAACTAATGAACCAAAGACATCTCGAGATTCATGGTATGTTTGGTTTGTAAAATGAAATAAATAAGTTTTGCAATTCTTAAAGAATAGAATATGGTGGCTCCTTTAAGATACCTCATAGATAGATATGTAAATATGCTAAAAAGAATATATATATATATATATATATAGCTATTTTCTTCATACTTGTAAAGACACTACATTTCGTTTTTTTGTAACAATAGAAATTCTATCTAATAATGATTCCTCTACCTAAGCGCTAAACAAGATTGAAAATGGAGGAATAATTATTTTATTCCATCTTTATAAGATCAAGCAAACATATAATTAATATATAAATACACATTGTGATAGGAGCTACACGAGAATATTGAGCGCATTGTGATCATAGAAATAAGCAATTGGTGCACCAATCTAGTTCTTAATTTTTATAGAAATATATGAGGTTAATCTAGATTAGGAGGTTGAAAAAAAAAATCTAGATTAGGAGGTTAACTTATTTGCAAGAGAGCAGTGAATAGGAAATTAGGTTAACTAATTGAAGTTGAACTTATGGACGTTTTAGCAAGACATGAGATTTTCCTAAAAACGCAAGTTCAGTTAGTTGCATCATAGATCTCGCTTTGATTAATTGCATTTGTGTAGCTCATTCGATTATTTAGTGACAGCATTAAAAACCCCGCATTCACTTTTTACATATGTGTCTAATAAGATGCTTTTATAACATCGTCCTATCTAATTCCATTCTCAATATCTAAAATTGTAATATGATAGTTGGAATTAAAATAAAATAAAATATCGTTACAAAGCTTTCCCATTCGTTTATTTGGTCAATGCATATGTCTTTTTTATAATTCAACGAGTAATTGATTAATTACTTGCGAACACTTTATTTGTCGGCATATGTTGTATGGCAAAGGGAATCTCGTTGGAGTATTTCTTAATGCAATCACTCTCTCTTGGTATGAAGTATAGTTAAGACAGTTGTATTTTTAAATTTTTAACTCTATACATCATGTTCAGATCCGTTTGTTTCTCTCGGAAAACCCTTATTTTTCGGATGAAACACATGACAAGTGAAAGTTACAAGTTAGGAACTTTAATAAAAAAATTCCTGGGAAGTTGCATATATGAAGAGGACTAGGTGGCTCCAATCTATGACTTTCAGGGGGGGAAAAAAATGAAGGTCAGCAAAGGGAGCAAAAAGATCGTAACACCATCTGTTCCTTCACCCAAAACAAAACTCAGGATATCCTTCTTTGATCAAATCCAACCTCCAATTTATGTTGGGATTATATTTTACTACAAAAACCAAGGAGACCATTATCATGGTCCTGAAGTTGACATTCATGAAAGGCTTGTCAAATTAGAGAAGTCACTTTCAGAAACCCTAGTTCTCTTCTATCCTTTTGCTGGTAGATATGCAGAGGAAGACGGTGGTTCCTTCATTGACTGTGGAGATCAAGGAGTTGAGTACGTAGTAACAAAAATCGATTGTCATATTGATGATCTTCTTGACCCCGAAATCGATCCCAGCATGCTTGCAAGCTACCCCATGGAATCGGAAAATGGAATTTCCCTCATGGTTATTCAAGTGAATGTGTTCAAGTGCGGGGGATTAGCCATTGGGGTAAGGTTTTTCCATAAGTTAGGCGATATGTTCACGTTAAGCATGTTCATGCGTTCATGGTCTATAGCATGTAATGGTGGCATTACACAAGTGATACCGCCTAATTTCAATTTAGGATCCCTGTTTCCTCAAAAGGAAACATTAGGAAAATTACCTGTTGGTGGAATGATGCATCAACCACATGTAGAAATCCTCTTAAACAACTTTGTGGTGAAAAGATTCACTTTTCATAATGATGTTATTTCAAAACTGAAAGGTGATATCACTGATTCCATGTTCAACGGGACGAACTACAATACTCTTGCTTCTCACGTTTCACGAGTGCAGGTAGTGTCAGCAGTGATTATTAAGGCAATTATCGAAACGAAATGCTCTAAGGGTAATCTCACCTTCAAACCTTCCCTTATTTGCCATACGATGAACTTACGGGAGAAAACAGATCTACAAATTGGAGAAAACTTGTGTGGTAATTTCTATGGACTGGTTCTAGCTCCGCCTATCAATATGGAACAAAGTGTGATCCCGATGCATTCCGTATTGGATGTGATAGGCGATGCAATCAAGAAAGCCAAATTGCGATTTTCAATTGCAACAGATGTTGATTTGTGCTCCATGGTGGAGAAAACAAATGAGGAGTTTCTTGAGGTATTGAAGAAAAGTGCGAATGGGGAAGTTAATCCGATTATTTTTAGCAGTTGGTGCAAGTTCCCACTCTATGAAGTAAATTTTGGTTGGGGAAAACCAGAATTTGTTAGTAGCACCTTGGCATTATTCGAGTCAATTGTTCTGATTGATAGCAAATTGAATGATGGTATTGAGGCATGGGTGACCTTGAAGAATGACGAAATGTTGATTTTAAAGCATAAACTGGATGCTATCTTGGGGTTTTAGTTCATAATAATTAGTAAGGAGTCTTTAATCTTTGTTTTAATTTGTTGAAACTTGGTTGTTGTTCAGTTCTACACTATGCTTGTTTGTTTTAATTCATTAATAGTCTATGTCGCGTCCTTTCTTCTTTGTCCTCGGTTATTATGGAATTCTCTTATTTGTGTGCTTCATTAATATGTTACCAAAAATCAGATTGCATGAGAACATTTTCACTTTTGAGTTGGCTGGGATACCTTCTTATGCTGGTGACTATTTTATTTTTTCCTTAATTTTAAAAGTGATATTGTGCTACAAGGTAAAGAAAAAAATGAGAATATATATATATATATATATATATAAAGAAGAAGAAGAAGAAAAAGAAGTAGAATTCATTTATGTATGACCATATATGACCATATATGAAATCCGACTATGAGGCAAATGAGGAGAGGTAAATTTACTAGCAAAACAAAGACACTGATGTTTAGATGGTGGAAATCAAAGAAAATGAAAATAAAATGATGGAATTGAATAAAAATGTTATTTTAGGCTCCTGAAAGAAAAGTTAAAACAGATGGAATAGGAGAGAAATAAATGGAAATATGTTTATTGTCGAGTTTGGTTTTTCATCTCCCAATTTTTAAAAATTAATTCTTCTTTAAACCTACCAGTATTAAATCCTACCTGTTTAATATTAACCCTTTAAGGTCTAAAGAAAAATCGGTTTTTAACTTAAAAATGTGTTAGAGTCGCCACTCAACCGAAGTTAGAAAAAACAATTAAGTTATAACCAATTGAATAAATTAGTTATAACTTAACCATTAGTCTACGTTAAAACTGATTTTTGAAATAGCTTTTAAAAACTGGAGATTTAGATCTGGAGATTAGAAATTTTAAACCTTTACGGGTACCACTGACTTTCTAAATTTAACATTAATCTTAAAAATCATCTTTTTAATTTCATAAAAACTCGATTATTTATTACTCTAATTGGATAACTTTAAGTAATTTAAGAAAAAAGAAAATTAGATTTTTTTTATTTTTATTGTCATTTCATAGGTATCTACATACCCACTATTCGAGATTAAATGTACGTAGTTCTTTTTGTAAAACTTTAACTAGTTAAGTTAATTTTAATTTTGAAAACATACTGAGTTTACGTTTTAAAGTTCAATTTGGTTTACTTAAGAAAGCTTCTTAAAAAGGGGTCTTAAATTGGAACTTTTTATTTTTTTGGAAAATTCTAAAAGATCCTATCTTTAAAAAGAATCCAATTATTTTTTATTTTGGAAAACTTGATTTCTAAGTGTTAAAAAATAATAATCTTTATTCTTTAACCATTTACTTATTTATTTTTTATTATTTTATTTATTTTTATTTTTTTTATTAAACTAAAAAATAACTAAATAAACCACTTTTTCTTTCTTTCTTTTTTCTTCTCTTTTTTTCTTTTTTTATTATGATTACATTTACAATTGGAATGAAATAAAGAAAAGAAAGAAAGAAAGAAAGAAAGAAAGAAAGAAAAATTATGACACAACCATAAAAGAGGAAGAAGGCTAGACCAAAAGAGCACGAGTCAAGCTATGGGTCGGTTTAAAGCGGGTTAGTTCAAGTGCTGGATTCGAGTCGTCCTCAAGCTCAACAGTAGCACGAGGCGTGATTCAAGGCAATTCAGGGGGAATTTTTTGTAGGTGAAAATAGATTTATGTGTTTTAGATTGGAGGTAGTGAGGGTAAGTTCAATGTTGTGGCTTGGGATGATGGTTTAGTAACGGGTGTGAGTGGCGGTAGATGGTAGTACTTGGTCCTTCGACGTGGTGGTAGCTAGGGGTGAAGGAGAGGCATGGGTAGGAGTTTTGGGTGGTGAGGAGCTTGGTCGTATGGTTAATTTGGGCTTAAGGTGGTGTTTTGAGAGTGGATCGTAGTAGTGGCTAGGGCTTGGCGATGGACGTTTGATGGCGCTGCCAAAGGGCACGGCCAGGGGAGAGAATGGTTGGGTTTAGAAGCTTGTGAGGTAAGGAAACTAATGAAGGTGGTGGGCCATAGTGTTAAGTTAGAGAGAAAGAGACTCAAATAGAGAGAGAGAGAGAGAGAAAGCTATAGTTAGAGAGAGAAAACAAGAGAAATAAGAGAGAGAGAGAGAGCTTGTAGGTGTTCGTATATGGTTGTTGATGTTCAATAAGCTCCTTCGCCACCCATTTTATACACAAATTTAACTCAGAAACTATGGAAAGCTCAAATCAAACTTGAATGCAAATGCTTGAAAATCCATTTTTTTTCGAATTTTGGAGCTTGATTTAAATGCTCCCTTGACTGAATTTGGACGTGTTTCTTGTACTAATTCATAGTAGGTCATGCGATAAACAAAATTAGTGTAAGAAATCACATATGTATGTGGTGAATTTATGCAAAAATTGGAGCTAAAGTGAGGGGAATGGACTGTTTTGGCTAAGGAAAGTAGAGGAAAATTAGGAAAAAACAAGGGAAACCGAGAGAAAGAGAAGAAAAGTGCTAACGTGGCGCTGATGTGGCTCCACATCAGCCACCACAACAAATCCCAACTTGTCACGTATCATTACGTGACAAGTAACAGCTGACATAGCATGCCACATGGTACCACATCAGTACGTCATCTAATCCAATGATGCCCCATGTCTAGACACGTAGCGCAATCAAATCCTGATACATAGCGGTTCCTAATGTGATAAAAAATGAAAAAAAAAAAACTTTATATGTCCCTACAAAGATTGGAACCCTTGACCTCATGCTCATACCTAATACCAAGTTCAAATGTTTATCTATTAAGCCGTTAGCCTATGCCTTGTCCATATATACAATTAAATTACATATATAGACCAAGTCAACTTAAACTAAATTCAAATCTAAGCCTATGTTCAATGGCCCAACTTTTAAACTTATTTTAAAATTTAAAAATCTATCCTATTAAATTGTTATTCCCTAAAATCTTTTTTTTTTTTTCAATTTTTTGTGATTTTTCAATTTTCAAAAGTTTTTTTTTATTTTCTAAACTTTTTATTTTTTGGTTTCTTTTTAGATTTCCTATTTTTAACATTTTTACAAATTTCTTATTTTTTTGGGGGGGAGGGAACTTTAATTCCCTTTTTTTTATGTTTTTTCTAATTTAGGACCTATTAAGGAAATAAAATAAAATAAAATACAATAAAGAGGGAAAAAATTGGGTGTTTACAATTGCCCCTCTTTATAGCAAAGTTTGAACAAAACTTTACCATAAAGACAAAGATACACTATTTTTGCCCTTATGATGACTTTAAAACAATTAATTAGTTATCCTAAACTCAATCTATTGGGGATTTTGTGAAGAAACGAAACCTAATCATGCATCTCTAAGCTCACTAACCTAGGTGAAAGTGTTTCTAAAGGACAAGCAATTCCACTCTAAATTGAATTGGAGAACCTAGTTGTGCCTCATTAGACTTACTAACCTAGGTGAAAGCGTCTCTTGAAGATTAGCAACCCTAATCTAGGATCAATAAAAAACCTGGTCATACCTTATTAAGCTTACTAACCTAGGTAGAAGCATCTTTCGAGAACTAACAATCCTAAACTAGGATCAATCTAAAACCTAGCTATGTCTCACTAAGTTTACCAACCTAGGCAGGAGTATCTCTTTAAGACTATCAACCCTATGATGGGATCGATCTAAAGGACCTGGTCATATCTTACTAAGCTCACTAAGTTAGGCAGGAGTGTCTCTCGAGGATTAGCAACCCCATGATGAGATCGATCTAAAGGACCTGGTCATTTCTCACTAAGCTTACTAACCTAAGCAGGAGTGCCTTTTAGAGATTAGCAACCCTATGATGAGATCAATCTAAAACCTGGTAGTGCCTCACTAGGCTCACTAACCTAAGCGAGAGTGTTTCTCAATGACTAGCAATCCCATGATGGGATCGATTTAAAGGACCTAGTCGTACCTTACTAGGCTCACTAACCTAAGCAGGAGCGTTTCTTAGGGACTAACAACCTTATGATGAGATCTATCTAAAGGACCTAATTGTGCCTTACTAAGCTCACTAATCTAAATGAGAGCGTCTCGTGGGGATTAGCAACCCTATTATGGGAACGATTAAAAAGACCTAGTCGTGCCTCATTAAGCTCACTAACCTAGGCAGGAGCATCTCTTGAGTACTAGCAATCCTCTGATGGGATCAATCTAAAGGACCTAGTCATGCTTCACTATGCTCACTAACCTAAACAAGAGCATATTTCGAGAACTAGCAACCCTATGATGAGATTAATCTAAAACCTAGTCATACCTTACTGGGCTTATTAACCTAGGTGAGAGCGTCTCTTGAGGACTAGCAATCCTAACTTGGGATCGATCTAATGGACTTGGTCGTGCTTCACTAAGCTTACTAACTTAGGCGAAAGTGTCTCTTGAGGACTAGTAACCTTGAGCTAGGATCAATCTAATGGACTTGGTCATGCCTCACTAGGCTTACTAACCTAAGTAGTAGCATCTTTTGAAGACTAACAACCTTAATCTTTGACTTAATGTTGTGTCCTATGGGCTTGCCAAAAGATATTAATGAAGAGAAGTGCCTTACGAACTTACTGAGAGAAACTTAGTGAAGGGAAGTGCCCTATAGGCTCACTTTAGGAAATCAAGCGTCTTATGAGCTCGCTAAAAGAACTTTGAAAAAAGAAGTGCCCTTTGGGTTTGGAATAGAGACTGAGTTAAGATTGTCTCTTCAAAGGCTGGTTAAACACTAAATGAAAAAGGTGAGTGCCTTATGGGTTGGCCAAAAGAAGCTGATGAAGAGAAGTGCCCTATGGGGTTTCTAAGAGAAACTTGGTGAACAGAGGGGCCCAATGGGCACTCTAAAGGTAATTGAGGAATAGAAGTGCCATATAGGTTTGCTAAAGACCTTAAAGAGAGCTGAAAGGATGGAAGGCAAGATAACCCATTTGAGAATTGGCTAAGATTAAACTTATCCAAAACACAACCCGATTTGAGGAAAATAGTTACAGATAAACCCTTTAGTGAAAACCATTTACATTAAAAAAAAAAAAGACATTAGAATATATTGAAAACTTGGCCACTTGAGTCAACATGGACTTGAAATAAAGATACTTTCTCTCTCTTTTCTTTTTTCTCTTTCTCTTTCTTTTTTTAGTTTACTAATAGGTAAAGAATCCTTCCTTAATAATCACATGGGGCCTCTTATGTTCCTCCTAACTCGAATGTCGAGCTGCTTGGTAAGGCTTTGTGATATCAAACATCCTTCTTTTTTTAAGGAGAAGGTAACTTAGTCGAAGAGGACTCCTCTGCAAACTCTCGATCCAAATTACACTCTTGACTATAGTCCTAAAATTATAATCCATTTTGCATATGATACGCCTTGATCAATCCATTAGATCTTGTTCAGTTTAACATTATAAATTTAGGCTTTTGGTCCAAAGGTTTCAAAATGCAACTAACGAAGAAGCCTATTTTGAAATAAATATTAATCCTGGGTGTACAAGTGGAGAACCTTAGGAACAATTAGAAATATAGTTGCCCTAGCTTCAAAAACAACCTTTATTAAAGATAGATCATCTTTGGAAGAGCCTTTATTGTGTAAGGGTAGTATTGTAGGTGGGAAAGCTTAGTGTGATTTAACACAAGAGAGGCTTCAAAGTAGATATAGAACTTTTGGGTTTCTAAGCTTAAATTATGATTTCGAGCCTTACGTTTTTTAGGCTTTGTAGGCTTTGACTTTTGATTCGATTTGATTGCCCATGTTGGGGTATGATATATCCCCTTAGGCCTAATTTTCCAACCTCTTTTCTTCATCTTTTTCTTTTCCTTTTTTGTTTTTGTTGTTTTTACTTTGCCCCACTATTATTTTATTGCTCTATCTTTTTCTTTTGGCCCTAAGTCTCCTTTGCCAAGTTTTTACCTCTTAAGCAATTTAGGATCATAAAACTATGGGCTCGAGTGAGATAAGTATAAGTTTGAGGTGTTTAAAAAAGGATATGGCTCTTCTTCATTTAAAATAAAAATAACTTATCAAAAATAAAACTTTTTTTTTTTTAATTTAACGTTACTGAAACAAGCACAAACCAATTTTATCTTTCTCTCTTCATTAATGACCTTAACCTCTAAATTGTCCCATTATAGGGTGGTTTTCGATAGGGTTTAAATTTGAGAATTCTTTAAATGGGTCCAATGGGGTGAACAAGAGATGATTTGTGTTTAGGATTCAAAAAATGAATGCCTAACTTCATTTTAGTTTGCGTATCACATTCAAAGTGGACCTCCTTTTAGGAATGAGTTCAAAGTATCATCATCTTTATGTTGTTCAACTTTCAAAGTATTTCAGGTTAGTGTGTAGAAGATAGTTTGCCTCTTTTCATTCTAAATCTTTTAAAAGTAAGTTACCGATTCCTTAAGGAGTAATTTATTTGCCCCAATAACATCACAATCATTCAATTGAAAAGGTAATTGTATTATTCCAATTGTTACAGACTTTATTGAAAACAATTTTCTTTGCCCCTATCTTAACAAGTGTCTAATTACTTAAAACAACCCGTGAGCTTATCAGAAGGCATTAGTAAGCCTAAAAGAAATGGAGCTTTAGGCGACTCGGTTAGACTATCCTTATGACTTGAAGAAGAACCGACTTGTTGTAGCTCTAGCTGAATGACTTTTATATCAATTAGGTCTTGAACCTTATTCTTTAATCTCTAGCATTTTTCAGTGGAGTGCCCCTTTTGACCCATATGATAGTCGCATCATGCTTTTGAGTCAGAGCTATGTGGTTTGTAATTCGGATTAAGGGATTCACAGGCTATAATCCTTACTTCTTTCAAATGATGAAAGATTTGGGTAATTAAGATCTCCAATCGGGTGAATTGTCTCCTCTAAGTCTCTTAGGCTTATTTTTTTCTCATTCCTCCTTAGCTTTTTTCTTGTTGGGCCTCCTTCGTCACTTGGGCTTACTGACATTTGATTAGTACTAAACATCGGGTGTTGAAATTTTCTAAGTATGAGGCCTATTGCTATTTCTAGATCTGTAATGTTCTTTTGTAGCATGGCTACCTTTTCTTCCAGATTCGAGAGTCTCCTTTCCAAGCTTAAATCTTAGGATATTTAGAGAGTGGTGATCATTGGGAATAAGACTTACCATTATAGGGCCATCTGATGTATCATCCTTTTTAGGGAGGCGAATCTATCAACAGCCATGTGAACTTGGTTGAAAGAATTTCTTTACCAATTAGCAATGTTATATATATATATATATATATATATATATATATTTAAGAAAGAGAGAAAGATAAAGCTTTATTTTATAGAAACCAAATAAAGATGGTGGATTTTTTGTTTTTGTTTTTTTTTTTTTAATTGCACTTCCTTGAGTGAGAGAGAATGAATGGTTAAGTAAGTTCTATTGAAGGATTATCTACGAAGAAGGAAAAAATGGAGAATGATAGACTAAAGAGAAAAAATTTTATTTCGAAAAGATTAGAGTACAAGGAACCTAACAATTATTCTTAATGAAACTTAAAATTTATTCAAAACCCTTTAACTTTATCTAAAGTTTCTAATCTAATTCTCGGAGTTAGGCTTTAATCTTATCCAACATTTCTAAAGTCCAATTCATAGTCCTCTCACTTTTTTCAACTTGAGCTAACAAGGCCCTATTAGAGGCCTTAGTATGCCTAGCCCTCTCCCTCCAATAGGTAGCTTTAGATTATAGCAGCTGCTCATGTATCCCTAGGGCATCTAGCAAACTGTTGACTCGTTAAGTATTCTCTTATTAGTTACCCACAATTCTTAGGTCTACATATTTCATGAATAAGAATTAATAATCAATGCAGCAAAAGAAAGCACATGGAAATATGCAGGTGTTGGGATCGTTTGGGTTAACACGTTACTCCTTTAAGTTGCAACCCTATTGTTGTTTTCAAATATTTGATTGCATTAAAACTCTTGAATGATTAGTAGAGTTGCAATTTCTTAAAGACATTGTATTAACTCAAGCTTGGAGGGGAATATATGCAATTAGGGTAGGTTTTGAAAAAGTCCTTAAGTTTTGTGACCTTACTTGTTAGAGAACACTTTCATTGGTCACATTGAGCTTAAGTGAAGCGGCCTAATCTACCCCAAGCAGTGGTTACACCATAGCACCCGAAGCCTACACAATGACCTCTATCCTAGAGTCCTAAGACAGTTTGGGTCTGACCGTATCTACCCTACATCTTTGATGTAATAAATGACCCCCCATATCCTAGTACATGTGATATGTAAGATAATAGTACAGATAGATAATAGAAGTTGAGAGTGAATTCTAAGAAAATATAGGGAAAGAAGCTTCAAGTTTATCTTTTCTTTTTCTCTTTTATAACAATGCCACCCTAAAACCTTAAAAAATGTATGTAAGAAGGGTAGGTTCTAAACGTCCTTAAACTTTGTGACTTCACTCGTTTCTAAAAACGGTTTCTTGGTCACATTAAAGCTTAAGTGAGGTAACCTAATCAGTCCCGAACGGTGGTTGTCTCACTATGCTCGGAACTTACACAATAGCTCCCTGTCCTAGGGTCCTAAGACGGCCCGGGTTCAACCATACCTATTATGAATTCATGGTACAATAAGTAAATTCCTCCCCTTAAAATAATTAAATAAAACTAAACATGCAAAGACATTAATATAGTTATGATACAAATGAAGAGTGAATAAGTAAATAAATTGTAATAAGGTGATTTTTAATTTTAATTTTAATCTTGGAAAGTTGAATGATTAACCCTCTTCATGTCCCTAATGAAGTTACTAAGCTATCAAGCCTAGTTTTTCACCTCCTAGTTTTTAAAAATTAAGTTTTCATTAAACTGACCAATATTAAACCTTACCCATTTAATACCAACCATCGACTAAGGTTTAAAGAAAATCTGGTTTTTAACTTGAAAATGTATGGGAGTTACCACCCAACCAGAATAAAAAGAAACAGTTAAGTTACAACCAATTAGGTTGATTGGTTACAATTTAGTTACTAATTTGCGATAAAACTGATTTTGAAACAACTTGTGAAAACTGGAGATCTGGATTTGAGGGTTAGAGATTTTAAATCCTTACGAGTATTACTGACTTTCCAAATTTAACCTTAATCTTAAAAATCACCTTTTTAATTTTATAAAAACTCGATTATTAATCACTCTAATTGGATAACTTTAAATAATCTAGGAAAAAGGAAAATTATATATATCTTTTTTATCGTCACCCTGTAAGTGTTTACATATTCGCTATTTGGAATCAGACGTATGTAGTTTTTTTTTTTTTTTTTTTTGTAAAACTTTAGCATGTTAAGTTGATTTTAATTTTAAAAATATGCCAAGTTTACGTTTTTAGGTTCAATTTGGTTTACTTAAGAAAGCTTCTTAAATTGAAACTTTTTATTTTTTTGGAAAATTCTAAAAGGTCCTATCTTTAAAAAGAATCCAATTATTTTTTTATTTTAGAAAACTTGATTTCTAAGTGTTAAAAAAAATAATAATCTTTATTCTTTAACTATTTACTTATTTATTTTTTATTATTTCATTTATTCTATTTATTTTTATTTTTTATTAAACTAAAAAAATAACTAAATAAACTATTTTTTCTTTTTACTTTCTTTTTTTTTTCTTTTTTCTTCTCTCTCTTTTTTTTTTTTTTATTATGATTACATTTATAATTGGAATGAAATAAAGAAAAGAAAAAAAAAATACAATACAACCGTAAAAGGGGAAGAGAGCTGGACTAGAAGAGTGTAGGTCAGGCTATGGGTTGGCTTGGAGCGGGTCGGTTTGGGCACTAGATCCAAGCCGGGTTGGTTGGGTCGGGTCCACTGGATCCAAGTTGTCCTCAAGCTCAATAGTAGCATGAGGTGCAATTTAGGGGGAATTTTTTGTAGGTAAAAGCAAATTTGTGTGTTTCAAATTGGAAATAGTAAAGGTAGGTTCAATGCCATAACTTGGGATGGTGGTTTGGCAGTAGTCATAAGTGGTGGTCAGTGGTAATACTTGGTCCTTCGACATGGTGACAGTTTGGGGTGAAGGAAAGGTATGGGTAGGAGTTTTAGGTGGCGAGGAGCTCGATCGTATGGTTAATTTGGGCTTAGGGTGGTGTTTCGAGAGTAGATCATGGTAATGGCTAGGGTTTAGCAGTAGACGTTTGGTGGCATTGATGGGAGGCACGACTAGGGGAGAGAATAGTCGAGTTTGGAAGCTTACGAAGTAGGGAAGCTAGTGATAGTGGTAAGCCGTAGTGTTAAGCTAGAGAGAGAGAGGGACTCAAATAGAGAGAGAGGGAAAGCTATGGTTAGAGAGAGAAAACGAGAGAAAGAAGAGAGAAAGAGAGCTTGTAAGTGTTTGTATGTGGTTGTTAACGTTCAATGAGCTCCCCCACCACCTATTTTATATACGAATTTAACCCAAAAACTATGGAAAGCTTGAATTAGACTTGAATGTAAATGCTCGAAAATCCAGTTTTTTTTTTTTTCGAGTTTTAGAGCTCGATTTAAATGCTCCCTTAACTAAATGTGGATGTATTTCTTGTACTAATTCATAGTAGGCCATACAGTAAACAAGATTTGTGCAAGAAATCACATGTGTGTATGGCGAATTTGTGCAAAAATAGGAGCTAAAGTGAGTGGAGTAGACTATTTCAGCTAGGGAAAGTGGAGGAAAATTAGGAAAAAACAAGGGAAACTGAGAGAAAGAGAAGGAAATTGCTAATGTGGCACTAACATAGCACCACATCAACCACCCTGATGAATCCTAACTTGCCACGTGTCATCACATGATATGTAGTAGCTAACATGGCATGCCATGTGGCTTGACACGGCATGCCATGTGGCTTGGCATCTAATTTGATGATGCTATGTGTTAAGATACGTGGCATAATTTGATCCTAACGTATGATAGTCCTTGATGTGATAAAAAATGAAAAAAACTTTATATGCCCACACCAAGATTTAAACCATTGACCTCAAGCTTATACCTAATATCAAGTCTAAGTGTTTATCCGTTAGATTATTAACCTATGCCCTATCCATATATGAAATTAAATTACATATATGAACCAAGTCAACATAAACTAGATTCAAATCTAAGCTTAAGCTTAACGGCTCAACTTTTAAACTTATTTTAATATTTTAAAATCTATCCTATTAAAGTGTTATTCCCTAAAATCTTTTAATTTTTTTTTCAATTTTTTCAATTTTTTGTGATTTTTCAATTTTCAAAAGTTTTTTTTCCTAAACTTTTTATTTTTTGGGTTTCTTTCTTGATTTTCTATTTTTGACGTTTTTCCAAATTTCTTATTTTTTGTAATTTTTTATATTTTTTTATTTTTCTAAATTTCTTTATTTTTTGAGTTTTCTTTAATTTCCTTTTTTTTTGTATTTTTCCTAATTTATGACCTATTGAGGAAATAAAATAAAATAAATGGGGCAAAAATTGGGTATCTACATTTATTTTTAAGTATATATAGTTTCTTTCAAGCGGTGGAGATAAAATAGTGAAATAAATGGAAATAAGTTTATTTTTACTAGTATAATATATTATTTTAGTTTTTTTTCTTTTTTCCCCCCTATTTTCACTTTGTCATTCTACCAAGCAATATAAAAAAAAAAAAAAATCTATTTCCTTTCACTTCCTTTTATGTCATTCCAAACAAAAAACCAAAACTATATTTCTATACCTTCCTTTACCTTTTCCTTCTTTTTTTTTTTTTTCCTTTTCCTTTCTATTTCTACTTATTTTTACTTGTATTTAAGTTGGCAAACACGAACTTAAGATTGACCCAAGATTCTATATATACAAGAAAACATCCAATATTTTATTTAGCCAAAGTAGAAAATAAGGAATCACAAAATCAGAAGCAAGATTTAGAAAAGGGAATCCCAATCGAAAAAGGAACCTATTCTATCAATAGATTAGTGGTTTGGCTACTTTGATTTACAATCCACCGATAGAAACCAACACTGCATAAAACTTCTGCTGTCTAAACTTATCTTGAAATGCAATCTTCTTATTCATATTGGGTTTGGCAAATATGAAGAGAATCACGGATCATGAGTTCGAAATATGGATTCGGAATCAACAATGTTTCTCTACTCTATTGATCTAGCCAAAATGAATCAACATACGTCTACTGTTATCTGATTTGTGTTGAATCACTAAGGAAAAGAAAAATTATAAAACCATGTTATTACACCCATATAAAAAAAAAAAAATATTGATAGTTTCAGCAGATGAAACTATAAAAATAAACCAAGCAGCTTTCTTTTAAATATTATTCAATTTTATCTCACATTATTAAAATTGTAAAAAATAAATAAATGTGATTTTTACAATGTAGCATATACTAATGCAACTAACCAAAGCGAGATCTATAATGCAACTAACAAATTTGGGTTTTCAGAAATATATCATGTCCCCTTAAAGGGTATATGAGTTCAACTTCAATTAGTTCATCGAATTTCACATTAACTGCTCTAGCAAATAAGTAAACCTACATATCTAGTATCTAGTTTAACCTCCTATATTTCTATAAAAAAAATATATCAACTCGATTGGTGGATTAATTGCATCTTTCTATAACTGCACAACGGACTCAATATTTTCATCGTAGCTTGTGCGTGTTGTGTAACTGTGTACCAAATATTGAAATGCTTTTCGTGAAGAACTGTAATATATTTATTTTCTCCAAAACAATTTTTTAGTAATTAGTAGTTTAACGGAAGTTGAACTCCTAATGTAGTGGTTGTATCGATAAAAGCAGTGCATATGAGAGTCATGTGTAGGTAGTTAATTCAGTTAGCGTTCAGATAATAGTATATTAGGCTTTAGTTTCTTCGTTACTAGACATAGCACAAAATACTTTCTTTCGGTTCTACAAAAGTCTCTGAAACTTTTCTCCTGGGTTTCATTGCAGAAGCTCAAATGACATTTACTTATGTTGTTAGAGTACTCCAGTAACTTTTTGTAACTTTCTTCATATTATTTTTCATCAATTTTGCTTAAAATTAGTAGGATTTTATTTTATTTGTATGGATATCTATGGAGATCAATATGTCCAGTGTTTCTATGAATGTAGATCCATCATATATTTTAGGATCTAATAGTCTAGAAATGGTGATAAGAAATATAATTTTTAATGGAAAAGACATTTCAAAGTATACCATTCATATGGCCTTTGGTGTAAAGCTCAAATTAGGGTTTATCAATGGAACAGTGACTAAACTAGAAGAAAAGTCTAGTGCTCCCAATGGATGAATACATTACAATTATATGATTAGGTGTTGGCTATTGAATTCAATAATTAGTGAATTATCACAAGGTTTTCCCTATGCTTGATCTACAATGGAGCTTTGGAAGGAAGTTTGCAAAAAATATGATCAAGCAAATGGACCTTCAATATATTAACTACAACATGAAATTTTGAACATAAGACAAGGAAACCAATTTATGAATGTTCATTATAATAAACTCAAGCATTTTTGGGATGAATTACAATTGTTGAATACTTATCCCATATGCAGTTTTGGACAACTTATTTATTGCATGTGTGGTTTGAAAGAATGGTTATTAGAGATTGAGTCCTGATAGATTGATGCAATTTTTGACGACTTTATCTAAGGTGCATGAGGTAGTAAGAAACCAAATTTTATCTGTTAATCATTTACCTTCAGTGTGCAAGGCATTTGATTTGGTGTTATAAGTTGAAAAGCAAAGACAACTAATTTCTTTGATAACAAACAAAGAGGTTTTATTAGCTTTTTCTATGAATAAAAGAAATGACAAGAAATTGGCTAGAGAAAAGGACAATAGGAGAAATAAATTACATTATAAGAATTTTAATTTTGATTAACACTTCATTGAATCTTGTTTTGAATTTATTAGGTACTTATAATGGTTTAAAGGAAAAAGGAACAAGAAGGGAAGTAATAAACTAGATGTGGTTGCGAATTGCAAAGTAGATAGATATGATGTGAATTCTAGATTTAATACTCCACTTGATCATATGATAGATGTGATAGATACAAAGCATTCTAGTATGTTTAACTTGCTAGTTATACAAAGTGTTTGCTAAGAAGCATTAAAAATGATGAAAGGCAAATAAAATGTTGATAATGGAGAATCTACCAGTATTATTGCTCACTTTATAGGTACTTCTATGCCTACAACTCAATTAGTTGTTTTGAATAATAAGATTTAATCTTGGATCATTGATACAAGGGTTGTTGACCATATTACACCTTTAAGAGCTTGCTTCATATAAACATCACCTCTCAAAGCCCAATATAGTCAATTTACTTAATGGAACTACTAAATCAATTTATACAATTGGTTTCATCCACATTAACCAAATTTAACACTACGTACTATGTTTTTGGTCCCTAATTTCAAACATAATGTACTATCAATTCAAAAATTATTGACTAACCTACCATTCATTGCAAAGATTGATAAAAACTCATGATATTTTCAGGACCTAATAACTAATCTTTGCATTGCAAGAGCATAAGCTCATCATGAATTGTATATTCTACAATCTGAAGTCACCAATTGTTTAAATCTTTGATGATTGTATCTCAACAAATTGATTCTCCTAATTGTAATAGTTTAGCTGCTTCTCAACGTACTGTTATTTCTTCTTTGGATTTGCACTTGTTACATGCTCAATTAGGACACTATTCTTGAACTTGAACATTTAGAGTGTTGTCAACACCTTAACTTGCAAAGTTTCTTTTGCGAAACTTGTGAATTAGCTAAGATTGTTAAATTCCTTGATGACATGTTTTGATGATAATAAACACCAAATATTACTAATGTAAGTATTAAGTGTTGAGGGAAAAAACAGGAACTTAGAAGCAAAGATGGAATTAAGATTGGAAATCTAATTCAAAAATAATGTTTGAAGGAGAACTTAGAAGCATTGTTAGAAGCTAATAACTTATTTTAGTTGAGACAAAAAGTTAGAAGTAGACCTAAAAGCATTACTGGGCATTTTTGAAGTTTTAAGAAAAGAGTGGTTGAATAGACTTAGAAGCAAACTTAAAAGAAATTTTGATAAGTACAAAAATTGATTAGAAGGACTCTAAAGACTTATAAGCAATCTCGAGAAGTTCAAAACCTGTTTAACAGTGAACAAGTAAATTAAAAGAAAACTTAGAGGCATTTTCGACAAATACAGAAGTTGTCTAAAAGCATTCACAAAACTTAGAAGCCAACATAAAAACAGTTTGAAGGAACATATTTTTTATTTATTTAACTTTGTTTTGCAAGTCAAGACCCAGCTCCACTAAGTTAAGTGTATTTGGTTAATACATTTGACACGTTCCACTGTTTAAGGAGGATTGTTTTATGATCTTTTTCACTGAAATGCAAGTATGTAGAGATGCAAATAAAGTTTGAATAATTAGACAAATGAGGAAGCCTATTTATTTAGATGAAGATATTATCCATTTGATCTTATCTAAGCCAAAGAACCAAAGCTTATTATATCTAAGAAATTTGAATCATGAATTTTGTGAAACATATCAGCAACTAACCTGATATTTTGAAGATAAAAGATTACCCAACTTTTAGATTATTTAAGATTAAGAAAAGATAATGTAGGAATCAAACAACTAGACTACTGACCCAAGGTTGAGCTCGAGGATTGGTAAGCTTGACAAGGTACATCCTTTCATCCCAACCCATACCGGAAGAGTTCAAGATGCTCTTATCTGCCGTTCTGTTATCTTTTCTAAGTCAAGCTCTCCTATACCTTTCAACTATCGCTATATGCCAACTTAAGGAGTGCTCAATTGATAGCTCGACTCACTAACCCACCAAGTCGATCGACTTGTCTCTAAGCCATCTCGAGCATATCCGAGCTGAATTCACTTCGGAAGAGTCAATGGCTTAGCTCGACAATAGTTAGGTTGACTATACTCTCTTGTTTGTTTGCGCTATAAGCGTGCCTCTAGTTTCCAGCTACGTATCCGAACACCCACATGATGGAGTCTGTTGTACAAACCAAATGTTCTCTCGATTTTTCATTAATACCCTTTAACATTCCTTATATTTCAGCTATTTCAGATATTACTCTTTTTGTTTTTTCCATATTTAGTAGGTTACCCTAGATTTTTTAGTATAAATACCTTTTGTACATTATAGCCACATCATCATCATCTTACCATTATTGAATATATTGAGTTCTTGCTTTTTTTGAGTTGTTTTATGCTTATACTCTCTACTTTACTCTTATCCTAATCCTTAAGCAAGGTTAGGTGACGAGTAACCTCACCGAGCTACTCATGTGTCATATCAAGTTAGTTTGTGAGTTTATATAGGTTCCTTAGTACGTCATATTCACGAGATCGTTTGTAGGAAACTGCTTGTTTTCTTTTTGTTACGTGCATTTGTCACCCTTTCATTTCAAGTTTTCTATAAGCTTAGACCCACCTTGATATGGAAAACCTTATCTATTCTTGGCACGACGTATCATCTTGGTATTTGAGCGAAGGTTTACTTAAGTAAGTCCCTACTAAACTGTGTTAGTGCTTCTATTAGCATTTGTATTTTGAGTGAGTTGAGTAGTAAGGAGGTTGTTAAAAGTTATGTTCAAACTAGTTGTGAGTGTTTGAGAAAGTAGTAGAAGTGGTGGTTTTGTTTTGTTGTGATTATTTACAATACTCTATTATACTCTGTTTTGAGTTATGTAAAACAAAGCAAGTCATAGCTGTATATTCCTATTTAATTAGTGAGTAAACCAATTAGAAGTGGTTGTAAGTTATTTCTAGATAAAATGAGTATTGTTGATTGTTTGGAACACTAGATTGAATAATAGGAAATGACTAATTCAAGTGTTAACACTAGTCTTGGAGATGATAATTGTGGTCTCATGCACCATGCACAATAAACCCAAAATACTCCTAGAAGTTCTAATCAATGGTTTGATGAGATGATTCACTTGATAGTGATTTAACTCAAGCTGTTTATTTGTTAACATTTTGACCTAATAGAGCTAACTACAACAGCCCCTAGGCTACTCCTGAAGTTGGTGCTACTGTCCATAATGCTTAACTTGCCCAAGGATAATTCCTAACTTAATAGGTCCAAGATAGAGGAGTAGGAGGCAATGTGCAGAGAAGAATAGACTTTAGATGAATGGAAGAGGAGGATAAGGAGTACAGAGAAGTAGACAAGAAAGTATGTGCATCTCGAGCTGCTAACCATTTAAAGCTTCAAATTCCAAGCTTTAATGGTTCTGGAGATGTAGATAACTATCTCGATTGGGAAGAAAAGGTAGAATAAGCGTTCAATTACTATCAGTATAAGGACCGTAAGAAGGTAAGAACTATTGTATAGAGTTCTCAAGTTATGTTGCAATATGGTGGAGAAACTTTCAAATAATGAGAAGACAAAATGGATACTAAGAAGTTAGTACTTAGCCAGAGATGAAAAGGATACCTAGAGCCAGATTTATGTCAGATACTTATTTTCAGGACACTTTTGCTCGACTTTAAGAACTAAGGCAAAGAAACTACACTTTCGATGAGCATGTGCGAGAGTTTCAAGTGCTTATGATAAAATGTGAAGTCAATGAGCCTTTAGCCCATATAGTATCAAGATTCTTGACTAAATTGAGGTTAGACATATGAGATGTGGTTGAACTACAACATTTTATCACACTGGATGGGGCCATCAAAATTGCTTAGTGAGTGGATAGGCAGAGGAGGAATGAGTTAAGCCGACCTATCTAATCCAATCGACTTGTTCAAGGTAATCACCAAGCTCAATATGGTACTAAATCGAACAAGAGGACAAACATCAGAACCGACCAGAGGAACTAACCTAATGACAATGAAGTGTAACCGAGAACATTTAAGAGAGGACGAAAAATGTTTTAAGTGTCAAGGGTTTAGGCACATGATCGCCCAATGCTCAAATAGACGAATCATAATTATCAAAGGTGATGCTCCAAAGATTAAAGTTGACAGTACATATGAGGAACCCAAGTAAAAAGAACTAGAGGAAGATGTTGAGGATAATGAAGAGTTCATAAAAGAAAATGTATATGTTGACGACCTAGATAAGTTAACTTTAGTTTTTCGATGAGCCTTAAGCATTGAACTATCTACTGAGGAGGAGCAATGATAACACTTGTTTTACATCACTTGCAAGGTGAATGATTAAGTCATTGCACTCATTGTAAGTAGTGAAAGTTGCACTAATGTAGCATCTACTGACTTGATTCAGAAACTCAAGCTACTAACCTTAATACATCCAAGACCATATAAGCTATATTGGCTCAATAAGAAGGAAGCACTACATGTAACTTAGCAAGTATTGCTGCCAATCCCGATTGGGAACTATTCTGATGAAATTCTCTATAATGTACTACCTATGTGCTCATCCCATATGCTATTGAGATGACCTTGCCTCTTTGATTAAAGAGTCATCTATGATGGCTTCAGAAATACATATGTTTTTTAGAAGGATGGGAGAAAGATTACTTCAAACTCTATGACCCCGAGCTAAGTGAGCAAGTTACAACCCAAATTAACCCCAAGGATCTAAGAAGACATTAGTTTTGACTCGATCTAAGTTTCAAGAAGCCATCAAATCCAATGTGCCAACCTTTCTACTAATCAAAATGTTGTTAGAATTGTAGGACTAGGTTGTGCTACCTAGAGGGGTTCGAGAATTGTTGGATAACTAGGTTGACCTGTTTTGTGAACAATTGCTTAAAGGACTACCCCCTCTTTGAAGAATTGGGTATTGTATTAACTTGATACCTAATGCTACTCTGCTAAACAAGCCTACTTATCAAATGAATCCCAAGCAAGCTACCATGCTCTAAAAGCAAGTCAATGAACTGTTAAAGAAGGGATATGTGAGACTATGCTATACCCACATTACTTGTATCAAAGAAGGATGGTACTTGGCATATGTGTATAGATAGTAAGGCTATTAATAAGATTATGAACAAGTACAAGTACCACATTTCAAGGCTAGATGATATGTTAGACAAACTTAAACAAACTGACTGGTGATAAAATTTTCAGCAAGATTGACTTGAAGTTGGGTTACCACTAGATTCATATGAGGTAAGGAGATAAGTAGAAGACTACATTTAAAACTCGACATGGATAGTATGAATCGATGGTGATGCCTTTTGGCTTATCGAACACATCGAGCACACTCAAGAAATTGATGAATCATGTGCTAAGAGATCTAATGGGAAGGTGTGTTGTAGTCTATTTTAATGATATCTTTATGTATAATGCCAACCTGTCAAGCCACTCTGACCATCTCTGAACTGTGCTTGATCTGCTCTAAGATGAAAAGCTCTTTAGGAATTTGAAGAAGTATTGTTTTTGTCAAGGAGAAATGATCTTCCTAGGATATGTCGTAAGTAGAGGAGGCCTACAAGTTGATGATGAGAAGATATGAGCTATTTTCGAATGGCTGACCCTAACCACTTATGCTGAGGTAAGGGGCTTCCATGGACTAGCATCATTTTATTGTCAATTCATTTAAGGTATCATCACTATTATTGCACCTATTGCACCCCTTACCGAGTTAACAAAGAAGAATATGGAATTTAAGTAGGGGGAGCAAGAAGAGAGAAGTTTTGCTAACATGAAGAAGAGATTGACCTTTGCACCCTTGTTAGCTCTACCTAACTTCAAGAAAATATTTAAGTTAGAGTACAATGAATCAATTGTTAACATCAAAGTTATGCTGATGCAAGAAGGTTAACTTATTGCCTATCATAATGAGAAGCTCAAAGGAGTACAGCTGAACTACTCTATGTATAATAAAGAACTTTTAGCATTGATCCGAGCTCTTCAGGTATGGCAACACTATCTCCTGCCAAAAGAATTTATCATATACACTAATCATTAATCCTTGAGATCCTTACGGAGCTAATTGAAGCTCTCTAAGTGCCAAGCCCAATAGGTGGAGCTCCTAGGAGGATTTAATTTTGTCATCAAGTATAAGCAAGGTAAGGCCAATGTAATCGCTAATGCCTTATCAAGGAGATGCATACTTTTAACTAAGCTATAGACTAGACTTTTAGGGCTTGTGAGCATTAAGGAATAGTATCTACATGACCCTCATTTTGGTCCCATATACGGATACTATGGAGAAGGAAGGATAGTAGATGAATATCATATAGCGGACGAATATCTATTTCAAGGTAGTTAGCTATGTGTGCTGACCCACTCTGTAAGAGAACTACTAATGAGAGAAGCTCATAGTAGAAGACTTTCTAAGCACTTTAGAGAGAAAAGGACGTTTATGCTAATGAATGAGAGGTTCTATTAGCCGAAGATGAAGCGAGATGTCTACCCTATGATTAAAAGTTGTGTGACCTACAAGAAGGAAAAGAGCGAAGTCAAACAAGGGAAGACAATGTCTTTGTCGGTTTCAATCAAACCATGGGCCGATTTGAGCGTGAATTTTGTCCTTATATTATCTTAAACTACCCGAGGCAAAGATTCTATGATGATCATAGATAGATTTAATAAGATGGCACACTTTGTGCTTTGCACAAAGAGTGACAATGCTTTGACTATTTCTTCTTTGTTTTTTGCGGGAAATCATTCACTTGCATGGAGTGCTAAGTAGTATAGTGTTAGATCAAGACCAAAAATTCTTAAGCCACTTCTGGAAGACTCTTTGGCATCAAATGGGAACAAAGCTACTTTTCTGTACTTCTTACCATCCTTAGACCAATGGTTAAACAAAGGTCGTCAACCATACCTTAAGTTCATTGCTTCGAGTTGCAGTAGGGAAGAACCTAGCTAGTTGGGATATGTACTTACCCATAGTAGAGTTTGCTTACAATAGGAGAGTGTACACTACCATTGGACATGTGCCATTTGAGGTTGTCTATGGGTTTAACCTCGAACTCCCCCTTCATCACGCCCTAATGCCATCACCGGACCAAGAAGACCTAAAAGCAAGAAATAAAGCTTAGTCTTTCTAACAAATCTACTAGAAGGTCACCCAACAGATTAACCAAGTTGAACGAGAAAGAAAAGGGAAAGAAAACCAAGCAATTTTAGCCTGATGACTTAGTATGGCTATATTTGAGTAAGAAAAGATTTCCAAGCAAGAGAAAGAGCAAGTTGTTTGCTTGAGCCAAAGGACCATTTAGGAAACTCCAAAGGATCAATAACGATGCCTATTGAGTGGAGTTGCCCAAAGACTTTAAAGTACCCAATGTATTCAATATCATCAACCTCAACCCCTACTAATCAAAAGAAGAGTAAAACAAGGACCAACTGAATTTGATCCCAAATCCCAATAAGCCCGAAGGGGATGATAGGAATCGAAAAACTGGACCACTAACCTGAGCCCAAGCATGAGGACTGGTGAGCTTAACAAGGTGCATCCTTTCATCCCAATCCACACCAAAGGAGTTCGAGCTGCTCCTCTCTATTGATCTATTATCTTTTCTAAGTCGAGTTCTCCCATACCTTTTAACTATCTCTAAATGCCGACTTGAGGAGTGCTTAATCAAAACTTAGCTTACCTACCGAGCAACTTGGCCAACCTATCTCTGAGCTATCCCGAGTATGTCTAAGCTGAATTCACCTCAAAAGAGTCAATAGCTCAATTTGGCAACAGTTAGGTTGACCGTACTCTCTTGTCTATATGTGCTAGAAGCCCGCCTCTAGTTGCCAACCACATGTCTAAGCACTTAGGTGATGGAATCTACTATACAAACCAAATGTTTTCTTGATTTTTCATTAAGACCCTTTGACATTCTTTGTATTTTACTTGTTTCGGAAATTACCCTTTTTGTCTTTTCCATATAGATTTCCTAGATTTCTAAGTATAAATACCCTTTATACATTATAGTCACCTCATCATCATCTTATCATTATTGAATATACTGAGTTCTTTCTTTTTATGAGCCGTTTTGTGGTTACTCTCTTTACTCTTATATGATATCTCATAAATTAGCAGTTAGGACATGTACATCTAAATATTAGGACAATCATAAAAGTTTTTTTGTTTACATTTGAAATTAGCAATGGAGTTGTAAAAGCTAGTTGTATGACTCTATGAGTGTGGAATATAGAAACGGAATTCAAAAAATGATAAAATAAGGAAATGAAAATAAAATTTGATAATTATTTCACTTACTCTATTCCTTAGTTTAGTTATGAACCATGTCATTTGAGCCTTAATGATGTCATTCATAATTTTTGCTTCCAAATCACACTATTGCTTACGTTATGACCTTTAGACGTAGATTTGAAATTTTCCAAAACTAAAATTTGATTAACTTGTATATTTTTCGCAAAAGATTTATGAGTATATAACAATCTACTATGGAAATCTCATGTAGTTTAGACTACAAGTGCAATATATAAAGAAGCGATAAAATATATATATGCATATAATAAATAAATAAATAAAACAATAGAATATTGTGGTGAAAATGATCATGTGAAAGTGGACTTTTAGAAGTGAAATAATAAAATATTGATAGCAAGTTAAATATATCAATATTACTTGTTATACATTAGAACTATAGAGCTCGAGTGCTACTAATTAACTAGTTCTTAAAGAC
This sequence comes from Lumnitzera littorea, assembly GCA_024138015.1. Taxonomy (NCBI): domain Eukaryota; kingdom Viridiplantae; phylum Streptophyta; class Magnoliopsida; order Myrtales; family Combretaceae; genus Lumnitzera; species Lumnitzera littorea. Next base: position 16,536,533 of record JAMXBB010000004.1, read on the forward strand.
TAATTATTTTAGTAGTAAAAGTAACAAAAGAATATAAAGTAATATTTAAGAAACATGTTCATACAATACACGTATCTAATATGTGTAAGATATACCGGTAAAATTAATTAAAGTTTCCTAATGTATATGTAAAATGACCAAGTGAGCCAAATACTTAAAAAATAATCAACAATTGAACCTAGATATCATATACCAGTAAGAATATTACCTGGCAATTACTCAAATGGGAATGAAGGAATATAAATTAGCTATCTAACACCTAATAGCACCAAAGAATTAAGAGAACAATAAAGGATAGCACGTGTAACAACCATTTCCTTGCTGACTCAAGCCTCTATTTAAACACCTAATTACATTCATTTGCCCAGGTTACTTGATTGGAAATCATAAGAGTTAGGGTAATGCTATTAAAGCTAGGAAATGGAGTAGAAGAAAAAAAATATATAGATTAAGTTAAGGTAAAAAAAAAAAAAAATTTAAAAACAAAGAAGAATCAAGACCCAAAATTTAGCCACCACCTCAGGCCAAAGGAGGAATGCCTGAAATGTGGTTCTAACATAACCCCTTCACTTGAATGACGATCGAAAGCTACTTTATTGGTAAGTGTTTGATTTCCATGTGATTTTCATTTAATATTTTAAAGTACTAAATTATGTGAGAAAAATCTAGAAAGAGGTATTCCGAAGCTATTTTGTGCATAGTTTGACGTAGCATATTTATTTTAGTAAAATTTTGAATAAATATATATAGTGCTTAGGAAACAGCCCCACTACATATATATATATATATATATATATTGAAAATACATGGGAATATTAGAAAAATTCTTGAGAATTCAACGTAAGATCTTCGTTCACGACAACAGTCATTGTTTGCTCCTTTCCTGGATCCACTACCAAGGCCATAGCCAAGTACCAATCGACCACCGTAGCCACCATGCGGTATCAGAGGGTGTCCCCCAATATTAGAAATACAGCAAACGACTTCTTTTTCATCACCGAGCATTATGAGAAGGTATGTTCTTACCTATTTTATGTTTCTAATATCAATATTGGAAAATCAAATTTTGAGAATTTCTATAAGTATTTGCTAAACGAAAACATTGTTTGCCATTAGCTATACTAAATAAAGATACTATTCTTTGTAGATATGGTAATATCAATACACTCCTTAATAATATACTAAATACTACTTATGACGAATCACTCATTTTAATATTATCAACACATATTACTTTAGATAGAAATAATATATCGGTTGCTCTATTTTTGTTTCTTATTATCAGTAGCATAGTTTTAGTATTATTTTCCATTGGTAGTTAACTTTTATGAGCATGTTTCCATTGCGTAATATACTTATGCATAGAAGTGAACATATAATCAGTAAATGTGGTAAGATGACTAAATTAGTCCACATTAATATATGGCTAATATTAATAATATATAATTATTGATATATATATATATATATTTAATATATAGGAGAATGTAAATTAACAATATCATGAGTTTCTATTGGTATGTTATTGCATATAGTATATAGCTTTACAACAATTTTTTATTGAATAATAATATTATATTTTAATATTGGTTAAATCAAATTTAAGTGCGCAACATCATCTTTATCTCTTTATTTTAAATAAGGATAAAATTGAGATATGTAATGTACCTTCCACGAATTTAGTATGCCATGTCGGAATGTCACCTTTGCGGTTATACGAATACTAAAAGTTTTAATGGAACCAAAGTCATATGTGTATTCTCTTATGAATTTAGAACGAGAAAGTGAATCCATATTTCATAGCATCACATTCTTATAAATCGACGGTACTAATAACGATAATTACATAATAATATATATAATAACAATAAAAGAGGTAACTTATAATATTTACACAAATTAGTTAGAAACTCAAATGTAACGTATGAATAAAAACCACCTTTTCAATACAATCAAAATGATAGATCATGAATAAATATGCTAAATGTTATTCAATATAATATTTTTATAAAATATATTATATTAACTATTTTTGTATGTAAATACATATTGTATAATTGATAAAAATGCTATTACCATAAAGTGTATGCTCATATATGTTTAGATAAGAAGATAAGGTCATTATGGTTTATTAAGCTAGTATTTCTTATACGCATTCATATATGATTATGTATATACACCATGTCGTACATAATATTCCAACAACATTTATATCGTACGATACACTAGTAATATTCATAATATACATTGATTTACATGGTAGATATATACTTAGTAATAATAATATTATAAATAGTATACGAACACTGTATGTACTTGGTAATGTATATTTATAATAATATTTCTCCTTAACGTATTAATATCTATAAACTTGAACTAAGATAAATTAATATAATATTTTAGCATCTTCATTATCCTTAAAACATTGTATCTTAAACCTTAAGACAAAACCCACTATACATGTCCATCAATCTAATAAAAGATACCCGGTAGATATGATATGAAGTGGTATTATATTAGGTTAATCTTACACAAGCATTATATAGGGTTTAATTCTTATTTTATCTTGTATTAGGTTACTGAATTGAATCACTAACCCTATTAAAGACTCTTGAGAATTATTGGATAGAAGACTATGTAAGTGAGATCAATGCTTCACTATATTTTGAAGTATTATTTCATAATACTTGGAGGCTTTAGTATGTATTGTTTGTGGTTGTAGTTTAGTTGACTGTACATGTGAATAACCTATGCTTAAACATTATGTTGTTGCTATAAGAGCTAAGCTTTATGAATTGTTTGTTTGTGATTACTACTTAAATTGGTCTGATTGAGATTAGTTGATCACCTTAAAAACAAAACCAAAACTCTAATCTGACATGTATCGTAACTCACTAAGGAAACGACTAAGGTTATCGAGCCAAACATAGACCTTCTGATGAGGATAGCTAAAATGGTCATCTTCCCACTCTTAGTTGAACTAAGTGACAAGAAAAAAGATCGTAGGAGGGTTGAGAATTATCGTTCGAAGCCAATCTAAGGTGGAGGATGTTTTCCATTACACACACCTCAATTTGGTTTCGATTCGTATGTAAGATGTCAAACTCCTTAACCCATATTAGAGCAAGCAAAATTTCTCTAATCTCATAACAGGTCAAACAACGTTGTCACATCCTAGCATAGTATAGGATGTACCATCACATAGGAATATCTGTGAAAAACTTAACTCAACATGTTCATTCATCAAAAAAACAACTTTATTTATATGATAATAGAGGTGCTACATTGGAGTTCAACTAAATATTTTGTTACAACTTATATGTACAGCCTAATATTTACATCAAAATATGAATCTTTTTTTTCTTCAAAATAATAAGACTTTTGACTTAGTACTAGTTTCATCCACAAGTTGCTGACTTCAACTAATGCTCTCAAAATACATCTCCCCTGGTGTTGGCCATTTAAGATCCTACTAATTTGAGGATAAAATATTTTATCCCATATCAAAAATCAAATATTTCCATCATAACCAACAAGTTCAACTTCATACATAAATTAGCTAGATTAAGTATTTATTGCTAGTAATGCAGCATGTTATGCTCACGTACGTAGCATGCATTGATACTGATATCTTATGTCCTTTCAACTCACTCATTCGATTAATCGACATACCTAAGCATTTGGATATAATGTCCAAGAACCTAAAGGCAATAAGGAACTATCTGGGAGTAGGACCCCCAACTCTATTTTTACCAATTCAAACTACAAAGAGTAGTCCACCAAATTAGACTACAAAAGTAATTAGATTGCTAAGTTCATAAAGCCATGGTTTTTCTTAATCACTTAGAAGCCTTACGTTGAAAATTTTGACCAATAAGTCTCTTTTATGTCATGTCATGCCATTCTATATAATAGCAACTCAAGTATATCATTTAGCATAATAAGTCTTTATGTTTTATTCAACGAAGTTATTTGAGTTTAGTTTTTGGTCTTTCCTTAGTGGAAATCTAATATTTTACTTAGGGTTCACTTAAGTGAGCACCTAAAAGATTACATTATCAATCACTTAACTCTCTAAGTTAGTACAATCATTCATAAACACCACATCAATATTCAACATAGCAGCATAACAGTTTAACCAAGATATAGCTACCATTATTCATAATCAACACATCAGCATCTACTATAGCAGCTTATCAATTCAACTAAGATATAGCCATATTCAATCAACACGGCATCAAACGGCATACAATGTTATGAGTAGTAATATATATACTCTAAAGATAGATTAGATCCACTTAGTAGGGCTTAATAGTAATACAAAATCCTAAACTTCATGATATGGTCTTTCTTCACTTATCACACCTAGGAAAATATAAATATGATCTTCAAGTTAACTATAGGTCAAACCCAAACTCTTATAAGCTTTCATTACTACATTTTTTAACTTTATTTGATTGTATATTACTCATTTCTTATCCAATTTTACTAAATTTTATATTGTCACACTCGTTATTTTAAGTATTACTAAATTTTCTTAAGGAGTGAAACTAATCAACATAATTATAGTATCGAAAATAGCCTTTTTTTCATTATCGACTCTATCATACGTTGTTGTAACTTCATAACCAATCCAAATAAACTTTAATTCTAAACTAAAAATCCTAAAAATCACACTTCCTAACATGACCAACATCTACTATGTACCCAACAGGCTAATCCTACATTATCTTAGTAAATATCATAATAGTACTATTTAATATTTTACATATTAAGCTAATATATAGGGTTATACTAAGAAAATACGTAATAAATAGTATATGAGCCCAATTAATTCCACAAAAAATACTATGAACTCATAAAAATATATAGTTTAGATACTTATCATTAATTGTACTAAATTAGCCTATTGCCTATATTTGTAAAAAAAAATAGCGTTATAGCTCAAAATTATGGAAAATTAGGAAAATGAACAAATTTATGTATAAGATAAAAACCAAGTGTTCCAAATATCCTTACAAACTCTCAAAAATCAGAATATGCAATGCTCATTAATTAATTTACTTAAAAACCAATTATTTCATTAATTTAGTAAAATTGGCAATTTTATCAAAAATAATTATAAAAAATAGTAAATAGGTTTATTTTCAAAAATTATTATTACCAAAATTAAATATATATATATATATATATATATTGAATTTTTAGAAATATTAAACATTGTTGTTTCAAGCTCAATTTTTTATATAATACACTTAATATAAACAAGGTACTTTCTTAAGCAGCATATATCTCCACTAATTATTTAATTAAAATAAAATTACCACATTAATATACACCTAAAATAACCCTAAACAAATATTTTTCCAGATTTAATTAACATGATTTGGTATTTTTAAAAAATTAGAGATCTTATGAGCAAAAAATAAAGCAAGTTAAACTGCCTTTCGACCACCCCATGGCTGCTGCATCTTATCAAAACACCTTCTCGGGTGGTGTTTTCTTTAACCTCAAACAGCCACTGCCATAGGACTCTAACAACCCTTTGAACCAGCCTAATTAAATTTCACCCCTGATTTTCCCCTAATTTTTCCTGTGTGATTTTTTTGATGTTTCTAAAATAGTGAAATGAAGTGTAATAGACCTATTTATAGAACTAAGTTTGGTTTGGTTAGGATAAAATTGAAACATGTGGCGTACATACGTCAATTTCTTAAAGATCTTAAGCTTGAGGTAGCATTTTACTTTATCTAAGTGATAACTCATGTTTTTCAATTTAGTCCTATGTTGCTCCATCATTTAGTAACTCACCAAATTATTTTCTAGAAGATTTTCAATTATTTTATATTAATTTACCTTATTTTTATAATTTATTATTAATATATATACATATTTAATACATGTAATGTATATTCTATATAAATTCATAAATATTATATATTTATATATATTTCAACTTCATTTCTCACTTTTATAAGTTAAATAACTTATATCTAATATCTTCATATATTATAAAACTTGAATTTCACGTTTTTTATAATTATCAGCTTTATCGATAAATTGACATTTTTCTTAAATTAATTATTTATATAACTTATTTTGAGAAATTAACTTCACTAAGATACTTCTTCTAACTTTCTTAGCCTTACTGTAAAGGTGAAACTAAAACAGATAATGTTGTTCAACACTTTAAACTTAAGAGCTCAAAACCTCAGTTATCATATTAGCACGAACCTTGGGGTATTACAAACGTCGTATAATGGCATTTGCTTGTATATATACTGTATTTAATTAACTTGATTGAAAACTCTAGTTGTTTTATATTGAACATATACTTATGTCTATATCCCACTTATTAAATAACTTGTCACTCATTCTTCTATAGTGTGTTTTGTAGGCTCAAAGTAGATTTATAAGCACATCACCCAATTTCAAAAGATTAGAAAATGGGGTCAGGGAGTGAGAATTAGCTAAACTCTTATTTTGTTTTGTCAATTTTACTAACTTTTAGGAGAACTACTAAGGTCTCCTTAGGTGGCCCTTCAGTTTTCAAATACTAATCTATACATTAAGTACCATAAACTTATGGACTTTTACCAAATTCTCTTTTGGATGTGTCAACTTCTCATACAAATACAATTTTGTAAATACTTGTCAATTTCAAAGAATTCTACTCTATGATGGATACAAAACTCAAGTCTTTCTAAAAAATTTGATCATAAATTCCTTTTCTTTAATAGCCATTTTAAAGGATTACACCATAAATTTATACCAAGCAAGTATAGAATTAGATACTTCAAAGTGATTGAATCAAGTATGCCTTGTATAAACCGGGTCTATGATAGCAGCTGTAAAGTCATCTTCTTTCTTAGGATGGTTCTTACTCAGAACTGTTGCAACTCAACCACCTTAGGGTATAACATCTTATTCTAACCCTTAAATAAGGCTGTTATGCCTCGAAGTCGCAGAGTCGCAACAGTCCCATCGTGCAAACCATTCTATGATAGTAACTGGCCTCACAGTGCCTACCATAGACATGATCTACACAAGGTGTCGACGACTCCTCGCTTTGAAGTAAACAGTCCGATTAACAATTAAACTACAATTATGATAAATAGTGCAAATTTCTAATAACATGTATAATTATATATATAAGTCCACAGAGCTTCCCAGGAAGTTTCACATAAATATAATAGTTCACTAAATTACATAATAACTATTAGTCTTTCATCCCTAATTACATGGTCACTCTAGTTACACATTATACTAAGTAACTTGATCCTCGCACCCCTAACTTCAAACGGACTAACCTCTGGGTAATTGTAGGGCGACATAGTACTTAAGGTGTTCAGAAATCAAAACCTGCAAAAGGATCTATAAGGGTATGAGCAACTACAGCTTAATAAGTTAAATTAGAGACTCATGAATGCATACAAGCACAAACAAGATTATTAATCAATTATTTTCATGCAATGCAACAATCAAGTGTCATCGCACAACGTAATCCGGTCCGTTGTGAAATCAGAGAAATTTCGCCCGCTCTAATCCGGGTTGAGGAGTTCCATGTTATGCAGCAGCTCACAACCAAACCCAGGCTTGTGCAATGGAGACCTTGCTCCTCCCGAGACTACCTTCGAACCATTAACTTTACCCCCGCCGCGACCTCCTCTCCTGTCACTTAGTTTGACTGAGGATGAAGAAGGGACCATTTTGCAATCCTGCGCTATCCCTTTCGAAGGGGTCAGTATTTGGTTGGAGAATCTTGTAATCCCCTAACGGGTTGCAATGCATGATATTTTTGGTTATTAGAGTCGAATAGGATTAAATTTCATTTAAGGTGTTCAAACAACTTCACACCAATTCAATCATAACACAAGATCACTCACATCACAATTTCAGCACAAATTCAAATACATCAAACACATGCGTAAACTACTTACAACCACAACCATATACAATCCTAAGTCTCCGAGTACCACACAAATAGTACTCTATTGCAATAAGTAATAACCCAATTTACTTGAAATTGCTCGATCGCTCGATCCCTTAGTCGCAAGCCGATTTGTCTCTGGGTGTCCTATAATACAAATAGGTCTTTTTAGTACTTATATTTTATGGATTCATATTCTAATTCATAATGTAACTCATTTTTCCCATGTATACTTATAACGGACTAATGATTCTTTGTACTCTATTTCGTGGTTCGAATCCTAAATTAGCTTTTAAATTTTGATTCCTAAGTCTTAAATATGCTTAAATCCTAATATGACATTAATCACATTACGCTCGGGTATTCAAATATCCTATTGGATCTTAATTTAGTATTCTAGACTATTCGGTACATGCTAATCCTAATTGGGGTATCGAATTTATTCCCGATGTGAGAAACTCTTACATTTTGAGACATTTACTTAAAATTACATGTTATTTCAAGTTTATTATTTTTCTAATTTCTATTATAATATTATCTAAATAACCCTAATTTTTTAGATTTATTAATTTTTAATTTCACATATTACTAATTTCTTACATTAACTACCTAATTCCCTCAATTAACCATACTTAATACTCCAAAGGCTATAATTAGGTTTCTACATCAGAAATTAGCATCCCTAAATATCTAATTACTAACTAAATCAGTAATTAGTAGCTTAATCACCAAATTAACCCAAAAATTACCTAATTTTTCCATCATTTTAGGGCTAAAAATTAACTTAAAAATTTCAAAAATTAATTTTAAAAAAATGGCTGCATAGCACTGTTCTATATCACATGAGCATCCTACAGAAAAAAATTGAGCTCTAAACTACACTCCTAAGCTTATTTATTTCTAGTTCTAATCATACTTGGTTTTGTGCAATTTGTTAAGGACCCTATATTTCTAGATGTGATTAAACTAAATCACCATTTTTCCCTAAATCTACATACAATAAAACCTCAGAATAATAAGTTTCATAATTTTCTAGGCAAAATAACTCTTTTTACGAAATTATTCAAAATCGGGGTAAATAAGGGACTAACCGGTTCAAAGCTTTCTGGCTGTCCAAACCCGGTCCAAGGTTGTCGGTTGGCCCAGACGATGGGTCTAGTGTAGGGTGGTGGTGGTGGTGGTGGCTCAGTCCCAGGTGGTGGTGAGAGGTAGGTTTGGCTCACTTGCCCAATCTGTCCAGTTTTCTTTTCTTTTTTTATTTTCTAAATTTTCTCTCAAATTTTTGGGTCTCACCATTTTTCTTAGATTTTTCACTGCCCAAATGAGTTCTGGAAATTTTTCCCCTATTTATAGATGATTTTTTGTAATTATTATGCATTAATTAGACATGACTTTACCCAATTCCCTTGATTTTTGGCTTTTGTGTTGCCTAATTCTAATTGGTTGATTTTTATCTTGCAAATCCTGACATGCCACAACCTGATTTGGATCATCTTATCCTCTTCTGATTTTTCCATAATTAATTTATAATTTTCTTTAATTATTTGCTTAGTTTTTGGCCAATTTAGGTAATTTCGCATATTTTTATCTACACATAAATACATGTGGGGTACACGTGAACATTCCTAATTATTATTTTGGTCATTCTAAAATTTTTAGTATACATATAATCTATCTCTAGTAATTTATTAGTTATTATATTACACTTTTCGCCTTTTCGATAATTAGCAATTATTATACTTAAAATTTGAAAATTTTATAGTCTCCTATTTTACTACTTATTTTCTTAAATTTAATTTTACAGGGTCATTTTTACTAATATTTCTCTCAATGGTTTATAATTTGGGTTTGATCGGATCCTTTAACCGATCGCTCTAAACCTTAGGTTCTAAATTCAATCCTGCGATTACATAGCTTAGCTTTAGGGCTTACAAAAGCTTAATGGCAAGTGACCTCATCGAGCTATTCATGTGTCATATTAAGTTGATTCGTGAATCTACAGAGGTTTCTTGGTATGTCATATCCATAAGATCGTTCATAGGAAACTACTTGTTTTCTCTTTGTTATGCGCAATTGTCATCCTTTCATTTCAAGCTTTCTACAAGCTTAAACTTACCCTAATATGGCCAACCTTATTTGTTTTTGGTACGGTGTATTAGATAAGGATCATCTAATGAGTGAGAGATATATTAGCTCTTGCACTTAAATTTTAAAAAGGATAAGAATTCATATAGATTAGAGATAAGAAAAAAGAATACAATCAATATCTACGGAAAGCATTTGAGAAGAGCCTTTCAAAGCTAACTTAATACTTTGAATATTTTACAAATTTCTTGTGAAGTTTTTAGAAAGTTAAAGTTTTTTTCCATCAAATTATTCAAATTGCTTTGAGTGTTATAGTCAAGAGAGAGTAGATCATAATAGTTCTATTTATCTAAAGACAAGCTTAAAGGTAAAGTTGTGTTGATTGTGGTCATATGGTTGTGTTGTACTTGCACTCTTACTCTTTCTTTGATTATCAAAAATAGTAAAACGATTAGATGGAAGATCGGATCTCTAATGAGTAGAGCTGGAAGAGAGGACTAATGTATAAGGAGGAACCTCTATAAATCTTCTACCTAATTCAGCAAGATATTATTCAGTTGAAAAAATGATTACCTATTATTTACTATACTAGATTCAAATGACTTTCTTATGGTTCTATTATATGTAGACAATAAGCCCATCAAGAGTACCAACATTTAAAAGTGAAGTTACATGAAACCTCTACAATTAAGCATTTAGGTTTAGCTAGACTTTTCTTAGACATTGAAAATTGTCAAAATTCAAAAGGGATCCTTTTAAATTAGAGAAAATTCATCGATGATATACTTTTTGATATTGGATTTTCTAGTGCTAAGCTTGTGAGATTTCTTCTTCTATCAAGTCTCAAGTTATCTTCTCATATTTGAGTGGCCTTGGATGATCTTACCTTTTATCAATGCATTATTGGGAGACTTCTACTATATCTCACATTCCTTAAGCCTTACATTTCATTTGCCATTCATCAACTTAGTAAATTTTTAGCTAAACTTTGTGTTAAACATCTTAGAGTTGCATTTCACATACTTCACTATCTTAAAGGAATTGTTAATCTTAGTTTGTATTATTGTACAACTAATACGCTTAATTTGTTGGGTTATTTTTATTCTAATTTGGGAGCATGCCCATTGGATAAATTCAATAATTGGCTATTGTGTTTTACTTGGAAATTCTCTTATTTCCTAGAAGATAAAAGCAAAGGACAGCCAAGTATAAAAGCATGGCTTTCACTATAAAAGAGCTATTATGGGTTTTTTACATACTGCATGAATTGCGAGTATTAGTCTATCTTCCTATTACATGTGTTGTGATAATAAAGTAGCTATTGTTATTCACTTATGTTTACATAGTAAAACAAAGCATATTGCTGTAGATATCCATTTCACTTGAGAACAAGTTGCAAATGATCTTTTGTATATTGTACATGTTCCATATAAGCTTTTGTTTGCTAATTTTCTTATCAAGCCCATTTTCTAATCTTAATTATTATCTCCTCATTCCAAATTAGGCCTTTATGAGGTGCCACCTTATGTAGGGGATGTAAAGGCTTGTAAAAATATTTATTTTCTTTAGAACAGTTTTTAGAAATTAATAGTTTAGCTTTAGCAAGTTGAATTACCGATGTAGTGGTTGTATCCATAAAAGTAAAGATCGTGAGGAGTCATGTCTAAGTGGTTAACTTGGCTAGCATTTAGATGGTGGTATATAGGCTTTAGTTCCTCTATTGTTAAACATAAACAAAATACTTTCTTTTTAGTTCTACAAAAGTTTCTATAAGTTTTCTCATAGACCTACTATAGCAACTTAAATCACATTTCTGCACCTCTCTTAAACTTCTTCTCTAGTTCATTAGTTTAGCTACTTAAATCAATAACTAGAAAGACAACATTAAAGATAAAACAATATTAAAACTCAACTAAGAACACGAAATCATATCACAAGTATGGAATCTCTTCCTATATTGGTTTGACTATAATTGACTCTCAACTACTTTAATAAAGTAGCACGACAAATAGTATTACAATGTCAATATAATAAACCTCAAAACATAAGCCACTCTAGACTATAAAAAAATTTAATAATTCCAAGTAAAGTAGGTTTACTAGAAGATGATCTTTAACAAAATAAAAAATTTAGTTTTAGCTTTCTTAAGTAGAGCCTTATCTTTATATCCTAGGTTAAGAATACCTAAGAGAACAAGAAGACAACCTCACTTATTTACTACTGGGCTAAAGGCCCCCCTTCTTCCAATTTTTTTAAATTTTAAATGGGTGTTGCCAAATTTGGATTGGTTTTTACACCTAAGGCTATGTTGTAATTTATACAAAATGTGTGCCAAGACACTTTTGATGTACTTATAAATATTACTAATAAAAGATAATTATTTATTTTATATATACTTTTTGCTCCTAACAAAGTCCCATAGTTATTAGAGCATATCTAGATAATAATAAATATACACTATTAATAAAAATTCTACGACATCATATAATCTAAAAGTTACCATTGGTTGAATAAATATCTAAATGGAACATACATATTTAGACTATTATATTGTATGACTAATGTTATTCTTATTGGACTGAGAAAAAGATATTTAAGTTATATAAGCAAGTAGTGCCATTGTACACTCAACACAATTTGCTAATAAAAGATACCACAAGTTTAATATTATAGGTTCCTCTTCTATATGAGTGAGCATAAATAATTCTTTAGGCTTAAAACGTCATATATCTTATATATGGAATGTTATACTTTGATATCATTAAATATTGTCTTGATTTAGATTATAAATAATTTGATTATTGGGTATAACGTGAAATATAGAGAGAACAATAATAAATCAAGATAGAATTCATCGCTTTTTGAATAAGGGAGTTGTTATCCAAGGTTGCTTTGTTGTGATAAAAGTGACTCATAAGCTGTTAGTCACAACAAATTTTGTTCAATCTAATTTATCTTAGAAACTAATTAAATGATTGAATACTAATGATACGGCAAGCAATATTCTAACCTAAATATAATTTGATAAAGAGATCTAATTACACAGTTTTCGATTCATAATGGTATATGGCTCATATCCGTTCTATCACGTTGAGTGGCCAATGACTATTGTTAAACAATCACCTTAATCTATATCTAAATGAATACTACCTTCATGTATAGAAACCAAGAGAGGAGCACATAATAACATAATTGATAAGAATAAGATAATTGACTAGAGATTTTCATGGGTACTATAATTATATTAATAAATATTTTGGGATTGGAATTATTATATTTTGAATTTCGATAGTGACAATAAGGACTTGAGAGAAAATTAAATTAATTTTGAACACTTTAATCATTTTGACTTTGGAAACAATGCTAATCATGTTGAGTTGAAGAATATCCAAGGTTTATATCCTTGTTGCAACATTAGAAAATGACCAAATGCTAGATAAATCTCCACATGATAATTTGAAAAATATTGCATAATTGTTATGTTAATAGTTAAACTCTAGCATTTGCTTGAAAATAAGTCAAATGAACTTGATAAATATTCATATTTATTGGTAAAACTTAACCAAAATAGATTAATACAGACCAACTCCTCAAAATTATGAATGAATCCAAACATGTTATCTAAATATATTTGACTAAGTGGAGTTAGGCCTTTAATCATAACCAATTTAATCCGCAAGAATATTAAATATGTAAAACTTTCATATACAACCAAAAATCCTCTAATTTATCCTCTACATGCCCTTATGCAAAACTGCCAGTTGCTATCTAAAACTATCAAACTAAAGTGTCTTTTACTTTAGTTTTACATCATATTAGTTATTTGCAGAACCCTCTACTTAACCTTCCACACTATAGTACACTGCATACTTAAACTCATTGCTATTCATTTAGCATATGTTTTGTTTTATCAAATTCGAATTCAAAGACTTAATAAGGCATACATTTTAGGGTGACCTATAGTATTACAGGGTAGACTTTGATTCTAAAATTTAAAAACATATACCTATAGAGTTATGGATAAGGTCTTATATCTTACTTCTTTGTACCTTTTCACTTGTACTTCGAAGAGTGAGGATTTGCATAACTTGCTAAAACGAATCAAATTAATTACCCCATTGACCCTTTTCTTCAATATTTTGAGAATCTTCATTCGTTTTCTCCACCAAGAAGCACAAATCAACATTTATTATAATTAAAAATTGCAATTTAGCTTTTCTTATTGCATCATGTCTCATAGCCACTACAGAATGTATTGGAATCATGCTCTAGGGGGTAAAAATACAAATAACCCTCTTAAACTTTGATTTAAGGGCGGATTGACCCCTAAACTTTCAAAGTGCAGTTTTTGACCACTTAAACTTTAATAAATTAATAAATAACCCCCATAAGTTGAGAATAACCCCCTTAAATTTTGATTTTGGTACGTAAACACCCTTAAAACTTATCAAAATATGCTTTAAGACCCCTTAAATTTTGATCATAATATAATTTTTTTAATTAAAAAAGGAAATATCCTTTATATTATCAATTTATCAAAATTTAAGGAGTTAAAAACTATATTTTAACAGTTTAAAAGGCCCATCTATACTTAAGTCAAAGTTTAAGAGTATTATTTGTAATTTGCCTTTTTATTTTTCTATATTAATAGGCGGAGTTAGAATTGCTCCATACAAATTATCATATGAGTTTTCTTCTATGGAAAGACACCTGCACATAAGTTATCAATCTTAAAGGATGGGGAAGCTCATGAGATGGGACTTTGGAACAAGATTTGAAAAGGATTGAAATTCTTAAATTGGGACGCAATGGTTGTTTATCTTATAATTTAGTATCTTATAATTAAGACATAAATATATATAATGTCACATCCCAAACAAGAGAAGTTGTAATAGTTCGGTCGTATAAACTAACCTAAGATAAAAATTATCCTTATAGCTATTACTATAGATATAGCCCACACAAGATATACATGACTCAACCAACTTGAAACATCCGTTTTGATACTTGTAAACAATCAAACCTATGGTATAGCTTTACAAAATACTTGTTCTATATAACATGTTGTCTCATAACACAATAGTACTTACATAAAATATTTCACATCTAAAGTTATAATTTACAATTAGAGTTTACCAAAAGCTATAAGTTTGAAGTCTAATTATAATAAGATAGGAAACTAGTAAGCGTCCCAAGAAATTCCCAATTAGTTTTCTCAAAACTCAAAAGAAAAGTCAAAAGTCCAGATTCAATGGATTCCTCATTTTTTACTTTCCCAGTCAATAGTATACTAACCTAAAAGTGGCGGTATTTGAACATCTTGGTCTTTACTTCATACCTACAAAAATGTCTATAGGGATGTAAGTACAACTAGCTCAATAAGTGGGACGAAGTCAAAAGACTACTAAACATTCATAAGAAAGGTTGTTAAATTATGATGAAATGTAATACAGTCAATCACTTGAAACATCACACAATGTTATCCGGTCCATTGTGAGGTTAGAGAAATTACATTCACTCTAACTTAGATTAAGGAGTGTTATTACGACTTATATTAAACCAAACTCAAGCTTGTGCAATAGGGAACACTCTTCTCCCATGACCATATTGAAACTACGACTCCCATCCTTATTACAATCTCTTCGCCTATCACTTAGTTTGACTAAGGATGAAGAAAAGACCATTTCAACTATCCTTATCAAATGGAGTCAGTATTTAGCCCGACACTTTTAATTATTTCCCCTAACAAGTGCTATGCATGTCTATTTTCGTTGTAGTCGAAGCATTATTAGTTGTAATTAAGGTGACCAAACAAGTCCACACAATACAAAAATGAGGCGATCATGTAGGACAACATGCTAAGGAGTTCAACTCCTGTCACAACTTAATATTAATCACACGCATGATATGTACACAAATAACTAATTACAATCACAAATAAAAGTACTCTTAAGTCTCCATATACTTTAATACAATATCTTAACAAGCAAAAAAGCTACGATCTCAACTTACTTGTTCAGATACTTATTGTAGAAGATTCGAGTTGTCAACAGTCTTATCATTAGGAGATTCTATATATACAAAACCCAAGTTTAGTTTTTATAAAAGTTATGAAATCATTAGGGTTTTATCTAAAACGGTTTTATATATATATATATATAAGTATATTATCATTTTTCTTATATAAAATATATAGTTTTACTATATAAGTCAAGTTAAGTTATTAAATATTAATAATATACGTAGTTGCACTATTACATATAATATATCGTTTCGATTATATCGAAACGTACTTTTAATCAATTAAATCACGTTTTAATTACAATAAGGTTATGATAATACATAAATTCTCATAATATTATAAAAATATAAGTTATATTACCTAGAATTATCCAATTTTTGTAAAAATAGTATTATTAGGTTCGTACAAACCTAGTGATATATTTTATGAGTTCTATTTCTAAAGATGACTTCTAATAAGTAGTTCGAATTACTAACTTAATTATATGTATGTAAATAAATATTATCATATTATACATATTTAATGTAATTAATCTATATTTTATAGAATTTGTCAACATAACTTTATAATATGGATATTATCTAACCCTAATATATATATATATATATATATATAATATCTCGGCAGTCAAAATATCATTAAAAATATTAAAAATTCACTTTTCATCAAATTTGACCAGGATGTATATATGTAGTCTTAATTTCAATATTTATCACATTTGAGCATATTATTACTAAAGATATATTTCGGTTTGTAATTTAAGCTATTTTACTACGTAAATTCGTAATAAATAGGTTGAGTTACCAAATAATTCTCCGAAAATTTCTATAAAATCCTAAAAATATGAGGAATTTATTCATTACTTGGTTTCATGTTATCAATTTATCATATATATACTCAAAATTATAATTTTACCCCTAAATTGCATGTAATTACCTGAATATTANGACTGCCGAGATATTATATATATATATATATAATATCTCGGCAGTCAAAATATCATTAAAAATATTAAAAATTCACTTTTCATCAAATTTGACCAGGATGTATATATGTAGTCTTAATTTCAATATTTATCACATTTGAGCATATTATTACTAAAGATATATTTCGGTTTGTAATTTAAGCTATTTTACTACGTAAATTCGTAATAAATAGGTTGAGTTACCAAATAATTCTCCGAAAATTTCTATAAAATCCTAAAAATATGAGGAATTTATTCATTACTTGGTTTCATGTTATCAATTTATCATATATATACTCAAAATTATAATTTTACCCCTAAATTGCATGTAATTACCTGAATATTATCCTTTTTACATAAATTATTTCCAACATATCCTAACATCATTATAATTCACCAGAAATCATTATGTGTCAATTTCATCAATTAATTTCACAAAACCTATTTATTTTACATTTTCATCAAAATTCTAGTTATTTTTAGAGTTAAAAATACAATAAATATTAAAAATACTCAAATGAAAAATCTAGTTACCTAGAAATTATCTATATATCATATGTATCTTACACAAAAATTTTGAGCTAAAAACCACACCGTTTGATATATTTATTTTAAAAGTCAAAATTCAAGTGAATAATGACTTTTTTAAACAAATGTATTGAATATTCAAAATTTAAAAAACAAATAAAAATATCACACAAAAGCATATCCAAAATAATCTAAATATAAATTTTTTCAAAATTTTTTGGTAAGATTTATTATTTTTTAAAAATAATTGAAAAATAGGGAAAAAGTATAACCAACCTATTATTGGGTACTCTGATAGCCATAGGGTAGTGGAGACTTGTCAAACAGATTGGGCACAGGGTGGACTGGTGGTGACCGATCGGGTTCCACAGCAAACACTCAATTGGTTCGGTTTCCAACTAAACCTAGTAATTCTCCTATTTTTACTTTTTTTTTTTCTCCTAATTTTTCTAAAATTTTCTCTCACTCCCCTAGATTCTAGATTGCCAAACGTTACACATCTAGAGTTTCTTCCGATTTATAATGTCCAAAGTTGACTAAACAAATTTTTTTCTTCGCTTTTAATTAATTAAGCATGAGGTGTCTTTGATTTTGATCTTCACCTTTACTCATCCAAAATCTAACTTAGATAGATGCCACGCTGCTATCCAAATTATCCTGAGAATTTTCTACAAGTTTTGGATAGGTTTAAGAATTAATTTAGTGTAGTTTGATAATTTATGTTTAATTTATTAATGTTTAGTGATTTTTATCCATATCGGGTATATATCCTATATATATCACATATAACATATAATTATACTCATATAATTATGTTTCTAACGTATCTTTTATTTTTAATATATATTTCTTATTTATTTTTATGAATTCAACACATATTATATATAATTATGTAATTTTTGGTTAATTTATAGATATAATTATTATTTATACTGGGGTATACTCATAAAAATACATGTATACTCATATAGTAAATTATACTATATTATCTCATTTTATAACTTAATTAAGTTATCTCTAAATTCCCATTGTATTCTAAGCTTGATTTTAAGGATTTCAATTACATTTACACAATATTGAATAATCTTACTTCTAAGGATAAAATTGAGATTTTGGGTTGTTACCTTCAAAACCTAACCATATTATGTCACTTCAACTAACTTTTTTATCTTAATTGTAAAATTTGGACTCAATTAGATAACTTTTTCTTAGCTTAATTATCCTAAACATAATTTTAAGGACTCACATATAACGTATATAATATATGATATATAACACTGTCATAATATATTGTAGTTATATTATTGTATTTATTATGTATGTACATACATATGTATAAACATATATGCCATACAATATATTATATTTAATGGCAATACATGTATATTTTTTATGTATAAATAGTAATACTTAATAAAATATAGTCTAGATTTTTTTTAATTAATGCTTAAAAATAAATTTATTATATGTATTAGCATATGCCATAATATATATATATTGGTCTCAAAATAAGTAATTATGAGCAGAAGGGTGATTTGGTTATTTATATGAAAATCGAAAAATTTTCATAATTTTAAAAATACTTTTGAATTACTTATTTAATGGCATGTTAAGCAATTTAAGTTCAACAACAATAAAGTGCGAGAAGTAAAATTTGCTAGGGAATAGAAAAAGAGATTAACAATCTATAGTGGTTCAACTTTATATCTATATTCACTCTTCCAACTCCATATTGGGATCTAGTTCTTGACAACAATGCCATTCCATTATATCCAATAATCAAATAAGTGAGAAATTACAAAAGGCCTACCAAAACTCTTAGCTTCAATTGCTCTACTCTACCTATTTAGCTTGACTGAAACTAACTACAAAACTATAGTGGTACAAATGAAACCCTCTAATTCCTAACTCTCAAAATATCGTCAAATACACGAGGAAAACAAACTATAAATCCTCCAAACGTTTGGCTGAAAAAGAACAATAAAAAATATGAAAATTTTAGTGTAGATTAGTCTTGGAGTATCTCTGGATGCGGTTCACTATAGCAGAGTATGAAAATGTCAGATTTCGTCTTTTGCACTTTAAACTATATACATCTCTTCTGCTGAAACGGCTAGTTGGAGATATTTTGAGATATGGCTTATTCTTCAATTTTATCTTCATATACTGAAATTCAAATCTAAAGATAGATATTAAAAATATTTGTTAAAAAAATACTGAAAATTTGCTCTTAATAAACTTTACCAAACAACCAAATAAATCTTCTCAAATATGTAATTCTGGTGTTGTCATAATATTGTCTCCTCTTTCTTAGTTTTAAAGTATCAAGGTGCTCTAATTTTGCTAGAGAGGCCGATCGATTAATGATTTGTTAGCAGAGGAACAAGGTAAAGGTTAGGAAGAATCTGATGACATGAAGGAGGAAGAATTGCAGCGAGCACTTGAAGAGGTTTTGACTAAAGAGGAGTTAATTTGGAAAGAAAAGGTAAGGGTAAATTGGTTGTCATATGGTGACAGCAACACCAAGTTTTTCCATCGCACCACAATGAGGAGCAGAGCAAAGAATAAGATCCTACGAGTCAGGAATAAGGACAGAGTATGGAAAGAGGATGAAGATGATTTGTTGGACATGTTTGTTGATTGCTACACAGAAATTTTTAATAAGGATTGAGGACTTACAAGAGGTGTGGGAGAATATTCTAATTCTAATAAGTGAGGAGATGAATGAGCGGCTGATTAAGGATGTGTCAATGGAAGAGATCAAAGAGGCAGCTTTCCAACTTGGGGCGGATAAAGCACCAGGTCCAGACCATTTTACAGGTACCTTTTTTCAGAATTGTTAGAATGTTGTAGGATCTATGGCGTTTGAAGCTGTTCAGCATTTTATGACATCAGATATCATTCCTTCTATGTTCAATGAAACTGATTTAGTTTTGATTCCCAAAGTAAAAAATCCACTAAGTCATTTTCACCCCATTAGTTTATGTAATTTTTCAGCCAAAATCATTCCTAAGGTCCTGTTAAGCCATTTAAAGCCCATCCTCAATAGTATCATAACCCCTCTCCAAAGTGCTTTTGTCCCAATCCGGTTGATCCAGGATAATATAGTGGTGGCCCACGAAGTCTTGCAAGACTTGAAGTTAAAAGAGAAGAAAAAAGTGTTGTTGTGCTATCCAGAATAGATATGATGAAAGCTTATGATAGGGTCAACTGGAAATTTTTAGAGAACGTACTTTAAAAAGAGGGGTTCCATGTAAAGTAGGTGGAGTGGATTATGAGTGCCCTAGAATCGCTTTCTTATAACTTAATGCTTAATGGGAAGATAGTCCAGAGAATACAACATTTAAGAGGCATTAGACAAGGAGACCCCCTTTCACCATATTTATTCCTTCTAGTGGCTGATGTTCTTTCTAGTTTAATCACAAAAGCAACTAATGAAAATGAGATAAGAGAGATAAAGGTTAAAAGAGCATGTTTGGAACTGACTTACCTTTTCTTTTTTTTTTAGATGATTCCTTGTTTTTCTTAGATACCAGCAAGACAAATCTTACCTAGTTCAAAGAAATTCTCTTTATCTTTTGTAGTGTGTCAGGTCAAGCAATCAATTTTCGAAAATCAGCAATTGTTTTCAGCAGGAATACTCCGGAAGAGAGGAAGCAGCACTTGTACCAGAATGGGAATTACACCTCAAAACAGCACAAGGAATTACCTTAGGATTCTAACCCTTTGGGGGGCAATCTAAGTGTGCAGCATTGGCATCGGTTAAAGAGTAGATTGGTAACAAGATTCGAGGGTGGAAAGGAGCTCTACTATCGCAAGGAGGGAAGGAAGTCCTCATCAAATCAGTTGCATTTGCGGTACCAACATATTACATGGCTATTTTCAAATTTCTAAGAATTTGGTGTAACGATGTAATGTCCATGATAAGTAGATTTTGGGGGAGAGAAAATGAAAGAGGAGGCAAATACATTGGAAGAGATGGGTCTGTGTAGCCATGTCAAAGGAGAGGGGAGGTTTGGGATTTAGAGATTTAGAAGTTTTTAATGAAGCTATGCTTGGGAAATTGGCTTGGTGGTTTTTTACAAATCCAGATCAGCTATGGGCAAGGGTGCTAAAGGAATATATTTTCCAAATGATAGTTTCATGAATCCCAATCCTGGGGGTAGAGCATCTTGGGTTTGGAGGAGTGTTATGAGGGGTAGAGAAGTTGTGCGAAATAACTATAGCTGGAGGATTGGGAAGGGTGATAAGGTTAATGTGTGGGATCATCCTTGGATTGTTAATCATAAGCAGAAAAAGCCTTTGCAAATTTTTGAGTATAGAAATGATCAAGTGAAGCTTGCTCCGGTCTACTGAGTGCACAAGATGGTAATTGGCAGAGAGACTGATTGCGCAACCGTTCCCTCAACAAATAGCTAAAAAAATCGTTTAGATTCCTAGAGGCAGAAACTCGGAGAGTGATTGTATCAGATGGCCTCTAGAGAATGACAGCGAGTATAGTGTCAAGTTGGCTTATCATGCTATTTGTAAAACCAAACTTGGTGTTAGATATGAATATACCCTCATCATCTCATGTTGTTGATCCTGATGTTTGGAAGCTGTTACGGAATGCTAAATGCATGTATAAGGTTAAGCATTTTATGTGGAGGTTGTGTAACAATGTGTCGAGTATGAATGCTAATCTTTGTCGAAGGCATGTTAAGCCAACAGGGGGTTGTGATTTCTGCCGAAGAGAAGACACGGCAGAGCACTTAATTCCCGTTGTGCGAGTGGACTCATCCCGTATGGACATAGGTGTTTGGGGTTAGAATTAAGCCATCTAAGGTTACGTCCTTTGATAGGTGGCTGTTATCCCTTCATGAAGAATCTCTAATGACTAAATAACAGAGAAATTTATGGGTGAGATTAGTATGTGTTATTGGTCTTTATGGAGAAACAGATATGATTGTGTATATAACAACAAATTGTCGGATCCAAGGAAGCTTATCTCTACTATTAACACAGCAATCTCAAGATTTTAACGCGTGGCAATGCAGGATGGCAAAAAGGAAAGTAGTCGACTTACGTCGTAGAGCTTGTAGCAATGGAAGCCACCAGAAGCACCTGTAATTAAGCTAAATTGTGACGGATCTTATGGTAACAAAAGTAATGTAGTAGGTTTGGGTGTTGTGGCGCGTAATAGTGAAGGAGCTTTCAAGGATGCTGGGTGCAAAAGCTTGATGGTAGAAGACAGCTTGGTAGCGGAAGCTGAAGTAGTTAGAGCAGCTCTGTTATTGGCGAGGGAAAAGGGATGGGATAAAATATTGGTGGAGATTTCAATTGTGTGCAAGGCAAAGGAAGTAGATGGTCCAATGCAGCAGTGACTTCTGATATTTTTTCTTTGAAGAACACCTTTGTTTCATGCTCTTTTTTCACTCATTACTAGAAAAGCAAGTAGATGTTCTGACTGGGTTGCAATCTAGGGAAAGAGGGAGTTGTGCCTATGCTATTTGGATGGAAATCCCCGAAGTCCTTTGTCGAAGCTTATTCGGGCCGATGACATTACTCGCCCAGCTATTGTTTTGTAAACATTTGAACTGATATGTTCGTATGAAAGAAGTTTGTTTTTGGTTTTGGAAAAAATAAATAAATAAATAAATCATATCTTTATCCCTTATCACTTGATTTTAATTTAGGAAACCAACAAACCTTTATCGCTTGATTTGAATTTAAATCCAAATATTTCAATCACTTAACTCTGGAATTACCGTTGAGTTTCCTGTCGAAGTAAACCTGCTAAATCCACGTTTCGTATTAAATATGTTGAATCGTTGATGAAGAATATACCCTTCCTTAATACAAACTGAAAGCCGCTGGTCTTCTTTGAAATATATTAAGCATGCACATGATTCGTGAAAAATTACTTGCCAATTAATTAAGCTCCCACTATGAAGAATATTGTTTCCAAGTTGATAATAGAAAGCTCTTTCCAAGAATTATAACCTGAACCATGTGGTGTTGTTTATATTGCTTGAATGGCTGTCGCATGACTTAGTGGAATTCTCTGGTTTGTTGTCCTCGTCCTCTTGTCCACTTTAGTTGAAGATAATAGGAATAGCTGGAGATTCCTTCAACTAAAAATGGCTCATTAACCTTTGGAAATAAAATGAATTGTCATGATGTTCACGTTGACTTGAATGCTGGAATTAAATAACTTCAAGTTCCTTTAGAGCTTGCCACATTATCCAAATACTAACTGTTTAATACATCTGTAGTATATGGGCTAAAAAAATATATAAAACTGAGTTATGAATTGTAAAGAGGAGTAACAGCTTAACAACTTCAGGGTTTTTATATACTCGCAGGACTCAGCATATATTTCTGTTTATCTCTACTCAGGAACCAGTGTTTTACGCAACTTTGCTTCTTCGATGGAAGCAGTTTTTATTTCCTGAGAAATAGGTGACATCCATCGACCAAATAATAAATTTATCCGTATGGTTTTGTTCAGAGAGGGTATCATGTTAGGAAAGAGGACAAAAAAGGACTACTGTACTTTTTAGCAGAAGAATCACTGCACAACAATTTTGACTGGGTACGGTTGCAGCGGTCGAGGTATTTGTTCGCTGATTCTAATGAAAAATAGGATAAAATAAAAGGGTTTCTTGTGTGAAGTCGCAGTGAAAATTACGGTATAAATGTAGATTCATATATTTTGGTATACGGTTCCATTTTCCAAATATGTACAAGAACATACAAATTCTATTATAAATATGAACATTTTAGTAGCGATAACTTTTAACAAGAATTGGGATATTTTATATTAGAATCCATATGTTTCAAAATTCATGACTTAATATTGACAAAACTGAACGTGAGACTTACTCTTGTGTCCGAGAGGAAGAAGATGAAACTCATCGACAAAAACGTGTAAAGGAATTCTTGTTGTTCCGAGAAGAAGAAGATGAAACTCATCAACAGAAACATAAAGGAATTCTTTCAATATTGTGTGTATATGGAATAAGAAATGTCAAAGTATTTATACAATCTGTTTAATAGCTAGCTAACTAACTATTTTAACTAACTAACTAACCAAGTAGCTTACCAAAACTATCTAGAAGAATTAATTTAAAGGATATTTGTACAGAAATAAAACTTAATGAAAAATATAAAAGTCTTCATCCCCCCGCAAGTTGGAGTCTCTTGAAGACCCAACTTGGAACATAAATAAAGATGTTGATAACCCAAAGCTTTAGGACAAATGTCTACTAATTGGCTTGAAGAAGGAACATACTAAACTTGTAGGATTCTAGAATTGATATGATGTCAAATAAAATGGACATCAACATCAATATGTTTAATTCGAGAATGCAAACATGGATTGGCCACAATAACCAAAGTAGATCTATTGTTACAAAACAAAGGGACTGGAAGATCGATAGGAATTTAGGATGTAAGTAGTCCAAAGCACTTCTTTAGTAGTAGTGGCCAAGCTCCTATATTTGACTTCAGCAATGGAAGTAGACATAGTGGCTTGTTTCTTAGTTTTCCAAGCAATAAGAGAAGACCTCAGCATGATACAATATCCTGAAACTAACTTCTTATCATCCAAGTTTGCTAGCCAATCTAAATCAAAAAAGGCATGAAGCTGTAACTGATTAGCAGAAGGATAAAATAACCTTAAAAAATAAGTGCCTTTAAGGTATTTGGGTACACAAAAGAGAGCTTTCAAATGTTCAATTCTTCGACTAGATAAAAACTAGCCAAGATGATGTACTACATAACTAATATCCAGTCTAGTAATTGTAATATAGGATAATTTGCCAATCAACCTTCAATAGAAAGTAAGATCATCTAACAGCTCTCTACTGGTACACGATAATTTCATCCTCATAGGAAAAGGAAATTTAACAGGTTTATCACCAGAAAGTTCAACATCCAACAAAACTTCTAGAATGAACTTTCTTTGGTTAAGAAGACAACTAAAGGAAGTGCAACACAACTCCAATCTAAGAAAGTAACGAGCTAAGCTAAGATCCTTTATGGTGAACTTATTATGCAAACTTTCTTTCAACCGATGGATAAGCACTTCATTTGTTCCAATTATAAGCATGTCATCAACATGTAGGAGTACTACAACAAAACCATCAATACACTTCTTAGTAAACAAAGAATAATCATGCACCAACTAAATAAAACCATTAGCAACAAGGAAATTAGAAATTTCTATATTCCATTGCCTGGATGCCTACTTAAACCATAAAGAGACCGTTTAAGCTTGCATACTTATCCTGGTAAAGCTTTGGTATAACCTTTAGGTGGAATCATATATATTTCTTCATCAAGATAGCCATATAGAAAAGTATTGTCAATGTCTATCTGATGAAGAGGCCAACATTGGGCAACTACGACTACAAGTAATACTCTTACCGTACTAAGTTTGGCAACCGGTGAAAACGTATCATGATAATCTTCACCTTCGACCTAAGTATACCCTTTAGCGACTAGGCGAGCTTTGTAACAATCCACACTTCCATCAGGTCGAAATTAGTTTTATAAATCCAATGACACCCAATGCCCTTTTTATTTAAAGGAAGTGTGGTAAGCTCCCATATATCATTCAATTCAAGAGCCATCAATTCTTGATTCATAGCTTCTATCCATTCTTTAGATTTAACAGCTTGTTTGTAATTATATGGCTCTTATGTTGTTAAAACATTTGCTAAAGAAGTAACATAATTTGATGAGTAGTTAGCAAAGGAATTTGAATCAACTAAAGGATATGGGAAAGAATTAATAGGTGCAGTAGCTTGATCAGAAAAATAAGTCAATGCAACATGATCAGAAAAAGAGGAATTTTGAACTATATGAACAAAATGTTGTAGCCAACTAAGAGTTTTTCTAAGTCTATTAGACCTTCTCAATCCAAAGCTATCAGTATGAGCTAGGGACGAAGATTTAAGAACATGAACAGGAGTTTGTTGATTAATAGTTTGAGTGTTAGGATTTAAAGGAATAGTGTGTGATGGAATTAGTGTATCTAATGGCACATAAGTGTTTGATTGTGAACAAGAGAACAACAATTTGGTAAGGACTCTCTTGATGAAGTATCATGCTTAAAAGGGAATATATTTTCAAAGAACTAAATATCTCTGCTTATGAAGATTTTTCTATTCAAGACATCATACATCTTATACCCTTTCTAACCTTTTCCATAACCCAAAAATATACAACGCAAGCCTCTTAGATCAAACTTATCTTTGGTTGGTGAAAGATTGGCAATGAAACATAAGCAACCCATCACTCTCAAATGATCATATGTAGGTGGTTTGTTGAAAAGAATTTCGCAAGCTGTTTTCCAATTAAGTGTGGACAATGGCATTCGGTTAATCAGATAAGTGGCAATAAGAACACAATCTCCTTAGAAAGATTTTAGCAGGTTAGCATGGATTCTAAGGGCTCATGAAGTTTCTATCAAATGATGGTGTTTTCTCTCAACTTTTCCACTTTGCTGAGGTGTATATGGTATAGTATATTGGTATATGATTCCAAGGTTAAAAAACAAAGATTGACAATTGTGAGACAGGAATTCTTTCCCATTATCAATTCAAATGTATTTTGGAATGGAAGAAAAATGGCTTTGAATGTATTTAAAAAACTAGTCAAGCAATGAACATGTTTGACCCTTAAACTGCATTAAGTCTATGTAGCTCATGAATAATCATCCACAATGGTTAGAATGTATTTGGCTCCACATAACGATGCTACATGATATGGTCCCCATATATCCACATGAAGCAATTCAAAAATGAAAGTAGAAGAAGCAAAGCTCTTAGAAAAAGGCAATCTATGAAACTTAGATTCAAGGCAAGTATCCTAAAGGAAATCATCAAGAATCATTTCCTGACAAGAAGGCAAGTGTTTAAGGTTAAAGATTAAAGAATGTCCTAATCTTTGATGAAATAAGCTAAAATTTTGCTTATTACAAGAATTCACACATGGAAAAGATTGTTTGCTACCGTCAATTAGGCTAGTTAAACTATTGTTGAAATCAACATCGAGAACATACAGGCCATTTTCAAATCTTGTTATAGCAACCAAAGAACTAGTTGTCTGATCTTGAAATGTACACGATAAAGTATCAAATATGGCTAATAAAAAGTATTGGGCAACAAGTTTACAAGTTAATAAAAGATTGTATGTGAATTGAGGAACTAACAACACATTATGTAAGGTTAAGTTAGAATCAAGAAGCATAGATCCTATAGCATTAGATTGAAGAAATCTGCCATCAAGTAATCTAAGTGAAATTGGTTTATGTAATTGATGTACATTAGCTAATATTTGTGAGAAGGGGGTCATATGATTCGATGCACCTGTGTCTACTACCCAGTAAGCCATATGATTACTAACAATTGAAAAAAAAAAAAAAAAAAACTAAGGATGAGATATATCTGCTCATTGAACTACATTGGCCATTATCATGGTCAAATCTTGATTCTCTTTCTTGATTTTTAGCATCTCTTGACAAAGGGGCTACAAAACCTATTAATCAACACCAAATGATTTAGAACATATATTTGATGACAAATCTTCATCAAGAGGTAAGTCCATCATTGATCTGTTATTGCTTTCATTATCATAATATGAAATAGAGGACACATTCTTCCCTTTCAGCATTAATTTCTTACCTTTATACTAGTCCGGATATCCTATTAGTTGAAAACAAGATTCAAACAATGTGTCCCTTAGCCTTGCAATGCTTACACACCAAATTCTTTCTACTATTATCTTTCTTATCAAAATTTTCCTTACTAAAGCATTCAACTTATTCAGCATCAGTAGAATTCAACCATATTACTTGTCGTTGTTTTCCTACATGGTGAACTAAGTAAAAAGCTCAGTCGACTATAGGTAATGGCCCCATTGAGAGCAACTGATTTCACACTCCTTCATAAGCTTCATTTAAACCCATTAAGAATTGTATCAACCTTGTATGGGATTCATATTCAAAAATTTATTCCTTTAAAGCACATGTACATCTCTCACAAGTACAACTATGACAAGCATGCAACTCCTGAATTTCATCCCTAAAATGTTTCAACTTATTGTAATATATTGCAACACTTTGATTATTTTGTTGCAAATTAGCAATTTCACTTTAAATTTGAAAAATCATCAGACCACTAGCTACTCCATATTGCTCACTAACTTCATCCCACAATTCTTGAGCAGATTTTGGGTAAAGAAAATTTTGTGCTAATTCATTAATCATGGAGTTAAGAATCCAACACCTAATCATGTAATCAATCCTCATCCATTTGACATAATCCTATGATCCTTCAATAAATTTATTAACCAATCCATCCACAAAACTTAATTTTAATTTGGCTCCAAGAGCCATCTTAACAAATCTATTCCAAGAAAGAAAATTCATACGATTGAATATGATATTGCCTATCAACATTCCCAGATGATCAGATCCATATAGATGAAACGGATCAAAAATGATGGAACCATTATTATTCATAAATTCCATCATATTGTAGCAAATGAAAGTAAATCTATAACGTAGCTAATTGATTATAGAATCAAAATCAGTACCTAGACAACAGCTCTGACACCATGACAAAACTGAACATGAGACTTATCGTTGTTTTGAGAGGAAGAAGATGAAACTCATCAACAAAAACATAAAGAAATTCTTTGAATATTGCATGAATATGGAAGAAGAAAAGTCAAAGTATTTATACAATGTGTTTAATAACTAACTAACAAACTATTTTAACTAACCAAGTAGCTTACCAAAACTATCTAGAAGAATTAATTTAAAGGATATTTGTAGAGAGATAAAACTTAATGAAAAATATAAAAGTCTTCACATATAAAGTCGGCGGTACGGAAAAGGCCTAAAATTAAGTGCTGTCTCCTCCAATGGACTGTAATGCTCAATCTTTTAACTCGGCCAATTACCTGTCAGTTGAAAAGCTTCTATGGGAATAAAGAATTGTTGACAAAGCTTTCCAATTAATTTATTTAATGTATGCATATGTCTTTTTAACATTTCAATAAGTAATTGATCAATTACTTGCTGCCACATTCGTCGTCACATGTTGGATTGTCTAGAGAATCTCATCAAAGCCTTTCCCACTGGAACAACCCTCACCTTATGTGGAGCACTGTCATTATTAGGACAGTCGTATTTTTGGATTTTAATTCTATACATATCATTTCAGATCTACTGGGAAGTTGCAGTTATGAAGAAGAATAGATTGCTCCAATCTATGGCATTTGGAGAAAAAATGGAGGTCAACAAAGAGAGCACAAAGATGGTAATACCATCTGCACCATCCCCAAAAAGAAAACTCAAGATATCCTTCTTTGATCAAATCCAACCTCCAATTTATGTTGGGATTGTATTTTACTACAAAAACCAAAGGGACCATTATCATGGTATTGAAGTTGATATTCATGAAATGCTTGTCAAATTGGAGAAGTCGCTTTCAGAAACTTTGGTTCTCTTCTATCCTTTTGCTGGGAGATATGTAGAAGAAGAAGAAGATAGTGGTTCCTTCATTGATTGTGGAGATCAAGGGGTTGAATATGTAGTAGCCAAAATAGATGGTTATATTGATGATCTTCTTCTTGATCCCGAAATCGATTCTGATATGCTTGCGAGCTCCCCCACGGGATTGGAAAACGGAGTTCCACTCATTGTTATTCAAGTGAATGTGTGCAAGTGCGGGGGAATAGCCATCGGGGTAAGGTTTTTCCATAAGTTAGGCGATATGTTTACGTTAAGCATGTTCATGCGTGCATGGTCTATAGCATGTTGTGGTGGCAGTACACAAGTGCTTCCACCTAATTTCGATTTGGGATCCCTATTTCCTCAAATGGAAATGTTTGTAAAATCACCTGCTGGTGGAATAATGCATCAACCACCTATAGAAATCTCTTCAAACAAGTTGGTGTTGAAAAAATTCACATTTCATAATGATGTTATTTCAAAATTGAAAGGTGATGTCACCAACTCCAAATTCAATGGCTTGAATCACAAAACTCTTGCTTCCCAAGTTTCTCGAGTGGAGATAGTGTCAGCAGTGATTAGTAAGGCAATCATTGAAACCAAATGTGTGAAGCACACAGTCACCTTGAAGCCTTTTGTTGTTTTCCATACGATGAACTTACGGGACAAGACAAATCTAAATATAGGAGAGAACCTATACGGTAATTTCTATGGAGGGGTTCTAACTCCGCCTACCAGTATGGAGCAAAGTATGATCGCGATACATTTCTTATTGGATGTGATAGGCGATGCAATAAGGAAAGCCAAATTACAATTTTCAGTTGCAACAAATGTTGATTTGTGCTCTCTAGTGGAGAAAACAAATAAGGAATTTCTTGAGGTGTTGAAGAAAAGTGTTGATGGGGAAATTAATCTAATTACTTTTAGCAGTTGGTGCAAATTCCCACTCTATGAAGTAAATTTTGGTTGGGGAAAGCCAGAATTAGTTAGTAGTACCTTGGTACCATTCGAGTCAATCATTCTGATTGATAGCAAATTAAATGATGGCATTGAGGCATGGGTAACCTTGAAGCATGATGACATGTTGATGTTAGAGTATAAATTGGATACTATGTTAAGGTTCTAGTTCATAATGATTACTAAGTGGTCTCTAACCTTTGTTGTAATTTGTTAAAACTTGGTTGTTCTTCAATTTTACATTATGATTGTTTGCTTTTATTAATTTCAAAGTCTCTTAAATCCTCTCTACTTTTTCTTTGTTATTATATTATGTAATTCTCTTACTTATGTGCTTCGTCGATGTATAACCATTGTCGAATTGCATAATAACATTTTCACTTTTGAGTAGGCTGTGAATACTTTCTTAGGTTGATGACTGTTTCACTATTCTCCTATAATCTTTAAAGTGAACTTGTGCTGGAAGTAATGAGAACATAAGAAGAATGTCAAATATAATGAACTACATAAAAAGACCTTGAAAAAGAAAAAGGAAAGGAAAAAAAAAAAAAGAAGAAGAGCTTTCCAAGCCTAAGCCTCCTAAAGAAGATGTAGTCTAGAGTAAAAAGGAGCCCAAATTAGAAACAAGTACTTTAGGTTAAGGATAGAGGACCCAAAGCTTGGCAAAGTATTAGAGCATCATATCAACATGGGTTTAGCCTAAGATCCTTAGGCCGTATTGGTAGTGGAGCAAGGAGGCCAGACCAAAAAGTATTCGATGAAAGACAAGCTGTTGTATAGAAAGGGGGCGAAAGATATATGCCTGAAGCCGCGAGAATCTTTGGAGCAAGATCGTGGAGCAGTTCCATAATCTAATGGAACCAAAACACCCATGAGTCCATTGGTTAAGGTGGAACAAATTCCATTGGCCTAATATGCTGGAAAATACTGAAGCCTTTTTCTCCCAAATCCATTTTTCCTTTTTCCCATA
Organism: Lumnitzera littorea; assembly: GCA_024138015.1. Classification (NCBI taxonomy): domain Eukaryota; kingdom Viridiplantae; phylum Streptophyta; class Magnoliopsida; order Myrtales; family Combretaceae; genus Lumnitzera; species Lumnitzera littorea. Next base: position 16,568,494 of record JAMXBB010000004.1, read on the forward strand.
GAGGTTTATAAATTGTAAAATTTATGATCGAGGCCTAATCCATCTTCAGAAATATTCTTGAACTATTTAGAAACAATTAATCTTACCACGTGATGTTAATTCAAGTAAGCTTAGTAACAATTGATATTTGCCATTAGTTCGAGTAGCTCGGACAATCTATTTATAGAAGCCTTTTTCATATGGAGGGATTCTCCAATCATTTATAAATCATTTAAAGTACAAGAGAACAAGAGGAATTTTTATGTTAGATACCACATACTCTCACATGCAAGGGAATAAGGAGGAGGAGTGTATACTAGTAAGGCTAGTAATTTGGGATATAGACACGACACGATACAATTTAAACAGTTTAATATATGAAAAATTTAACAAAAGATATAAACGGATTAAACTCATTTATATATAAGTAAATTCGTGTCTAGATTCGGGTCAAGTTTTCAAACCTGGATATGAGACACTAAACACAGCATATATTCTTCCACATTTACATTTTATTACACAAATCATCTTTTTCTAAGTAAGGGATCTTAATTAAAGGTATGGATACTTTTAGTATATATTCTTCTCGTTGCATTGTAATTTAAACGAGTAAAAAATTATAAACTCATATATAGATTTTTTTACTGTCTCCCTTCAAAATCCAATAATATGATCAATTTCAAAATTAACACTAGTAGTAATAATAATAATATCCATTAAGCCATAGTTCTACTTAATTTAATGATACTATGTAACTTAAATTTAGTAAAGTAATATAATCTTTCTACTACATCATAGTTTAAATAGGTAAAAAATTTACGAAGTTATATATAGATTCTTTTACTGTCTTCCTTCAAAATCTAACAAATAATGTAATAAATTTGGAATTAACACTGGTAGTAATATTAATATACATTTAATCCATAAGTTCACTTAATTTAGTAATATTATATAACTTAAATTTTTGAATTTTTTATATTAAATAGGATTTTGCTTTATTATAACTTTTCTTTAGGTTGAAATTTTACATTAAATATGAAGATATTATATCATTTATCTTTATAAAATTTCAATATTATTAATAGTTCTTTTCCCTTTGTATCCATAAATATTTTATAGATTTAATCAATATTATCAAACTAGTGATTCTATATAGAATCGCTAGAGGGTTAGTAAACTCAAAACATGAAATTGAAACGTAAAAACATAAATTTCAACAAACTATGTAAAATAGCTTTAAAAAACTATAGAAATGCTTATAATAGTTATGTAAAACTTGAAATACATAATAGAAATAGAGAAATAAAGAAATTAAATTCTTTTTCATAAAAAATGCTTAATAATATATAATTACACATGCATGGAAGAAGGATACACAAAGTTGAAACTAAACTATTTTCATTATTTTCTTAAAAAAAAAAAACAATGAACTAAAGAGAATCAAATATCTCAACTCATTTCAAATTACTAATGCAATAAACTGAATTATATAATTTTTTTATAATCTTTACTAAAACCTAAGTAAATACTATGAACATAAAATAAAAGACTAAAAGAGAGAAAAAAATAAAATAGGATAGGGAAGATGATGTAATGCTTGATAGTTGATAGCTTATTAAAACTTAGTTTTTTTTTTTTTAATCCCATTCAACATAGATATATAAAATAGGTAAACTCAGTTAAAAACGTAAATTTTTATCGAGTTTACATGTAAATTCGGTTAAAAATATAAAAAAGTTTATATAAGAGTTAACTCGAAAGGGCTTCCTAAAATCGTAAATTAATAGAATCGTATAGGTAAAATCGTGATTTTGACAACTATGAATTTAATTATAACATTTGAATTGATAAATGGTATCAAACCTAGAATAAATGAGATATAATATAATAACATGAATTGTCAGCCTAATTAAATGAGGGTTTTCGTACACAATTAATAGATAGATCATATTACAGGTTTAGGTTTTTTAAATACAAACCCAATTAGACATATAAAAGAAACATAACAATATAACACGAATTACCAACACAGTATACTAGCATGCTATGTGCTTTTAGAGGTTTTCCTCTAACATAAGCCACACTATAAAATGCAAGACATAGATAGGCTCTAGGATTAGACTTGGAGAAGGGTAATTTTAAACTATGAATCGGTACAAAACTAACCCATCGATTCACTAAACCAAAACTGGCCCACCATTGGGGAGCATGAACTAGCTAAAAATCTGTCACTTAATGCAAGTCTCAGTTACATTTGAGCTTTTACATAATGTTAGAGTGCTTTTGGCTTTCCTTTAGCATTTCTAACCAAGTGACTTCATCCTAATATATATAATGACTAAGGTATAAGCCATAAAGATCAAGTAAGCTCTTGAACATCCATTCATTGAGATAGTTGGAATGGTAAGAATAAGATGGGCACAACTCAATTTAGTTTGATATTTTTTTCAAACTAAACCAAATTATAAAAATGCCTTTCCATTTTTATAATTTTAAAACAAATTATATAGTTTGGATTAGAAATTTTTTCAAACCATAAATTTTCAGTTTGATTCAATTTGATTTAAAATCATATCTTATAATTAAGGAAATTATATTTACATATCATGCAATATCATAAATGAAAACTAAAAAAAGTATTAAATTCATTTAGTAATAGTAAGTATTGATATCATACAAGAGATCCATTATCTCAATATCAATGCAATTAGGAAATTTTGAATGTTTATTAACAATTTATTTTACTCTTGAAGTTAGCAGATTATATAAATTTTGAATCGACCTATATATGAATTATATTAACACAAGTTAAATACATATGCATTTCAATAAATGTTATTTAAAAATTCTTTTATGTAGTATGTTATAATAAAGAATTTATTTAGTTATACATAAAATATTACTATGTTTTTTCTTAAATAGTTTGATTCGATTTTATATATTGGTTTAATTTATTCTTCCAAATCAACAATAAATACGACTTGGTTTGATTTGGAAATTTTCTTAAACCAAATAACATTCTCAATTTGGTTTGGTTCAAACTAGGAATCAATTGAGTTTGGTGGGTTCTTTTTACTTCCTTAAGTAAGATCAATAGTTCCTTTTAATTTTTGAGTAATTGGCTTTAAATCCAACTTTACATAATAATATTTACATTAAACTAGAATATTACATTGACAACCTGTGGATAAAGGAGTTCCTATATAATTCATTAAATACATTATCAGAAGGAAAATGTACAAAAAAAAATTTCTAATGTTTCACGTTTTTATAAATCAGTCTTTAATTTTTCATTTAATCTATTTTAATCTTCAACATTTTCAAGTCATATTAAATAAGTCATTCCGTTAAACTTTGTCAAATTTTCTGTAATTGTAAACACATGTCAACATATAATTGATTTATATAAGTACAAAAAAATCCCTAACGTTTACCTATATATTCGAATTAGTCCTTAACATTTCATTTAGTTTATTTTAATTCTCAACATGTCTACACATAACGAAAAAACTAGTAGAAGAACTTTTTTATAAATTTATTAAATCATTAAGGATTTAAATGGACTAAATGAAAAGTTAATAATTGATTCGTATTGATTCGTATAAACAAGTAAATGTTAAGATCTTTTTTGTACTCTTCGTTTATCAAAACTATTGTTTCTCTAGTTTTCACTACCCAATCCATTTCTTCACCATTAACATTACAATACATAAATCCAAAAATTATTAAAGAAGAATATTTTTATTTTTGTTCGGTTAATAAGAAGGATAATTCATTTACAACGTGTAGATATACATAGAAATTCCATCTAATGCTAGCAATTACGAAAGAAAGAGTATGATTATTGAATCACTAGACGCCTTTATTAAAAGGAAAGGGATCTTCTAAAATTATTGTGTCTCTGGTTTTTACTACCTAATCCACGTCATCATGATCCCCTTTATCATATATAGATCCAAAAAAATTTATCATCCTTCGTAAAGATTGGAATTTTGGCAAAATATGCAAGAAAGAAACCTAGATAAAAAATGTGTAATTGAAGGTCAGGAAAAAGAAAAAGGAATTAAAGTAAAAACAAATAGAAATGAACCATACAAATATTAGAAAATTGAAAGGCTCAACCCCACTTGGTAAGAACGTGCACGTATGATTTGAAATATTAAAAGGATAGGTATTTGTGAATATTAATTTATAAATGCAGCAATTTAGCAGTTTAAAACATGATTTATTATTTGAATGAGAATTAAGAAAAAATCTAATAATGAAAAAAAAAAAAAAACATAACAGATGAAGAAAAGTGAAATACGAAAAGATAAAAACTTTGAAAACTTTATATTCTAATAGATGTTTCAAATAAAAATCAGTTTCGGAATAAGAATTTTAGAATCAGTAATCACGTATATAGCATGTTATGCTTCACACGTAATTTGTTAAAAATTGGAAAGGTAATCGATGCAAAAGATTGAGCTGGTTCTGCATTCAAGGAGAGTTTGGAATTATCTATACTTTCAAAGAGTAAGTGGGGTATATTTTAGGAATTCAAAGCCTCTTATTTATAATTAAAAATATCGACGTGGTCTGGTTATTGGAAATGATAAAATATGAAATATAATTACAATTGATTTTTTATGTGTCTTGGTGATCTCATCATTCTCCTGAAAATTTGACATTGACCTATCTAATGTATTGGCCTATTAAATGATTACTTTAATAAAGAATTATCTATATGAAGTGGAAACAATAGACCTTTTAGAGGCCAAATATAATTTTAACAAATAATAATTTAATAAGTGTTACTAAAATAAATTCTGCATAAGTTGCCACAATAATATTGACGGCATTGCTATCATTTATCGAGGGCTTCTTTTGTGGGAAGGGGAAAAAAAATGCAAAAAAAAATAAAAATTATAAAAATATGGTACCTGAGAAAATAATTCTGAAATACCGCACTTAAAATTGATTCTTGAAAAGGTAATTTGAATTTGTACTAAAATCTCCTTTTCAAGAGGCGATTTCCACGAGCATAAATATTGTTTGTACCTTTTTCTTCCTCATTTGCATACGACCATTTTCTAAAAAACTCTCTCTCTCTCTCTCTCTCTTCAACCATCTGGGAAAATGCTCAACCAAATCAATATTCTAAGTCCGTTTTTTTACAAATCAATTATAGAATCAGAGAAATTACGTGGTATAGGTCTATATTGTGAGAAGTTTTTTAGAAATAGGAAGACAATCGGTACACTATCATCACTTTCTCTCTTTAGACATAATAGGAAAAGATATGATTTTTACTTATTTGGATTCATTTTAAATATATGTTTTTTGAAGAAATAGTATTATGACTTGATGCACGATAGTACATTGTTATATACTGATAATTTTTTAGATAAGTATGCACATTTGTATGTGATATGTCATTTTAAACTTTACTACGAAAAGGTATAATTTTTATTCATTTAAAGTATATGTTTTTCGAAGAAATAGTGTTATGACTTAATACATAATGGTACATTATTGTATACTAATGATTTTTTAAACAAGTCTGCACGATTGTATGTGTTATGTTATTTTAAACTTTACTACAAAAAGGTATGATTTTTACTCGTTTTAATTAGTTTTAAGTATATTTTTTTCGAAAAAATAGTGTTATCACTTAATGCATGATGGTAAATTGTTATATACTAGTAATTTTATACTTGTTTTAATTTGTATTAAGTATGTGATATGTTATTTAAAAAAAAGTATACTAATTATTGTAAATTATAATGTATATACAATGATGTTACTAAGAAGTATTCTTAACATTCATTAGATGGAATTTTTAAACTTTACTACGAAATAATTATCGATGATATGTGTACTTTGAAAAGAGCAATGAAATAATGACATCACAATAACATAGACATTAGTATTATATAATTTTTTTAATGATGACTTAACAAGATTATTTAATTAGTAATTCCATAGGAAAAATTCCTACATAATGTAAGTAATCAAACAATTGATTGTTAGTTATACCCATAAACTTTCATAATATTAGCGGTGAAAAGAAATTAGTGATATAGCAAATAATATAAAAATTATTATTTACTAATATTTTGTGTAATAAAACTCATTAGCTTTCATAATATTAGCTATAAAAAGAAATTAGTGTCTACTATCATAAGGAAATATTTGCATACACGCATGCTGAAGTTGATGGAGCTGATGTGATAAATAGATGTACAATGGATCATATGAGGTTGGTTTGTTATGTTGGTGGAAATATTGTAGAAGGAGAGGATAGGGAGCAGTATAATAGGCGCCCAAAACAATAGTCGAAGTTCCATTTGGGGCCACGTATGACCAAGTAATTGGAATGATATGTAATCGACTTCAGGTTGATATGACAACACACCGGATCTAGTTGATTCATAGATGCCCTCTCATAGGCAGGACTAGGGACATGTTCTGTGCCATCCCCATCAACAATGATTACGATGTCCAACAGTTGATAACTTCCTCAGTAGGGCATGGTGGAGTTAGTGATTCTACGGCAATATATATTGAAATTTATGAAGTGAACCTACCACCAATAGCCCCTATCGTAGTTGAGGATGATGTCGAATGGCGCAACGATGATATTGGGCTGCAAGATGAAACCAAGGTGTTCAAATCTGAAGTGGACCTACCGAGGCATGTATCGAGCACCAATCGCATGTCTAGTGAACCTAATGTCTTGATCACTAATGAGTCAAAAAGAGATATCGATGTTAAGAATGAACTGGCATTCACCAACATTGATGAAGATTCCAATGATACAAATTTTAATTAAGACATTAACCTAAGTGAACGTTAGCTGCAAGAAGTGGAAGAAGCACAAGAGTCATGTGGATGGAACAATTGGAGGCATGTGTTATTAACATTTGTAGATACGGTCAGGATGTCAAAACTTGTACCTTTCTATACGTCAAGTGTAGGGGATGGATTGATGGTTGATGATAGTATAAGTGGCAGTGAATGGAGCTTCAGTAATGAATTAAAGGTAGGCAAGCGGTTCCAAAGTAAAAAAACATCTACAGACAACTATGAGGCTGCATCGTGTTATGAACCACTATGGCTTCATTGTGAAGGAGTTCAAATCAACGTTATGATCTATCAAATGCATTGATTAGGAAAAGGGCTATAGGTGGAGACTCCAAGCTTATAAAAAGTAACATGTAAGATGCTTTGTGATAACTAGGTTCATGGTTCCACACACGTGCCTCAATCCCACAATTAGCCAGGACCACTCGAAATTGGACTCAAACACACTATCCTACTTTTTGATTAAGGATGTTCAAGAGTCACTAAGCATTAAGGTAACACACTTGCAAACGATTATTTGTAAGCAATACAATTATACTGTCCACATCAAGAGAATTAGGGAAGGGAAGTGCAAAGCTTTATACAGGTTTACGGTAAGTAGGAAAAATCATATGCAATGTTCCTATATCTACTAAATGCGATTTGAGATACTATAGTAGAGTAGAAATGGCGAGATAATGATACTGCCAGGCACGTATTCTTTGATAGAGTTTTCAAGGCATTCGAACCGTGTATTGAGGCATTTATACATTGTAGGCCTATAGTTACAATTGACGAAATATTCCTATATGGGAAATACAAGCATAAACTGCTGATTGTGACAAGAGTTAATGGTCAGAATCACATAATCACACTTAGTTTCGCCTTAGTTGATGAAGAATGTTTCGATAGATAGAGTTGGTTCATAACATGTGTACTAACACACGTTATAAGAAATTGTACTAATATATGTTTGATTTCGGATTGTTATGCTTGTATCCAGTCTATAGTGTAGGGCAAGAACGCAGTATGGCTAAGGGGTTGGCCTTAGTAGTGGAGTATTCAACACGTTGCCAATAAATTCAATACTCGGGCTAAAAACAAAGACTGCAAAGAGATGACAAAGAAGGCCACTTATCAATTGCAATCTCGAAAGTTTCGTACAAATTATGATGAAGCCAAGACTATGAGCCCCCATATTAGAGCTTACTTTAAAGGCCTACATCCTAAAATGTAGATACTGGCATATGACGACGGAGCTCAGTTTGGTCATAGGACGACTAACATTGCAGAAAGTTATAATAGTACTTTGCATGATGTTAGGAACTTGGCCATCGCAATACAACTTAAGAAAACTTTCTACAACTGCAATGACTATTTCAATGAACGTAGGATTGAGTCAGCTAAGCAAATGGGCATTGGCAAAGTGTTGACCAAATTCATAAAGAGAAAGTTTGACCAGTAGCACAAAGTAGCCAATAGTCACCGGGTCATGATTTTTTACTACAATAAGCAGATATTTGAGATCATAACAACGCTTAGACCAATAGTGCATGGGCAAAAAGGAGAGAACAACCATACAGTCGACCTTAGTACCGTATGGTGTACTTGCAACAAGTGACAAACATACAAAATTCTGTGCTCACACGCTATAACTATTATGGGAAAAATGAGCATAGACTGTGCTGCATACATTGGATATTGGTATACAATGCAAAATCAGCTACGTGTATACACGCGTTTCTTCATGCCCTGCATCGATAAGTCTAGTTGGTTATATCTTGACATTCCTGTATGGCATCTAGTTATAACATTAGACAGGGTTAGGAATTTAGGTAGGCCATAAGAAAAATGATTTTAGAATGAGATGGACATCCCAAAAAGACTGTTAACTTAAACCTATGGACTATGCGATGGGGATGGACATAATAGGAGATGTCCGTAGCGAGAAAGACAATCAACATCAAGTGGATCCACCGGTAGTTCACTTATTGAATGTGAAAAAACCCGTGAAAAAACCCGTGATAATATTTATTGATTATATATATGGCAATGTATTTAAGAAGTAGTTATTTTTTCTAACTTTTTGTTTTTATCATATGAGTTTTCTAGTAGGCTTATAGATTTTCTTTCCTCTTTTGTACTTACAGGAGCAAATGGATCCAGGATCGAGAGATAGGTCACTACTTTACTTGCAGCCATTCCATAGATCTAAGCTGGTGTGGGGTGGTCAAGTAAGGAATAATAAATGAAAAACATATTTGTGATTTATTCCATTTTCTAGATTGATTGTAACAATATTTCTTCTTCTTTGGTTACAAGAAAACTACTAACTTAGGTACAGTAAACGTGAGGTGAAATTTAGGCGACGGGATGGCCAAGAGATCTTGATAGATCCATGTATGATCCCGTATTTGGAGCAATCAAACTTCATTGGTGCGCACCAGGTTACCTTCATACAGTTGGATTGATACTTTATTACTACCTTGGTTGAGCGATGGAGGGCGGAGACACATACATTTCACTTCTACACTAGCGAGATGACGATGAAGCTACAGGATATATCTTTGTTCATAGGTTTGTCAACCGATGGCGATGCAATCACTGGAGTGATGACTTCTATTAGGTAGGCCAAGATATGTCACTACTTATTAGGAATTCGCCTACTAGAGAATGCCTTAAAGGATGCCAGATTAAAGTTGTCGTGGTTAAAGGACAACTTCACCGATTTGCCTTTTCATGTGGATAAGGAGACAGTACAGTGCTTCATAAGGGCACATATCATGTAGTTGATCAAGGGTGTGCTATTCTCAAACAAGTCTAATAATGTCATATACCTAATGTTACTCCCTCTTTTATCAGACCTCGCCATGACCAGGTAATATGCATGGGGAGCAGCTTGCTTGGTGTGGATGTACTACCAGTTGTGCCTGGTTTCTAAGGCTAACATAAGAGAGATTAGTGGTCCATTAATGATTCTGTAGGTGTAGGCATAGGAGCATTTCCTACACATCGCCTCCTTACATCGTCGGATTACGACAACTGTCGATAGTTAACCACTTATGAGTCAATTAGGGGGCAGACTTTGACGTAACTAAGCTACCCACGCATATGGTTGAATAGTATAGAGATGCATTCAATCACCAGTGTTTGGAGCAAGTGCTATTTACCAAAATCGTTCTCCTTATTCATTTAGTAATTATTACTTTTTTCATCCTCATTGTTAATCATCAATTCAAGTTGTTTAGATTCCATACGACTACGATGATGTTGCCAGATTGCCAACTTATTGTCAATATAGGAATGACATATGGCTAGCCCATGTACCGCTTATATGCTTCTATATCGTAGAGATGCACTATTCCAATCGTGCAAATCAACAGTTTGGCAGAATGTAAGAGACCCTAGCTCACCCTGATAGAGGACATGCCCTGCACGATATCGACCTAAGGGGGAAGATGGAGATAAATTGGGCTACCCACCATATAGCTTGAATAGCACAATAGGAGGATTACTGAAACCAAATAGATTAGGTTTAACCATCGCCCAGTATACATCCTGACTATGTCCCCCGGAAACAATAAGTTACCCATAGATATATTGGTCGTTCTAGGGCTTTCTAAATGTATATGGTACGTACAGTTGCTTTTTCATTTACATTTTTATTTTCCAATTTATATGCAACTCAAACTTTTGCATTCAGAATGTAGGTGGACTTTATACATAAAGTGCTGCATATGTCATACGAAGACATATTATTTGAGTAGCATCGAGTAGATGATCTCATCCAGGAGATTATTGAGGTCTACCTAAGCGACCCAACTCCACCAGTCCAAATGTCAACAAAGATGACTCCTCATTGAACAAGCCATAGAGAGGTAAGAGTCATGGGGCATGTAGTCGTTGTCAAGTTAGGGGCCGAGAATGTAGACAGCCTGACATAGAGATTCGCGACAATGCTTCTCCTCCACACTTCTTGCCACTAACATCTCCTGGTCCACCTGGATTTGAGTTCCATAAGCCATTCCTTGAGGAGAGCTCTGGCAATCCTTTGTGTCATACCCCTATCGTCAGAGAGACCTCTACTAGTCAATTTCATCCCCCTCACCCCCCTCCCCCCCCTCCTCGACACCATTGAGGAGGCCGATTAGAGATCTTCAATACGACATGAGTAAGAAAGTCACACAGATGCACCCTTCTCTAGTCCCAATGCATGGATCGTTCTCGGGTGCTTATAGCTAAGACAGTGGATAAATCATATAGTTGGATTCAACTCAAATGGTTCAATCATAAGACAACGTAGAACCTCTAGATGCTCGGCCACTGCATAGACGATGATGCCAACAACGTCATTAACTTTGTATATTTCACTTCTAATTTACTTTCTTTATTTTCGAAATAGTATTTAGCTATTTCAACAGTTTACTTACATTTCATTCGATGGTTTCATTTCTTCATAATTTAAAGTTATCAACAGTTTTTTATATCAATTCAAAACGCATATTTGTGTAGTACTAAAATTAAACAAAACCGAATATCTCACAAATAAATAATCGAATATAATTTGACTAATTAACTAAAAAAAACTATCTATTGAACATCATGTTCCGAATACGTTTTCAACTAAAATTGTACATGGGCTCCATTAAATTTAAGGTAATGCAGTTTTCAACTACAATCGCATATAAGCTTGACTAAATTTAAAGTAGAAAGGTGGATGAAAATGTAAAATATGGGTGTATTGAAATAATTTGTACTGAAATCACCTCTTGAATAGATGTGTACTAAAATCATCTCTTGAAAAAACTACTTCAAGTGTAGTATTTTTTGGATTATTTTCCCAAATGCCACATTTTCGTAATTTTATTTTTCCTTTTTCCCTTCTTTCATTACATTTTATTATCTAACCATTAAATAAATGCAACCAAGGTTGTCCAATCTATAGAAGCATAAAATACTCCATCTTTCTTACATTTTTGAAAACTTTTACCGACCCCCCTTTTATTTTTGTGAGATCGGTGTAGGTTTTAATTTCACTTGTAATTTATATTTATGATATCTAAGTCATTGAAAATACAATTAATTGAATAGTTTAAATTTAATGAATATAAAATCAAAAATAAGATAAAAAGTTAAATCGATCTCATAAAAAAACTCGGATAAAACTGAAATAAAATCTTACATTACCACCACCATTCGAGCAATACCAAACATTTATGACATAATCAGAATAATTTGAAGATTATACCGGCCGTATTAAGCGGATAGTCGACCATTTATCATGGGAAAAGTCCGGATGTTGTCAAACATTTAGGCAAACGACCGAAAGAAACGGTGTTGAGCCGTTTCAAGATTAAGAAAAACTTCAAAGTAATTTATGCTCCTTTCTTCCCGTTACTTACTGTCCACCACCACTTCTATAGTAACTTCCATTTTGGGAAGAGAATACGCTTAAGCAGACGTACACACAAACCCAAATTAGCAAAATCCATTCTAGGAGTGAAGATTACATGAAAAAATTATGGGAAAAAATGAAGAGATTGCGATATTCTTCATCGCCTGTTTCAAATTTTTGGATGAATCCATGTTGGTCTGCCGGTTCAAGTATGGCATTGTCAGGGAATTAATGAAATGTGGTTGATGTACCAGCTCTTTCATTGCGGTTTCGGAAAATCCACTCGTTATTAACGAAATTGTACAGGGTAGATTTGTATGATTTTCCTGTAAATTCCTTTGCTCTTGTCTCATAAATCTTTTCCTGTTACTTCTATGTCTTGTTTTTTCCTCGTATTTGATTTTGCTGTGATCTCTATGCTGATCACCAATCTTTCATTCTCTCTTTTGATGATTTGTTTATCCGTCAATGACATACAAGTTTTAAGCAAAACCTCGGAACCGGATACAAAATCCTATGTCATTGCCTGTGGCTCATCAAGTCAAGCAACAGATTCTGATGGCAGGGTTTGGCAAACTGATTCTAAATTCCTAGCATCATCTGCCAATTCCGTATCAGCCACAGCCCAATTCCAAGACCCTTCCTTACCATCCATGGTTCCTTATATGACTGCAAGGGTTTTCACATCTGCATCATCTTACAAATTCCAGGTTTCATCGAAAAGTCGTCATTGGATTAGGCTCTATTTTTACCCTTCTACTTATGGCACTCTTGATCCATCCGACTCGTATTTTGCTGTAACGGTTAATGAGTTCACCCTGCTTAACAATTTCAGTGCATACATTACAGCCCAAGCACTCACTCAGGCTTATATCATTAATGAATACTCTCCAACTCCGGTTCCCTCTGGTACTATCAACATAACTTTCACTCCTTCCACTACACATAATGGAGCTTATGCTTTTATTAATGGCATTGAGGTAATTCCTATGCCTGATATATTCAAGCAGGCTACTATGGTGGGGTTTGTTGACCAAACCGTCGATGTAAGCAGCTCAACACTAGAGACTTTGTTTAGGCTCAATGTTGGTGGTCAGTATATACCGCCAGCAAATGATTCAGGGCTTACCAGGACATGGTATGATGATACACCTTACTTATATGCTGCTGCTATTGGGATAACTGATGAAGCTGATGAGTATGTGACAATACAGTACACAGCGGATGATCCAAAGTATATTGCACCAATAGATGTCTATAGCACAGCAAGAACAATGGGGCCTAATCCGGATGTGAACAAAAATTTCAATCTTACTTGGGTTTTCCAGGTTGATGCCAATTTCACATACCTTGTCAGGTTCCATTTCTGTGAATTCATGGTTACAAAAGTCAATCAGAGGGTGTTTGATATTTATGTTAACAACCAAACAGCACAAGAAGCTGCTGATGTAATTGCTTGGTCAGGATCTCAAGGGGTGCCAATATACAAGGATTATGCAATTTATATGAGCGATATGCCCGGCGACGATGAGTTATGGGTCGCATTGCATCCTAGTGTATCAATGAAGCCCCAGTACTATGATGCAATTCTTAATGGACTTGAAATTTTCAAGGTTAATGATAGTAATGGGAACTTGGCCGGTCCTAATCCTGTGCCATCACCAATGCTTGTCCAAGCTGAAGCCAAGGCTGCCAAAGCTTTCACTCCATCGGGATCATCTAATACCGGTACAGTTATAGGTTCGATTGTGGGAGGGATTGTAGGATTTGCTATGGTTCTGATCATTGTACTCATTGTGCGCCATAGGAAGCGAGATATCAAAAGGACAGACTCCATTATGGGTAATTGGTTACCACTCTATGGTCATTCACAGACATCATCGAATACCAAATCAACGACTTCTGGGAAGAGTAATACAGGTAGCCATCTCTCCTCTCTAGCAGGCGGTCTCTGCAGACATTTTTCATTATTCGAGATCAAACATGGTACGAAGGACTTTGATGAGTCACATGTCATTGGTGTGGGAGGATTTGGAAAAGTCTACAAAGGTGCAATTGATGGAGGGAATACCAAGGTTGCCATTAAGAGATCGAATCCATCCTCAGAACAGGGCGTACATGAATTCGAAACTGAAATTGAAATGTTGTCCAAGTTGAGGCACAAGCATTTAGTGTCCTTGATTGGATTTTGTGAAGAAGAAGGTGAGATGATTTTGGTTTATGACTATATGGCTAACGGAACATTGAGAGAGCATCTATATAAGAGTGACAAACCTCCCTTGTCATGGAAGCAAAGACTTGAAATTTGCATTGGAGCTGCCAGAGGGCTCCATTACCTCCACACGGGTGCCAGGCACACAATCATTCACAGGGATGTGAAAACAACAAATATCCTACTAGATGAGAATTGGGTGGCAAAAGTTTCCGATTTCGGGTTATCAAAAACCCGTCCTACTCTTAACCAAACCCATGTTAGTACAGTTGTGAAAGGTAGTTTCGGTTATTTAGATCCCGAGTACTTCCGCAGGCAGCAATTGACAGAAAAATCGGATGTTTACTCCTTTGGAGTAGTACTCTTTGAAGTCTTGTGTGCTAGACCAGCTATTGATCCCAACCTGCCAAAGGAACAGGTCAGCCTGGCAGATTGGTGTCGACATTGCCAAAAGAAGGGAACTCTAGAAGAAATCATCGATCCACGTCTCAAGGGGGAGATTAATCCTGAGTGCTTCAAGAAGTTTACTGATAATGCTGAGAAATGCTTGGCAGATCATGGCATCGACCGCCCCTCAATGGGGGATATCTTATGGAATTTGGAGTTTGCCCTCCAATTGCAACAAAATCCGGGAGGAGCTAAAACAGTGGCTGAAAGTAAAGCAAATAGCAATTTTGCTATGCACAAGGCCACATTAGGCTTAGAAGAGATCAGTGAAGCAACTGGAGAAACCAGTGATTTAGGTCCTCATGCCGAATTTTCACAGTTGATGAATCCAACCGGGAGATGAGAGAAACATTGTATGTACTGTTTCATTTTCAATTTTTTCAGATTCTTCATGCTTGGATTTGTAAGCCGGCTGTCTTAGTTTTAATTCTTGAGCATCTATTGTTAGTGTCTTATTAGCAACTGTTTTAGCTGCATGAAGTAAATGTTTTGTTGTTTAAGGGATGAAATTGAAATGTTAAATCACTAAAGAGAACCATTACCATGATCGCGCCATCAAGCTTTCAAATCGGTGTTTCTGAAAATCATTTAGTTTTGAGGGTGTGTTTGTTTGGATTTTATTCAACATTACTATAATCAAGTTTTGGAATATTAAATATTATCCTAATAAATGTCTTAATCAATAACCGACGGTGGTGGTTGTTAAACATTATGGGTCATAACAATAAAGAGTACGAAAATTAATTTCCATTTTTATTTTTGATAATTTCATTACTAGATGGGCACGTACTCGTTAATATCTATTAAAAATTGAAACTAGGCATAGAAAATTTTCTAATTTTCGTAATTTATTGAAACTTATTTTCCTTGCCTAAATTAAAAAAATTAAAATAAAAAAAAGAGTGATGTATAGGAAAGGAGGATTGCTAGCTAATGGAATTAACTTTCAATTATTTGTAAGATAAGAGATATACTTTTAATTTGTAAAAGAAAAAATAAAGCTTCATATATTTAGTTTTGTTTTATCAGAAAGCTTTGGTTTGCTACAATAACACATACTCTATATCATTATGTATAATATAATAACTCTATCAAAGTATTAACGATAGAAATTAACAAATGTAATACCTATACTATATTATTAAAATGAAAGTAGAGGGATATGGTGTCTTTTTAAAATTAACCTTTTGGTGATATTAATATTTCATATTATTTACCATATTTAATTATATATTACATTTCTTTTCTATTAATTCACTAGGAATACAAATGTTAATTACCTCAATGCACCTTCAATAATGAAAATGGCTATATCTATATATAGCATTTTACATTTACCACATCAATGTACATTCAAATTATAGTAAATACACCTTAATATATAACTCTAAAAAATATTGACCAAACTACTTAAAGCAAACTAATGGAAAGTGCACATGCATTGCAAATTCCTAAATATAAAAATTGCTTATATAAAATTTACTCAAATTAAATTGTAATGCCCTAAAAACTTAGAGCATTACTACCCGCTACGTATTCTTAATTTTCTAATGACACATTAATGCTCTAAAACTAATTACCATCTCCAAAATTATTTGTAACAACCGCTTATCAAGAATAAAACATCAAATCTCTAAATACAACAATTCAAGTGAGTCACTCCAATCACAACATGCTCTACAACCAAAACCTGGATTTCTACAACATACAAAACTAATTGCCTTTCTTTCCCAAACCTATGATAGCAATTCTCTTACTTGTCACAAACTTATCGAATCAATCTACAACTATAAAAATAAAAAAATAAGCCAAAGCTTAGTACATAGTGCACATGAACACACAGGTGCCAAACCAGTCATTCCCATACATTTAATGCCAAAATATAACAAACAATAGGTTAATTATCTTTTATTTAAGCTCACATACAACAAAGGGGTATTCACAACCTCGACATGCCATGATCTCTTATATAAATAGGTAGACAGAATAAAAATAAATCCTTTAATTTACTACCATATACTACAGTAAAAGTCTAATGACCAATACTAAGGAGTCGGGAAACACTAGATTTAGTTGCGTCATCCCATATAAAAATCCATTAGGGAAACCTTGTATATAATTAGCTATTATCCCCTTATACTAAAGGACGAGTCATGACAAGCACAATCAACAAGCAACACTTTAAGTTAGATATGGATTTGTCTGATTTATTTCTCACTACTTTAACAAGTACAAGCAACAAGCATGCACTACGTACTAGAAGTTGAACCAAAATCAACTATACCTAATAAGAGAGAATAAAGGAATCCAAGTGAAAGAAACCTAATACATGAGTCAATACATTAATCTTAGATGCTAAACAAGGCTAAAGCATTAATATAGCTACCCCTTATAACTATCTCCTTCATTATCCTCATTAGTCCCCAACACTTCAAGTCAACTCCTCATTAATTCTCCATTTGGCTCCCCTCATAATCAATCTGTATGTATATAGATTGGAACCTCTCAACATAGCTCAAAACAACTTCTTAACATGCTTACTTAACACTAACTACGATGTCTTAAGGTGTAAGTCCATCTAACCTTCTATAAGTTTCTATGTTAAGAAAAGATTGAGTTTTGGTAAGATTAAGGTAATAAAGCGCTTGCACAAGAAAGATTTGGAAAGAATCTAACTTGAAAAACATTAAATATTATAGTAGATTTGCTAAAAAGGGGTAATAGTTCATTAAAATTGGTTAAAATATCAATTGGAAGTAAAAAGTGTTTAAAATTAGTTAAAATGCTAAATTAAGCCTAAAGAACATGAAAGTTCTAAATAAAGGTTTGAACTTTTATAAAAGAAGACTAAGTGAAATTCAATATTAATGTTAGGAAAAAGTTTGATTGATTTTGGTTAAAAGAAACAACAAGAAAAGTTTTCACATAAAGTTCGTAACTCAACATGGTCAATGACGTAACCATGTTACTTTGTTATATCAAAATTTGACATTTTTACAAAAGTTGGAATTTTTACAAAAGGAAGTTAGTTGGAACCAAGTATTAAGGGTAGGAAAAAGTTTTATTAAGTTTTGTTAATAAGAACAATAAGGAAAATGTTTCACATAAAGTTGTAGCTTAACATAAACGATGACATCACCATGTCACTTAGTTGTGTCAAGATTCGACCTTTTTGCAAAAGTTAGAATTTTTTTTTAAAAGAAAATTAGTTGAAATTATATATTAAGGGTAGAAAAAAGTATAGTTTGAAAATCATAAGAAAAGAACACTTAAGAGTTTACCACAGGACATTACTAACGACACAATAGTATCGTCTGGTAGTATCACTTTCTAACCATATTTTTCCTATTACTACATATTGTCAGTGACATGATCATATTGTTGGTTGTGTCCCTTTCAACAGCAATTAGGTGACTTTTTCCTTCAAAAAGCCCTCAATTCCTACCTTCCAACTTCAACCCAACCTCAAGTATACTTCAACCCTCAATTACCCATCACCTAAACTCCTTCTGTAAAAGTTGGAATTTTTTTTGTAAAAGAAAGTTACTTAAAATTATATATTAAGAGTAGAAAAAAGTTTTGTTAGGAAAATCATAAGAAAATAACACTTAAGAGTTTACCAGGACATGACCAGCAACACAATAGTATCGTCTAGTAATATCACCTTCCGACCAAATTTTTCCTATTACTAGACACGATAAGTGACATTTTTCCCACAGGACATGACCAGCGACATGATCATGTCAATGGTTGTGTCCCTTCCAATAGCAATTAGGTGACTTTTTCCTTCAAAAAGCTCTCAATTCTTACTTTTTCCATTCCAACTTCAACCCAACCTCAAGTATACTTCAACCCTCAATTATCCATCACCCAAACTCCTTTTTATTCCATCAAAACCACAAATTTTCAACTCAACAACTCAAATACTCCATTTCTATTCGAATAATAGAAATTCATTTCAAGAATCCAAAACTAAGAGTGAAGGTTCAAGAAACTTACTTGAAATATCTCAAACACTTAGTGTGTAATGTCTCAAACAATTGGTGATGTAGGAGAATGAAATTAGATACCACCTACAATCTATAAAACACTTAGTTTTAGATTAAACATTTAATAATACTCTAAGTTTAACTTCTCTAAGACAACACCCTAAATGAGAATCAAGTTTAACTTAGGGAAATACTCCATTTAACTCACCTTACACACTTAAATGAGCTACCACTTGGTGATATTCAATAAATCCCATTTGAAACACTTAGTAAAATGCTGCAATCAACAAGGGACAAGAGAGTTTATGATCTAGGATGCTTGTTATGAATTTTCTTAAGCTTAACCTTTAAGAAGCTTACCTCAATTACTCCTTGCTTGCCTCTTATGGTTAGGTTCAGAGAAGGAGTCTCAAATTTCTGCACAAAGAGAGGGTATAAGCCTTATGTGGTAGCTATTAGGGTTTAGTAAAAAGAAAAGGCAAGTTTTAATAAGTACGATTTTAGATAAAAGGGTAATATAGGTAGGTTTTAAAGTAAATGGGTTTAGGCCCATAGATGAGATTACAATAGTGCCATTCACTTTAAAATGATGTTTCTTGAATTTTTCTTAGGCATTGTGTAAATATTATAGATTAGTTTTGAGATTTTGATAAAAAAAATTATATAATGAATAGAAAATATTAATATTAGTGTGAGATTTATTGCAACATTAAGTTGGATGATGTAAAAAGCAATTAGAAAAAAAAAATGGACAAATAAATCCGTGTTATTGAAGTAACTACTTTTTTTTATATAAAACTTGCTTGAAAAAAGAAGAGACAAGAGAGAGACCAATGTAAGAGAAAAATTATGGAGTTGATAACATTTACTCATGATATAAATCCTTTAAAAATAATATGAGTATTGGTAATTTTGTTGAATAATATCAAATTAGAGTTAAATAGGCAATTTTCTCTTAAAAAGAGAGGAGAGAGGAGAGAGATATTAATGTGGGAGAAAAATTAAAGAGTTGCCTCATTGATCCATGTTATAAACACTTCATAGATAATATTAATATTGGTATTTTTGTTAAATAATATTAAATTAAAGCTAAAGAGGTAATTTTCACTGAGACAGTTACTAAAATTACTCTAACTGAAATAATATAATACATAATATAAATATATACACATAGCTTCATACCCTTATTTTCTTTCTCTAGATCTTGACTCTTTTCTCAAAAACTTTTATTATTCATATCTTTTCTTCAGCGGTATCTTTTATTGTATTTTATCAACTATAACTTTTCATTATTTATCTTTTTCTACACATCTTAATTCTTTTCCTAAAAGCTTTTATTATTCATGTCTTTTCATTTAAAGTACTTTTTATTGTAATTTATCAATAATAACTTTTCCTTATTTAAGAGACATACTCTTGGAGATGGTATTTACAAAAGAGGGAAAATTACATAGGAAGAGGTTAACATTTTAGGATAATTCCAAATGGAGAATCAACATTTCCAAAAATTCATATAAGAGATCAAAGTTTCAATTTGTGATTAAAATAGGATATTGCTGTTATAACACCATTAACTTCAGCTCACATGATCATTATTTGTCACATGATGCTTACATATATGATTAAATAATAAATAAATAGAAAAATGAAGAAAAAATAATAAATTAATGAAAATAAAAAAATTTGCAAAAAGATAAAAAATCAAAATAGTTAAATTAAATCAATAGTAAAATTGAATATAATATATATGTAATATAAGTGAAATATAATATGTATGTAATATAATATGTATATTATATACATAATATATATTATATCAATGTACATATATATAATATATTACATATATATTATACATATTATATTACATACATATAACATACATAATAATTATTATATTTAATTTTCCTATTTATTTTATTTAATTATTTTGATTTTTTTGCAATTTTTCTTTATTTTTCGTTAAGTTTTCATTTTTTTCATTTGTTTGTATTTATTTATTATTTAATCATATATGTAAGTGCCACATGTTTACCGCATTAGTGCCATGTGACAAATAATAACCACATCAGCTGAAGTTAATAGTGTTATATTAACAATCCCCTATTTTAACTACAAACTTAAATGTTAATCTATTATTTGAAATTTTTGAAACATTGATACCATATTTAAACTTACTCTTGTACATTAGTCCCCTCTCGTNATGTAATATATTATATATCAGTGCACTGATATATAATATATTACATATATATTATACATATTATATTACATACATATAACATACATAATAATTATTATATTTAATTTTCCTATTTATTTTATTTAATTATTTTGATTTTTTTGCAATTTTTCTTTATTTTTCGTTAAGTTTTCATTTTTTTCATTTGTTTGTATTTATTTATTATTTAATCATATATGTAAGTGCCACATGTTTACCGCATTAGTGCCATGTGACAAATAATAACCACATCAGCTGAAGTTAATAGTGTTATATTAACAATCCCCTATTTTAACTACAAACTTAAATGTTAATCTATTATTTGAAATTTTTGAAACATTGATACCATATTTAAACTTACTCTTGTACATTAGTCCCCTCTCGTACATTGATCCCCTCTTATATAATTTTCCCTTACAGAAAAAGTTGTGATATTTACAAAGTAGATGCAAAATGATGCAACTTTTCGTACATGTTGTTATATCCTCATAATTCAAAGAATTACATGTCATAACTCTTTTTTCCAAACATCAAAATGTTCTTACAACCATCAATATTTATATAAATAACATTATATAAAATATATTTGTATAATCAAATAATGACATTCATAACAATCATTCAAAGATGAATTTAAATTGTTAACATGTTAATCACAAGAATTATTTACTTAAATTTATTATTTTCATTAACAAAAATATCTATTATATTACAAGGAAATCCTTTTTGTTTAACTACCTATAACTAACCACTTATATCTCATAATTTTAATTATGGTAACTATAAAAAAATAAATAAATAATTCAAACTCACTCCACAAACTTCTTAATTACTACCTTTACTCACAAATCTTTTCAGCATACAAGTATATAAGTGTATTTTTTATTTGACTAACATTTGCAACTTTTTTAGGGTAGGGATTTAGTAGGTTTATTACTTCTTCTCTATATAGTTATTATTTTATTTTTTAGGGTAGGGATTTATTTAACAATAATAGTACGAGACAATTATCTACTCAACCTGGTTATGCGAGCTACCAAGTACATACCTTTTTTTAGGTTTATTACTTCTTCTCATAAAAAACTTTACTTATTTCGTAGTAATTTCTTCTCATATTTTTCATATAATTTTTTTTATAAAGTTCTTTCATTGATTTCCATATTTTTCTATACTTCTTTCACATTGCTATGCAATTCTACATATTTCATTTTATCTTTTTATTTTTCGCTTCTACTATATAAACACCTCATTTTTGTCATTTTTCATTTTTGTTTTAGTTAAGTTGAGCTAGGTTAAAAAATAAAAATAGAAAAACGAAAATTAAAAATAAAAATGAAAAAGTAAAATAAAAAGAGAGTTAAGTCAAGTCAAGTTGAATCGTTTCGAGTCATATCGAGTGACATATCAAATCAAATCGTTTCAAGTCAAGTCGTGACGTATCAAATCGAATCATATTAAGTCAAGTTGTATCACATCGAGTCAAGTCTAGTCGAGTCAGATCATTTGGTATCGAATCGGATAACAGTATGTGATTAATTTAATAAATCATTAAGTCATTTGAAAATTAGGGTTTATTAAAATAATTTTGGTCCAGTCCGATATAAATAGATTTTTATCTAATTTATATTAGACCAAAATAGATTTAGGATTTATTAGATAAGTTATGGGGCTAGATCAAATTAGATCGAATCGAACCTGGTAAATAGAAAGCCCAAATAGAGTTTCTAGAAGATAGGTCAAATTCTCAAAGAATCGTTATCATATCTTCTGTATCTTGGTTTATAGGAATCGAAGCTATATTTAAAATGACACAAGAGATTCAATTTTAGGGTTTATAAATTAATAGGTGATGGTGATGACTTTTTCTTTATTTTACACAATTTCATAATCTGAACGACCAATCCTAAAACACGATTCACTTACTGATAGGAATCAACCCTCTGGACCGATCACAAGAAGCCGAGCTAAAGGACTTCAAGGGCTCACGTAGAAAATACTAGCTTTAAGCCATAGTTGAGTGAGGACTCCTATCTTGATCCGACAACTCCTACTGACCTATCTCTCAAATCCCCACATGTATCCAACGTGCTCCTACCCAACAGTGAAGTCTTAATCTAAAAGACAGCCCAGAACTAGCTGAGTTGAGCTACCACCCAGACCCACTGACATTCGACTTTAAGACAACTAACCTTTTTGCTAAGCTGATTGGCTTTCAACTTGATCTAGATCAGGTTGGCCCCTGATTGTAATGCATTCCTACTTTCACCTATGTTGTATCATATCTCAGATGTTCAGCAACCAAGCGACACATGTCTTCTAATATAAAGTTCTAGAATGATTCTTTCTTTTCCGTATTGTATATTCTTTATCTCTTTTACCCCTTTTAGTATATCTTATGTAACCTAGTGTAGAATGCCTTTTTGTCTTTTCATACATGTAAAGCAACCATAGTAAACGGGTATATAAACCCCCCACTTTCCTTATATGCACAGATTCACCTTCCAATACAGAATTACTCACTTTAAGCAATCTTAGTGTTCTCATTATCTTTTTAACTCTTATATATTCTCTTTAATAAAGAGCAGTGGCAAGTGACCCATCAATTCGGACCGGTATGTCATATCCAGTAGATTGTAGGTCGAGTAGGATAGAAGGGTGAGTCATATCCATTTGGTAGCTGCCCAAGCTTTGCTAGTTTCTTTTCTATTTCCTTTTTAGTTCGTTCGTTGTGGTGCTTCTCCATGTGTACAACCTCGAAGACATATCAACTTCCCTGGTATAAGAGTATGGTTCCGTGAGAGAGTGTGTGAAGTTGCAATGAAGTTTTTGTTTGCCTTACTGTTTGTGGCTGTTGTGTTCCTTCCATAGCTACTGCAATTTATTAGTATGATAGCAAGTGTGGTTTCATTGTTACTCTGTTTTACTCTATTTTTCATCACAAAAATAGAGCAAGTTTGTTTCTATTCTATTTAAGTAACTATTAGGTATTAAGGTTGTTAATAACTTATTAATCTATTCAGAAGTGTATTAAACTATGTCAGATTCGAACATTCAGGGAGTTATCAGTAACCAAAGTAGTGGTGCTCAACCTGATTATAGTCATAATGATAGTAACACCCTAGGGTCCGTTGATGATATACTTGACATACTCACCAACCTCATTGAAAGTCTAGTTATGATGATGCAAGTAAACAGGAAACAGCCCCAAGGTATACAACTACCTAACCCACAAGAACATGCCCCTGAGAGACACCATGGTTAAGGTAACTGAACTAACCGCCCAGTTCAACTACAGTAAGCTAGAGGAGTAATGAGCTAAGCTGCTAGGCGAAGATTGGAGTTTGAAGAGATTGAGGAAGAAGATGGGGAACTGGATGTTGAAGAATTTAAGGAAGAAGAAGAGGAAGGTGACTATTACCCATTACTAGGAAGGTGACTATTACCCATTACAAAGACGAGAATGCCGAGTTTCTTGAGGGCTAGATAATGTCAAGGTTCAAATCCCACCTTCTCGAAAAGGTGTTTGACTATTATGGATATATGGATACTATCAAGGTTCAACTTGTTGCATTAGAGTTTACTAGGTATGCAACAATGTGGTGAAAAAATCTGAATGCAACCCAAGAAAGGGATGGAAGACGAAGTGTTAAAACTTGGGATAAGATGACAAGGTTATTAAGAGGCAAATTTGTGCTTAAGATGTACCTACAAGATACGTTTGCAAAATTGCAAGAGCTTCGCTAAGGAAATCGATCTGTTAATGACTATGTTAAAGAGTTCCAGATGTTGATGATCTGAGCCGATGTAGAAGAACTAGAAGCCCGTACGGGGTCAGGGTTCATTTATGGGCTCAAGTATGAGATTCACAATATAGTGAAAGTACAGAGGTTTTATACCTTAGAAGAGGAGATCAAGATCGCACAAAGGGTTGAAAAGCAAAGGAGAAATGTTTCGAGCTAACTTGGATAAACATTCTCCCAAGCTCCTGTATTACGCCGACTTATTCAAGACAACCTAAAGAGGTCATATCGAGCCAAGAAAAGGAATGACCGACCTAATGAACGCTAAGTCGACTAGTAAGGCCAAGCAAGACAGTCGAGTCGACCCGAGGCTACGCCGACCCCGAGAACCTATGAGAAAGGCCAGCCATCTGAATTGAAGACTAGCGAGGTAAAGTGTTTTAAATGCTTAAGCTTTGGACACATGGCTGCTAAATGTCCAAACCGGCATATCATGGTACTTCGAGAAGACATGGTGGATAATACCGACTAAAGCGGCCCCAAGGAAGAAAAGAATCTTAGAGAACCTAAGGTAGAAGAGGAAGAGGAAGAGGAGGCTTATGTTTGTGTCAACCAGGAAGAAGTAATGACCCTAGTCTTGAGATGAGTCTTGAGTTCCTTGCCAAACTCTAAAGAGGACCAAAGAGAGAATATATTCCATAACAAGTGTACTATCAACGGCTAACTATGCGTAATCATCATAGATGGAGGAAGTTGTACTAATGTCGTTGTACATTCCTTTGTGCAAAGGTTGGGTTTACCGACCTCAAAGCATCATCGACCCTACAAGCTGCTTTGACTTCATGATAAGAGTGCTTTGCATATAACTGAACAAGTGACCGTACCATTCAATGTTAAGAACATGTACAAGGATGAAGTAGTGTGTGATGTCGTCCCTATGGGAGCTTCATATCTGCTACTTGGACGACCTTGGTTATTCGACCAACGTATCACTCACAATGGGTATAAGAACACCTATGCCTTTATCAAGGATGGAAAGAAAATTGTATTGCAACCCTTAACTCCGTCCCAAGTAAATGAAACCCACAATCAATTAACTCAAGCTAGTAAGAAGAAAGCCTTAATTATGACTCGAAGAGAGCTCCGATCTACTGAGAAGGCTAATGAACCCATGTTCTTGCTGGTTAGAAGATTAATAGAGATAAAGGAATTGCCAAATTTTCCCAAAGAAATCCTACCCTTACTAAATGAGTTTTCCAACCTATTTCTAGAGGAACTGCCTAAAGAACTGTCACTAGTTCGAAGTATAGAGTACTATATCGATCTGTAACCAGGTGCCGCTCTGCCAAACTGACTTGTATACAGGATAAACCCTGAGTAGGCTGCTAAGCTAAAGAAGCAGGTGGACAAGCTCATAGAGCGAGGATATGTAAGGGAAAGTATGAGCCCTTGTACTGTACTAGCTTTACTCGTTCCAAAAAAAGATGGTTCATGGCGCATATGCATCGACAACCAAGCAATCAATCGAATTACTGTTAAGTATAGATACCCAATATTGAGGCTCGATGACATTTTAGATAAGCTTCATAATGCAAGGTTATTTTCAAGAGATAGATTTGTAGAGTGGTTACCACTAAATTCGTATGAAGCCAGGCGATGAATGAAAGACTGCTTTTAAGATTAGGCACGAACTATACAAATGGTTAGTTATGCCATTCGGACTAATGAATGCACTGAATACATTCATAAGGTTAATGAACCATGTGATGTGCCCTCTTCTTGGAAGATGTGTGATCGTGTCCTTTAATGACATATTAATATATAGTGCTAACCTAAATGACCATATTCAACATCTTCATAAAGTATTTGGCATTTTGCGAGTTGAAAAGTTATATGAGAATATGAAGAAGTGTACGTTCTGCCAGAGTAAAGTGATTTTTCTAAGGTTTGTAGTATCAGGAGAAGGAATTCAAGTAAATGAGGAGAAGATTTGAGCTATTCTGGAATGGCCAATGCCAAAGAATGTCACTGAAGTCCAAAAGTTTCAGTAGCCTATCTTCTTTCTATAGGCGATCTATTAAGGACTTCAGTATAATAGCTACCCCATTGATTGAGTTGACGAAAAAGAGTCAAAGATTCAGGTGGAACGACCAAGCTAAATAGAGCTTAAGAGAAATCAAGGAAAAACTTACCTCAGCACTTATCCTGTCGCTACCAGATTTTGACAAACCCTTTGAATTAGAATGTGATGCATCAAGAATCAAAATCGGTGCTGTCTTGATGCAAGAATAACGATCTATCGCTTACTATAATGAGAAATTGAGTGGCCTTACCTTTAACTATTCTGTGTACGAGAAGGAGTTGTACTCCCTTTTCCAAGCCCTTACTATTTGGCAACACTACCTACTACTATAAGAGTTTGTTATTTACATTGACCACAAATCATTGAAGCATCTTAAGAGTCAGAACAAGCTTTTAAAAAGACAAGCTAAGTGGTTAGAGTTCATGGAAGGTTTCTCGTATGTCATTTGACACAAGAAGAGAAGTGTAAATGTGGTCACCAATGCTCTATCATGATAGTAGACCTTACTGACCACTTTGCAAATGAAATTATTAGGATTTTCACTCATTACTGAGCAGTATGCTCATGATCATTATTTCGACCCCATCATAGACTAGTACAAAGATGGAATTGCTGTCAAAGGGTATTATCTTCAGGACGGCTACATATTTAAGGATCAAAAACTATGCATACCAAACTACTCTACATGTGAGCTATTAGTCAGGGAAGCTCATAGCGAAGGATTATCCAAACATTTTGGGAAGATTAAGATAGCCAATCTATTAAAGGAAAACTTTTATTAGCCTTGTTTGGCTAAAGATGTCCATAAGGTAATTGGTCGTTATGAAGTGTGTAAGCATGCTAAGGGGAAGAGAAAACCCCATGGAGAATACATAGCTCTACCAATGCTTACCTTATCATGGGCTAACCTCAATATGGACTTTGTCCTAGGATTGCCCCGAACATTTATAAGAAAAGATTCTATCTTTGTTGTAGTGGATCGCTTCAATAAGATGGCGTACTTCGTTCTGTGCCATCGAACTAACAATGCCTTGTATATTTATAATTTATTTTTACAGGAGATTGTTCGACTACATAGAGTACCGAAAACTATTGTCTTAGATTGGGACACAAAATTTTTGAGCTATTTCTAAAAAACTCTTTAGTAGAGACTTAGGACAAAACTAATGTTTAACTCCAATAGCCACTCTCAAACTGATGGCTAGACTAAAGTAGTGAATAGGATAATAGGCAACCTACATAGAGCTATTGTAGGGAAGAACCTAAGGGATTGGGATCTATGCCTACCAGTCATGGAGTTCGCATATAACCGAACTGTCCATAGCACCACTGGGAAAACCCCATTCGAGGTAGTATATGGCCTCAACCCTACCATTCCCCTAGATATGATCGACACCCTGAAGAGAGCCAATTTGGAGTGGATCAAGCCTAAAAATTACATGAGCTATGCCAGTCTATTATGAGGAAGATCGCTAAGTTTAATCAAAGACAACAAGAGATCAGTAGCCGAAGCCATTAAACTATTTCTTTTCAACCAGGAGACTTAATGTGGATTAACCTCAACCGAAAGCGATTCCCGTACTTAAGACAAAAGCAAACTATCTCCTTGAGCTAACGGCCCATTCGGTCCTGAAGAAAATCAACCACAACACTTATCAGATCAAGTTACTTGATGACTATGGTGTCTCCTCTACCTTCAATGTATCCGATTTGATTCTTCATTTACCAACAGAAGACCTTACAAGCGCCTTAGAAGAAAGAGTAAAAACCGCTTTAGATTTAAGGACAAATCTTCTTGACCCCCAGGCAAAATATAAGAATCAACCCCTTGAACCGATCACAAGAAGTCGAGCTAGAGGACTTCAAGGGCTTACACGAAAAATACTAACTCTAAGCCATAGTCGAGATAGGGATTCCTATCCCAATCTGACCTCCTGTCGACCTGTCTCTTAGATCCTTACGTATATCCAACATGCTCTTACCCAACAGTGAAGTCCTAATCTAAAAGATAGCCCAAAACTTATCGAGTTGAGCTACTGCCCTAACCCATTGACATCTAACTTCAAGACAGCTGACCTTTTTGCTAGGTTGATTCGCTCCCAACTTGATCCAGATCATGTTGGCCCCTGACTGTAACACATTTCTACTTCCGCCTACGTTGTATCACATCCTAAATATCCAACCACCAAGCAGCATGTATCTTCTGATACAATGTTCTAGAATGATTCTTCCTTTTCTGTACTATATCTTCTTTGTCTCTTTTACCCCTTTTAGTATGTCTTATGTAATCTAATGTAGAATACCATTTTGTCTTTTTATACATGTAAAGCAACTCTAATGAACAGGTATATAAGCCCCCCACTTTCTTTATATGCACAAATTTAACTTCCAATATAGAATTACTCACTTTAAGCAATCTTAGTGTTTTCATTATCTCTTAACTCTTATATATTCCCTTTAGCAAAAAGCAGTAGCGAGTGACCTTTCAATTCGAACTAGTGCGTCATATCCGACGAATTATAAGCCGAGTAGGATCAAGTAGTGAGTCATATCCATTCAGTAGCTGCTGGGCTTTGCTAGTTTCTATCCTGTTTCCTTTTCGGTTTGTTCGTTGTAATGCTTCTCCGTGTGTACAACCCTGGAGACGCATCACTTATATGCCCCTAATTTCGCGAAACCAACGTCTCTAATTCAGCAAACCAAGTAGCACACATTGAATAGTCAACAACAGCTGTCATGTCCCCCTGAACTAAACATCACCAACTACTCTAGCCACAATAGAACACATCCCCCTCACCCCTCTGAAGTTTATCCCACATACACACGAAGAACAAACACGTATTGAAGTCCCTTGATCGAACACAATTCACTCCCAACACTTACTGATTGTGACGTCCAATCATCAATGCCTTGCCGTCCTTTAAATCCCAATCCACAACACTTGAATCTATTTCCCTAACCAATACAATCCTTCACATACAAGTTGACCGAAGCCCCTAGTCTAGCGACTAACATCAATTGAATACCCTCATAAATTCCACACACATCTTAAAGAAGACACGTCCCCTTCGCCTAACATTCCATGAGCTCCAAACTCCATGCCCCAATACTAACCACCCGCACGACCCCCTAACTGATAGTAACCGCATGCCAACAATCCTTTACAGCAACCGACACATCCTCAATTGCACACCAAATCTGCACAGCACAATTCACTAATGCTGATTAAACTCTACGAATCGACAAGCTCTCTCAATCTAAGCCACACAAAATGATAGCCACAACGCAATGTACAATCAACAATGCTTACCATCACACGCCAACAACATCTACCCTTGCCGCATACACCAAATATGCATCACACGCCCCATTTATCCGAAGGTACACAATTCATACATGAAAATCTCACACACGTGCGCTAAATTGCACGAACACACACGAAGTCCACACACGAGATCCACCACACACAAGCCACTTCGACACTATATACAATCAACACACGCGACTTGACTTATTGGTAAAAATTGTTTTCTTTTATTTTATTTTAATTCAATTATTTTTACTAATTAATTTTTTTTTGTTTTAGTGTAGGTTTTTTTTTATTATTGTTTGTTTGATTTTTTTTAGATAGTCCCGATTTTTAATAAAATTTAGTTCAATTGCATTTTTAGAAAAATCGTGTTTTTTTTTTAAATAAGCGTTTCTACGAGATACGTATCTTGTAGTTGAGATTTAGAAAAGATCGTATCGAGATATATATCTTTCAGTTAAAATTTTAAAAAGATATATATGGTGATGTGAATCTAGATTGTATCTTAGTAAATTTTATAGTTAAGATATGGAAAAGATATCTTTTGACATGTAGTGTTTTTATAAAAATAAAAAATCCTAACCAAGATTTTCAAAAAAATTTAGTTAGTTAGGGTTTTATTTAATTTGGGAAAATTAGATTTCTTAGGTTTTTTTTTTAAATTAATTGTTAAATAAACATAAACTTGGCTCGGTTTTCAAAATAAAAAAAAAATCTATCCACTAAATATTTTATAAAAAAATAGAACTACAGTCGATTTGATTTCGACTAGCGAATACGTAGACACTTTCGAGGTAACCGTATAAAAAATAAAAAAAAAATCTTTTTCTTAGAAAATTCGTAATAAAAAATCACTTTAGTTATCCTTTATTTATTTAGGTATATTTTTAGCATTGTTAGAAAATTATAAAAAAAAAAAAAAGAACCCCATCAAATTTTCTTTAGTTTTTATATGATGACTTAGTCTTAATAGAATAGCCCTCGAACCCAGTCTTTTCTAGTTTAATTTTTTTAAAAGAAAATCATTTTCTTAGAAAATACGTAGATCAATGATCAAATTAAGGTTTTCCCATTCAAAAACTCTAATTTTATTTTTTAACCAGTTGAACTAGCTGACAACTCCAATTTTTAAAATTTTAAGAAAAATATTTCCTTAATTTAATATCGAGTAATTTATATTAAGCGAGCTGGATTTAATATAGGTTAAATTAAGGAAATCAAAATAAAGCTCGACACACTGTATTACGAATTCAACATGAAGTATTCCAATCCACCACATGATAATAGAATTAGTTCCGTCCATAGAAGCACTTATTTATGGAAGTTATGAAACAATTGGCCATTTATAAGCAAAAGGTATGCTCGATGAAGACTGATTGTAAAACCAAAACCAAAATGAATATCACAAATAAAAACACTAAATTGTTGCCCAGTCCTCAAAGCCATAGTTGATTTCCAAAGCTAATCCATATACATTCGAGGATGTAGCTCGCAAAAGAATTTTAGTCACTTGATTACTATTATTATTATTTGTTCACATCAAGTTATATGTAAGAGTATGGATTAATTAAATTTATTAAAAAATAATTAATTTATCGCTTAATAACACTACTGAGATTTAGATAATGGTCTCACACAATTGAGTTTTCTACTATCAAAGTAAAGAAAAGGTATCATACCAATTTTAAAGGAAGACAAGATGGTTTTCATGGATATAAAAGGTTAATGGTACTGTTAAAATTTGGGATAGCTATTTGAGTTAATAGACACTATCTCTACATCTATTTATTGCACTTAAGAATTTTTAGGCTAATGAAAATTGATGGGAAACATGAAGAGTTGCTATGTTGACTCTAAAATTAGATTTTTTTAAACTACAATTTGATCCAAGAGGATTCAAAGCAAATCTTAGATATTTTAGGATGAATTTTTTTAAGAGAGGGGAAATAATGCAAGTAAACAAAGATGACCATTTCGTCTTTTTTTATGTTATTTTATTATTATTCAGATTCATTTACATCTTTCTAGGATTTAATTAGATTTGGTTTTTACTTTTACTTTCTTTCAAAGATTTGTCTAGACTAATATTTTGCTTTTCAATAGCACAAAACTTTTAGATTTCTTGAATATTGGGTTTCATTATATATATATTAATATATATATAATGAAACCCAANAATTAGATTTTTTTAAACTACAATTTGATCCAAGAGGATTCAAAGCAAATCTTAGATATTTTAGGATGAATTTTTTTAAGAGAGGGGAAATAATGCAAGTAAACAAAGATGACCATTTCGTCTTTTTTTATGTTATTTTATTATTATTCAGATTCATTTACATCTTTCTAGGATTTAATTAGATTTGGTTTTTACTTTTACTTTCTTTCAAAGATTTGTCTAGACTAATATTTTGCTTTTCAATAGCACAAAACTTTTAGATTTCTTGAATATTGGGTTTCATTATATATATATTTATATATATATATTATTAAAGCCAAAAGATGTTTAGCTAATCACCTCCTTTAAAATTACTATTTAGGCCTCCAATTGAAATATATATATATATATATATATATATATAAACCTACACTTAATAACTTATTAAATGTTTTACATACAGATAAAAATGATATTTTCTTCAATTTTACTTTACATCTCTCTACATTAATTTTCTCTATAAATCTCTCTTACTTAATAACATGGGTGTAGATAATTTCAATATCTACAGAAAGTTAGTAGTAGATATGGATAAATCACTCTATATTTGAATGTAGAAGTTGAATTCAAATCTAGAGTTCTCTAAAACAAATGCAAAAATGTGCATTCACATATTTATAATATTTAAAATTTTTAATAAAATTAGCTACTTTAATATTATAAATTTTGTATGTAATTATTTTATAACTACAGAGCAGATATACCATTCGCTAATGTATATAAATATCTATTATATTAAAAAGAAAATCTTTTTTTAACTACCTTCAATTAATAATTTGGTGCCTTTAATTTTAATCATTAAATAGATTTACATACCAAAAGAAATCAAACCATCCTACAAAATTTTCAATCGCTACATCAAGTTATATAATCACCATTTTCTATTGTACTTACTTCTACATTACTATTCTTTTATTTGTCCATTATTTTAATTGTCCAATATTACTATTATTGAGAAAATTCATTACACCTTTTATATGACTAATATTAGTAATGACTTTTTCTTAGGAAGATTTTATTATAGTTTTAATTTTACTAACATATATTATAGGTATTCTTCTATATTTTTTAAAATAAGGTTTTTTCTTTTTATTTTTGCACACATAATGTAGGTACATCGTCTACTAGTATCTATATTATTAAAACCGATCGAGTCTTAAATAACCACCATTAGTATATTCCCTTTAAAAATACTATTTAACCATCCAATCCTATAATGTATAACAAAAGGACTTAATACTATTATTCATACTACAAATGTATTATAGTATGAATGAATTTATCAACTTTTTAAATTTTCTTTTTTTCTCAATTCCTCTCTCTTTTCCTATTTACTCTCTCTCTCTCTCCCCATTATTACCACATTACATGTTCATAATATTTCCTCTCTCCCCACTATTTCCACACCCCCACTACTCTCTACTTCTCTCTCTCTCTCTCTCTCTCTCTCTCTCTCTCTCCTCCCTAACATTCCCACTACCCCCTATTCGTCACCCTATAACCCCTTCTCTCTCTCTTCCTCATTTATTAATATCTTCTATTAATATTATAATATATTTAATTATATTGCACAATTTTATTTATTTTATGTACATACAATGTGGGTATGCTATCCATTGGTATATTATTAAAGCAAAAAAAGAGGTCTTTTGGTGTCTTTTCCTATNTAATAATATACCAATGGATAGCATACCCACTTTGTATGTACATAAAATACTATTAATATTATAATATATTTAATTATATTGCACAATTTTATTTATTTTATGTACATACAATGTGGGTATGCTATCCATTGGTATATTATTAAAGCAAAAAAAGAGGTCTTTTGGTGTCTTTTCCTATATTTTAAAATTACTCTTTAGTGTCTTTTATGATATTTTAATAAGGTTAGAAATGTCAATTAACCTAATTCAACTTCTATACTAGAAATAGCTACTTCTATACTAGAAATAGCTACTTCTATATGCAAAAATTTTACATTTATCACATTATTACTGTATTTACTATATAAATTAATGCAGCAATCACATTGACAAACCCCTTTTTCTTTTTAGGATTTTTAAAGAATTTATTGTTGAGATTAAGAGTTTTACAATTTTATTGCAAGATTGAAAAGATAGTTATAATGGACTTTTAATTTATTTTTTCTTTATTTATAGCACATACATTGTAAATGCACAATTTATTAGTGATGGTTATATTTGTTTTCTTACTTTTAGACTTTATTAGATTTGTATCTTATTCATGAGATGTGAAATCTATTAGTTGCCTTTTTATTACCTTGTTAATTAGATTGGCTATTTAATAATCAATAGGTTGAGCTTCATATTGTAAGACTCATCTTTGACTTACTTGTCTATAAGTAGTCTTTCCTTGTTAGGGTTTTGAACAAAATAAGACATTGAGATATTACAAACCATTTTATGATAAATAAGTATGGTGCACCTTTTCTTTGCTTGGATAGTGTAAAGTCATCTCAATAACATGTTGGTGAAATCATCATAGTAAGGCTATACAAATCAATGATGTTGTAGAACCATCATCCAATCAACCTAGTTGTGTGGGCTACCAAACATATAGCTTTTTTAGGTTCATTGCTTCTTCTTATAAAACACTTTATCTATTTCATGGTGATTTCTTAGTATATTTTTCATATAATTATTGTTTATATTAAGTTCTCTCATTAATCTCCATATTTCTTTCATACATTTTTCATATTGTTATGCAATTCTACATATTTCTTGTTATCTTTTTATTTTTCGCTTCCATTGTTTTGTGAATCCAACATGAAGGATTTCAATCCACCTACAAGATAACAAAATTAGTTCAGTCTAAAGAACCACTTATCTATGGAAGTTATGAAACAATTGGCTTTATTATCATGTCTCGAAATGGCAAAGTCGTAATAGTCTCACCGTAAAATCATTATGAGATAGAAACTAACTATACAACAGCTATCTTAGACTTAATTTATATAAATTGTTCACGACTAATCCACTTTAAAGTAAATAGTTTATAAATTAAATAAATTACTTATCTAAGAAAGTATGAAAATATACATATATATTAGGATTCAAATATTATAAATAATGTTTACAAAGTTTCATCATCCTATATTTTCTAAGTAATACATTATTCAAAAATGGAAGATTCTAAAATCAGAGCTAAGACCTTAAAATATATATGTTCTTCAGATGTATTTACTTACTCCCCAAGATCCAGCAGTTGCTAACTTCAAGGTAAATATAAGCCCCTTCCTAGCTAGAACCTACAACAACATCTAAAGGAATGTAAGTAATCTACAGCTTAATAAGTTGGGACGGAGACTTAAAACTATACGTCAAACATAAACTGAGTTATTAACCAAATTAATTAGATGTAATGCATGTTCAAGTGAATGCCATCGCACGACGTTGTTCGGCTCGTTGTAAGATTAAAGAAATTAAACCCGCTTCAATCCTAGTTGAAGAGTTTCCACTTAATGCAATAGCTCATGACCGAACTTAGGTTTGTGCAATGGAGACATTGCTCCTTCTACAACTACCTTCGAACCATTGATTTCACTTTTGCCGCGACCTCCTCACTTGTCACTTAGTTCAATTAAAGATGAAGAATGGACCAATTATACTATCTAACGCTATCCCTTTCGAAGGAGTTAGTATTTGGCTAGAGAACCCTAATGTTCCTTTAGTGGATTGCTATGCAGGTCCAATTTAGAATTACAAGTCATATATTTAGTTAAATCTAGTTTAAGGTATTCGATCATTTCAATAAATCACACAATTACAAGCTAAAGCAGTAAACTAGAATCACAACATCAACTTAGAAACAAGCACATGTGTATAATTAACTATCTAATAAATACAATCAAGTACAATTTTAAGCCTTTAAGTACTACAAATAAGTACTTCGAAATATAGTAACATATTAATTCCGACTTACCTGAATTTCTTCGCTTAAGAAATCCCTATAATATAATATTGTTTCAATCCATATATAACTATCTTATATAAACTTTATTCTATAGCTCTTTTATGTTATCTTTAGCTTAGGTTTTTTCTTCTTTTAGTTGTTTAGATCTAAGTCCCTTATAATGATCCTTATTTTAAGCTAAGTTTTGTTTCAACTTATAAGTCAATGTCTAATCCAAATTCTAATTATAGTTTTATTCATGAGTTTTAAACTGGCCATTAATCCCCTGTTATAAGTGTAAGGATTTCTAAGTTAGTTTCTAATTCAACTTCTGATTATGATCCTAATATGTAACCTTAAGAATTCCTTCCAAATCAATGTGGAAAGTTCATCCAACTATGTTTAAGTATCCTAAATCTCCTATTTAGCTTCAGGCCCACATTTCAATCAATACGATACATTATATTCCTCATTTAAGTATCGAATTTATTTCCGATATAAGAAAAATTTACATTTATTTTCATATAAACACCTAAATTTAAGTTTCCTACCAGATTTATCATATATTTCTATTATTATTATAATATTAATTTTAACTTAATATTTTCCTACTCATTAGGTTCTTATACTTACATATTATACATTATCACCTAATATGTATATAATATACACATCTAATATTCCTGTCACTTTAAATTTCATCTCTCAACATCAACTAACATCTCAAATATCTAAATTCACTCTAAATCAGAATTTATACCTAATTACCTTAAATTACAAAATTAACTTAAAATATACCATTTTGACCTATTACATATATACTACATAATAACCTAATAATTATATCTGACATCTTAAATGCTACAAATATCATACTACATCAGAATTCAATATCCTAAAACATATAATTATGCATTAAATCAATAATTATCCCTTTAATTACCTAATTAGTCTAAAATTACCCATTTTATATCCCATTTTAAGGCCTAAAAATCATCTAAAAATTTTAAATATTCAATTATGAAAAAGGGCTTCATAGCACTGTTCTACATCCTATAAATAGTCAACATAAAAATTTTAAGCTTAAAACTATACTCCTAAGGTCATTTATTTTTAAATCGAACAAAACTCGGGTTTATGGGATTTTTTAAAGATGGTATATTTTCAAACACAAAATCATCAAACTAAATTTTTTTTCCTAAATCTACGTGCTTAAAAACCTCAGAATACCAAATTTCATAATTTTCTAAGTACATTTAATATTTTTAATAAAATAAGTAAAATCAAAAGGAAAGATCAGACTCATCAGGGTTAGTGGCTTCGGCCACCTCCGGTGCCATGGCCTTGTCGATAGGTTTGGGTACTACAACCACCGTGTGGTGGTGGTAGCTATCTATTCTCAGGTTGTCATCAGGTGTCGGTTTCCTTCTAAGGCCTTAATTGCATACTATTTTTTTGTAAATTTTTCAAGAAAACCTTAGCTCTCTCTTTTTTAGTTCTCTCTATTTTTTTTACACTCCAAACTGACCAAATGAGCTTCTAATAAATTTTAGGTATTTATAGAGCTTTATGGGATTTTTTTGCATTAAATTGAGTTGATGTCTAACCTTATCTTATCCTATTTTCACTTTCTAGTTGTTTGTTTATTATTAGTTTCTTTTATTTCTTTAATTCTAAGTTTCCATGACCCATTTCTAGACTTTTCCTCATTTTTCTATAATTATTTATAAATTTTTTGTAATTATTTAGCATTATTTTAGCATATTTCAAGTATTTTAAGTAATTTCTAGTATTTTTACATACATGTAAATACATATATATAGTACAAATGAATATTCTTAAATATTATTTAAGTTATTTCATAATTTTTAGTATGTATATAATTTATATCTATCAATTTGTTAGTTATCAAAACTTATTTTATGCATTTTTGATAAATAAATGGAAACTTATATATAAATCAATATTATAATAATTAATTATTTTATTATTATTTTTCTTAAATCCAAACTCACAGAATCACTTTTTTTTAATATTCTTAACTTTATCATAAAACTTACGCTGGATTGGACAATTTGCTCAATCACCTTAAATTCTATAAACCGAACCCCGAGTACCTGATTGCAGGCCTTCCATTTATATAAGCAGAAGTTATGTTAGATGTAATCTGATTATAAAACCAAAACTAAAATAAATATCATGAATAAAAACACCGATTGTTGCCTAGTCCTCAAAGGCATAATTAATTCCAAAAGCTAATCTATAGAGAAGCACATTCAATATTTGACGCATTCAAGGATATCACTCGTAAAAGGATTTCGATCACTTGATTATTATTACTTTTTTCATGATGAGTTATATGTAAGTATATAAATTAATTAATCTATAAAAAAATAATTAATATATGACTTTATATCACCATTGAGATTTAGAGATTGTCTCATACAATCTATGAACTTGTATGGCCTTACACTATCAAAGCAAAGAAAAGGCATCATACTAATTTTAGAGGATAATAGGATGGTTTTCATAGATAAAAAGAGGTCAATGGTACTGTTAAAATTTGGGGTAGCTATTTGAGTTAATAAGCACTATCTTTCCATCTATTTATTGTAGTTGAGAATTTTCAAGGCAATGAAAATTGATCGGAAACATGAAGAGTTGCTATGTTGACTTCGTAATTGGATTTTTCAAACTACAATTTGATTCATAAGGATTTAAAGCAAATCTTAGATAATCAAGGATGAATCTTTTTAAGAGAAGG
Organism: Lumnitzera littorea; assembly: GCA_024138015.1. Taxonomy (NCBI): domain Eukaryota; kingdom Viridiplantae; phylum Streptophyta; class Magnoliopsida; order Myrtales; family Combretaceae; genus Lumnitzera; species Lumnitzera littorea. The sequence continues at coordinate 16,607,589 of JAMXBB010000004.1, forward strand.
ATAATGACGTAGGTAACAAAGATGACCCTTTAGTTTTATTTCATACTATTTATATTAGATGTTATTTTATTATTATTCAGAGTCGCTTACATCTTTCTAGGATTTGATTAGATTTGGTTTTTACTTTTACTTTCTTTTGAATTTTTAGAATATTGGGTTTCATTATCTATATTAAATAAGAGGGGAGGCTTTTTAGTGTCTCTTTCTATATTTCAAAATTGCCTTTTTATAATATCAATACTTCATCTAATTTGCTATTTGTAATCACTCGATACATATTTTTCATAGGAGACTTCTACAATCCTATCCATTAAAAGTATGGGATTTCTATTGCCAATCTAATTATTAATATCTCAAGATGAAATCCTAACCCTTCAACTTATGTACTGGTTACTAGATGAATAAATAAAATCATGAACAAGAATTTCTTTTCTTTGTTGCCTCTTCAATAGTCTCTTCTTAATTCTCCTTATGCAACTTCTCAAACCTTAACTTTCTATCACCAGCACGCAAGGCCAAACCTAAGCTAAAGCAAACATAAATAGATCAGCACTAATCATATCAAATCATCTTCACATGATTTTATACCTTAGTCTCCAAGGATCTAAACCAAACATAAGCTAGTCGATTGTAAGTCTTATCCTAAAGTTCTATTCTCCTTCCCTAAGATAAAGGTTTTCTTTTGATCATAAACTTTATCATTCGTTTTTCATTCGATTTACTTAATTTTTTCTTCCTATTATGATGCCCTTAAAATATTGATAGAAATTTCCCCTTTTGTAGAGTGATGATGGGTCCTAGTGAATGCACATGTTTTTCTTCAAAAATTGCATTGATTCAATGAGCTTGAGTTGTATAGTATATATGTAGATTTCATGGTCATGATGTAATATTGTCTTAACTATACTAGTTTGTATCTATTATACGAACAATTTATTGAAATTTTACTATCAATAATAGTGGGTTACATGTGAAACATTATACATTTATTTTTTGGCAAGTGTTAGATGGTCACTTTTGCTGTGAATAATGGAGTACCTAAATTCTTCTTTTTCTTTACTTATTTTTCTTTTTGTTTTGGTAGTTAGAATTGATGTCATGTATTGTTTAGAAGAATAGAATGGAAGCTCCATGGGTATAAATTAATTTTTTCAATTTTTTTTTTTTTTTTTTGTGTTAGAGTGAGTTGGATTTGCATTTTTTGCCTTCAAGAGTTCAGGTTCAACTCTATCTTGATGTAATTACGTAATATCATGTTGTATCAACTTAAGACTTTGTTAGTTAGACCATTAGATTCATTGTGAGAATAATAAGCTAGGAGACTTGTCTAAAGCATGGTTATTAAAATCATGAGTCAAAAATAGGATTTTACGAGTTTATGATTTTGTAATATTTTTCTTAGTTAAAATGGACATAAAATCATTTATGTACAGACTTTTAGTAAAATTATGAACTTTCATTAAAATTATGAACTTTCATATACAATTCTATAAGCTTACGATTTTATCGATTTTATACGGTTCTATCGATTTTATGCATTAAAATTAATAGTAAAATCAAAATTTTGACAATCATGGTCTAAAGTTTTTGTTCAATTATTTTTTTCAGTAATTTCTTTTCGATAATAAATTATTTTACAAATATAGAAGATCTAATGTTTTGAGACGTATTGACACATGTTTGAGAGGCCTTTACTTATGATGATAGTAAAAGTGTGATATGGTAAAAGACACTAGTTAGAAGGAAAATAATTGTTTTTGACATGGTAGTACACAAATACAGTTGCTTGAAATGGATGAACTTTAGCCAGGAATCATTAGAGGAGATGTAGAGCTTACCTTAAAATTCGGTGCCAAAATTTATTTGTTACTTACTTTCAAACACAAAGAATGTATTTTGAAGAGCACAAGAGAGTAGAAGAAAAGTCATTTTGTAGAAACAATATGATGGCTAATCTTGGATTTGAGGAAAAGGATAGACGTAAATGCAAGAATTGCTACTATGTCATGCATTATGGAGTATTATGAAACAATAGATAATAGAAGGTTAAGTTCTAATCCTGTGACTAGCAGTCTAGAGAATAACCTAATTGTGGTATCAAGCAACTAGATAAAACATGAATGTATTAATGAGGAGGCATGTGAATAGCAATAGCACATAGGCACCCTTTGCTACAAGTTCACATAGCATCACCTTAGAAAGCATGGAGTTTTTTTTTTTTTTTGTGGGACAAGCTGTAATCTTTCTAAGGTTAGCTTTATAATAATTTTTTTTTATTGTTGTGTTTTTTGATTAAAAGATGAAAAACTTAGTCTAATATTATGAAAGTTGGATTTTGACAATCTTAGATTGGTGGTTGTATGCAATTTTTTAGTTAAGTGACTTTTGAGCTTCGTATTCTCTATTCAATTGTATTGCTACCTCTTCTTCGGATATTCTCCTTAGACACCTAACCAAGCTCCATAAGATCATCTCTAGTGTATACTTCCATAGAAAAGTAAGATTTTCTCACTATCCTATTCATTACAACACATCATATTGAAAGGTCAAATTACCACATTTGTCATTGGAAACCCTAATTAGTTGTAATGCACATTGAGTATATTAGGGTTTATTTATATTGTAAAGGTTAAATTTTCTTTTTTAATTTAACTACGGAATACTATGGAAGTTTGATAGTTAGAATAGTGAATGCTTAAGCAATCTTAAAAACATGCCAATATAGTTAGGCTTTATTAGTATTTAATAAAAATATGATAAAGTTATGCTATTTCAAAACTCTACTTTTTAGGAAATAAGGTTATTTCCTAGTAGGAATGTATTATTGTTACTTATGCATAGTACGGATGTAGGGTTTCATCAAAGTGATGAGCTATGTGTAAGTTTTGAAAACTTAAACATAATTTAAAGAAATTGTTGAAAAGTTTTGAAAATTTAGTAGCAATTGTGATGTAGAGGTTTTACCTCTATTCGCCACTACTACTATATTCTCCGCCATTACTTTTTTGACAAATGACATGGCATAATTTCCGTCCACTGCTATCTAATTTAGAAATTTAAGCATACTAAGGTGAGGTTTTTATTGATTGATTAACATGCATAATTAATTATCTATGACCACAATATTAGCCACCCTATAAGAACACATTCTTATAGAACAACTTTTGCTAGTGCTAATTTGCAGTCTTAGGTTTCAGAATAGGTTAAGTTTACCTCATTATTCACTATGTTCAAGTAATTAGTGATCTTAGTGCATTTTTTACTTCGTTTGCATATCAACTTATAGTCTAAAAAATATATCCATGTTAGCATGACACTTTTCATAAGAGCTAAGAAGCTTTCTACCCTTAATTAATGTTGGCATTAACAAGGTTATCAAACTTGTAATTCTGTGTAGAATCACTAAAAGGTTAGTGGAATCAAAATGTAGAAACGTAAGTTTAAGTAAACTATGTAAAATAGTTTTAAAAAATTATAGAGATGCTCATAGTAGTTATTCAAAATTTGAAATACATGATGGAAATACATAAATGAAGAGATTAAGTTCTTTTTTTTTATAAAAAAATCTTAATAATATATAATTAAACATGTAGAAAAGAAAAACAAATAAAGTCGAAACTAAACTTTTTTCATTATTTTCTTTAAAAAAAATAATGAACTAAAAAGAATAAAATATTTTAACTCATTTCAAATTACTGACGATATAAACTGAATTATATAGTTTTTCTTGTAATCTTTATTATTAGAATTGAAGCTCGTGTAAAGATTAAGAACATAAAATAAGGGATTAAAAGAGAGAAAAATAGAAAAATAAAATAAAATAAAATAAGATAGGGAAGATGACATAATACCTTAATAGTTGATGGTTAGTAAAAATTTATTTATTTATTTATTTTTATGTTTTAACCAATTTAACTTAAATATATAGAATTAATAAATTCAGTTAAAAACATAAATTTTTACCAAATTTACATCTAAACTCGATTAAAAATGTAAGTTTCTATATATAAAAAAAGTTTATATACAGGTTAACTCGGAAGGACTTCCTAAATTCGTAAACTCATAGAATTGTATGGATAGAATCGTGATTTTGACAACTATAAGCATTAGAGATTAAGAAGACCTTTCCCTAGTATAACTAAACCTGGAAGGATGTACTGTTATTATACCTTCAATTATATACTAGCCAATGGCTAGTTTTGTACATTAACTACTAACTACCATTGCAATTGTCCTCTTTGGGTTTTGCCTATAAATGTGGAACCAACGATTAGAGTATACAAAACATGAAGGATTGGAAGAATTAATGTTGCTACAAAACATAAGGTCTCATTGCTTTTTCACTAGTAGATGTTAGAGCCTTTATTTATGTTGCCTAGTGCTCTTCATTCTCTTTCCCTAGTATTTTTTATTTTTTTTATTTTTCCTAGCTGATTGTGATATTATTACAAATACAATAACATGTATGTTAGCTTAATCAAAAGTTATTGCCACTTGTTAGCTCTAATAATCTCTTTACTTTTTCACTTGTTTGTTGTATCAGTTGCACAAGCTTTGTTATATGGGTTAAATATTCAAATTTCAAGGTTATTGAAAAATCTTTCCATTATACCTTAACTTAGATGTGATTTACCAAATCCATACATGTACAAATGAATTCATATAGAAGTTGCAACTTGTAGATAGGTGTGTAAGTTTTATATTTATATATAACAACAGTTACATTTGCAAATACATGGATAAAAGATTTTCTCATAAAATCGATTATAAGGATAAATAATGATGCAAGGATTGGAATTATGACCTTTGATATTAATTTTGATAAATTTTAGATCCACATCTATTTGATTAATATAATGTTAGTCATTTAGAAAGAGAAGATATTTATGAGGATGATTTGATAAATGAAAGAAAAATTATTTTCAAATAGCTGTTTTTGTATACCCATTACGAGTATAGTATCTGCTAGTTTTCTATTAATGTTTATCTTGCTTAAAATATATGATATTAATGTTTAGATAAAAAGAAAAAAAGGTTATCTTTGCTCATGTAGGTAGTACATAATAGTTGAAATGAATAAAAAAGAAGCGCCAACTATGTAGGTTTATGATATTTTAATAAGTTTAGTTTTATATATTTTTGGTACATATATGATATAACATTTTATGAAATTACTATAGAAGTTATTATAACTTAATAGAAACTTAATTTTAATTATTCACAGCAAAGAAGAGCACGGGAAGAGGGCAAAAATGGATAAAGGAAGGGCAAAATAGGAAAGGCATGTGAGGTATGGTTATCCTAGTTTATATCTTTTCAAAATTGTAGCTAGTGGATATTATTATCTCTTTATGAGAGATATCATAACTACTATATATATCCATTTGTGTATTCGTATTGAATATGAGCTTATCCTCTATAATTGAGATTATCTTTTTTAGGTACACACCCACAATTGACAAAAAGAAATTGTTTTCCGGAAAAGAGAAGTAACAATGCAATGAAATGACAAAGGCTAACGTAGGCACATTTGAGGACTTACCAAGTGTTGAAGAGAATAAGGTAAACACATGATCATTTATTTTTCTTAACCATATTGACGGATTAAAGCAAAACATGCTATCAATGCCTAATAATGTCAAAAAGTGAAGTCAATTTATTTTATAAAAATGTCATTTTGATCAAATTATGAATACTTCTAACATTTAACCTCTACTAATTAGCGTATATAAGTTTTTGCAAGGATATACTATCACTTGTGAGTTAATCTATTGATTTTTTATTTAGTAAAGGAAAATTTTTAAAAGATATTCTTTGTTTTTTATTTTCTCTGTATACTTATGGATATAACTACTTTTCAATGTTGTGATAACTAATTTATTACTTTGTTGATTTTAATGTAATGATCATAGATGGGGCCCTTTTACTATTCTATATAAATGGGCTATTCTATTTATATATAGATATAGTTAAAGTAGCTCATTCAAGTCTTGTTCTTCTTTGTCCATTAGTTCTCCTTCTTCTCTTTATTGCGAGGTAGAGCAACTTGATAGCTCGCAAGGCTCATAACCTTGAGGTCATGAGTTCAAATCTTGTCTTTGTAATACTTTTTTTTGTCAAAAAATTAGGTTTGACTCTGGTAACTAGTAATTAATTACTAGTTTTTATTATTACCACCCTTTTTTTTTTCTTTTTTGGGGAGGGAGGGTAAAGCTACTCATTGTATTATCACTGTCAATTATACTGAATCGCTTATCCCATTAAATTAATTGCAAACATGATGCAATCTTAATTGAGTGATTCAAGTTTTAGGAAAGTTGAGTGCTCAAAAAAAAAAAAAAAAAAGAAATGATAGTTTAGTTGGGGTTTGACAACATATTATATATGCAATGTAGAAAGATGAATAGAGAAGTTATTACATAGCTTATTCATAGGTTTGATGCTGAAAGTTCTAAGTTATGCATAAATGATCAGAGCCTTACTTTATCCATTGGTGATGTTAAAAGTATACTAGGCTTAAGCTCTAATGGACACATTCCTTGAGTAGATGCATTAGATGAGTTGATTGCATTGATCAAATTGACATTAGGTATTTCAACCCTTACCAGCAATGGAGGAAAAATATTACAAGATAATATCACTTTAGATGATTCTTTTAGATGCATGTCAGTTTTGTAGTTTCTTAGTCTATTAATAGCACTACATAAAGGAAATACGATTCCTAAGGATCATTAGTCAATAGTAGTAAACATGGATAATTTTATCAATACAAAATAAGCCAATTTTACATTGGAAAAGCTTCGTATAGAAATAAGGATTTATAAGGTTTGTGGAAGAAAGTATCTTTCCGATTGTACTATTCTTTTATTGGTAAATCTCATTATCATGTGTTATTTAATCTTATTTTTTTTAAGTTGAAATATTGTTGATAAATATTAGTTACTTTTATGTGGTTTGTATTTTTTTTTTTTAAATGCACTTTGGGATGTGTCAATGTTGCACCATCGAGTCATCTTACTCCTCATGTGAAAACATGGATTGATGGTGTAATGAGTAAAGTTATTAATCACTTCAATAAAATACCTAAGGAAGAGGTAACAGTTATTTGTTTTAAATCTAGTAGTTTTGCTATTCTTGACTAATCATATTAACTTTTAATCATGTCTTATAGGTCGTTTTAGAGATTGCTTTAAATTCAAGTTAAGAAGTGTATAGGCAAATGTCAACAAATACAAAAATGTTGTAGGTATGTAAATGACCAACTCTGGTAATTCTATTTCACATGTAAGTATACTTTTGCTAAGTTCTCTCTCATAGATGTTTGAGTCATGACTCTCTAATATAGAGAAACAACATATGAAACTTCTTAAAGATGTGGATGGTATATGTAGAGATTTGGCTATAATGAATGAAAATATGAAGGGTAATTTTGAGTCTCTATTATTTGGTATTTCGTCATTGAGCAACCTTAATAGGTGAGTTGCAAACGAGGGTAAGATGGGGACATTGCATGCCCCAAACTTTCAACAACAAGATAAATACTAGTCCATTAGTGTTTTAAATGAAGGTAAGGGAGGTCTTGTAAAAGGGTGAGTAGTAGATTCAGTAGGGAAGACCAAAGTTGAGCATGTTGGAGAGACATTGGTTCCATATCGTATATCTACAATTGAGAGACATAAGGAAAGTATTAGATGTTATTGACACTGCACTAGGAGGAGATAATATTGAAAGGCCTATTAACCCAAACTTTAAGTTTAGACAGCTTTTGGATGAACTTAACAATGTAGAAGTTAGCAACGTGCCTCTCCCTTGGGGGGTTACAAACGTCTCAGACCTATTGATGCTAACTAAATGTATACCATAGAAAGGCATTAAGGATAATGACTCTAAGGGTGCACAAGTAGAAATGAAATTTGAAGGTGGTGCTATACCTAAAGTGAATAGTTTTAAGGTAAAAATATTTGTCTCTTTGCAATCATGCATTGTTTGTGTAAGTTGTTTAATTTATAATGTTTTCATGTTGCAACAAGAGAGCTATGCATCGTGTTCGCAGCACTCAGTGGATGTAGTCAACAATCGAGCTGTGAGAAATGAGATAAGATTTATTTTTATCAGTAAATAATAGCAAATTACAAATTGTAACTCAATCTTTGATCTAATCCTACATGATAATATACATGTATGTAATCCTTTTCATATGGAGAGAAGTTATTTGTTTTTTGGGTCATACGAGAAATGATAAATTTGAAATCACTCTTCTCATGTTCAAAAAATGATGATGGGGATAAGTTGGATATAAAGACCAGAGTTAGGAAACCACCATCGAACATGACACAAAGATCAGACTTTCGAACGGCTATGCATATCACTCTTGAGGATGTCATCCTTTTAAACATTTAAATAATCAATATCAATATACTAATAAAAAAGAAAGAGTAATTTTGAATTTATCATTGCTCTTATGGCTAAAAAAAAAAAAAAGAAAAATTAACATCTGTCTATATGAAAAGGATTACTTACATATATATTGCATGTATGATTAAATCTAAGATTAACTTGCAATTTGTAATTCCCTATTATTTACTAATAGAAATAAATCTTACCTTGTTTCTCATGGCCTAATTGTTGACTACATCTACTAAGCACTACAAACACAATATATAGCTCTCTTCCTGTAACATGAATTACATTATAAACTTAACAACTTCCACAATCATTGCACGATTGTAAAGAGACAAATATTTTTACCTTAGGGCTATTCACTTTAGGTATAGTACCACTTGTAACTTTCATTTTTACTCGTGTACCCTTAGGGTCATCATCCTTGATGCCTTTCTATGTTGTGTATTTAGTCGACATCAATAGCTCTAACATGCTTGCATGGGGGATGTGGGTAGGGGGAAGGCATGCTACTAACTTTTACATTATCAGGCTCATCTAAAAGCTCTTTGAACTTAAAGTTCGGGTTAATAGGCCTTTCAATATTATCTCCTCCTAGTTTAGTGTGAATAACATTTAATACTTTCTCTATATTTCTCTCAATTATAGGTGTACGATATGGATCTGATGCTTCTCTAAAATGCTTAACTTTGGCCTACCCTACTAAATCTATTGCTCCCTCCTTTACATTAAGACCTCCTTTACCCTCATTTAAAACTCCAATGACTAGTAATCTTTTTACTATTGAAAGTTTGGGGCATGCATTATCCCCATTCTTACCCTAATTTGCAACTCCCCTATTAAGATTGTTCAATGATGCAATACCGGATAATATGAACTCAAAATTACCCTTCATATTTTCATTCACCATAGCCAAATCTTTACATATACCATCCACATCTTCACGAAAATTACATCTACTATTTCTCTATGTTAGAGAGTTGTGACTTAAACATCTATAAGAGAGAACTTAGCAAAAGTGTACTTACAAGTGAAACGAAATCACTAGAGTTAGTCAAGCAAGCGTTTTACATACCTGAAACATTTTTATATCTACTAACATTTGCCCATACACTTCATGAATTAAATTTAAAGTAATCCTTAAAGTAACCTATAAGACATGATTAAAAGTTAATATGGTTAGTTAAGAATAGCAAAACTACTATATTTAAAACAAAAAAACAGTTACCTTTGCCTTAGATATCTTATTGAAATGATTAATCATTTTCCTTATTGCACCATTAATCCATGTCTTCACATAAGGAGTAAGGCAACCTGATGGTGCAACATCAGTACATCTTAAAGTGACATTTCAAAAGAAAAAAACAATTACAAACCACATAAAGCAATTAATATTTATCAACAATATTTCAACTTAAAAAAAAAGGTTAAATAGCACATGATAATGAGATTTACCAATAAAAGAAGGGCACAATTAGAAAGATAATTTCTTCTGCAAACCTTGTAAGCCTTTGCTTCCATACAGGGCCTTTCTAGCATAAAACTAACCCATTTTACATGGACTAATGATCCCTAGGAATCATATTTCTTGTATGTAGTGCTATCAATTGATTGAGAAACCACAAAACTAACATGTGTCTAAAAGAATTATTTTAACAAATATTATCTTTTAATATTTTTCCCTCATTGGTGATGAGGGTTGAAACACCTAAAGTCGATTTGATCGATGTAATCATCTGATACGATACATCTACTCAAGGAATGTGTCTATCAGAGCTCAACCTTATTATACTTTCAACATTACTGATGGATAAAGTAAGGCTCTTGGTCATTTATGCACAACTCATAGCATTCAACATCAAATCTATTAAGAAGCCATGCAAGAACTTCTTTATTTATCTTCCCATGTTACATATATAGTATATTGCCAAACCCTAACTCAACTACCATTTCTTTTTTCAGAGCACTCGATTTCCCTAAAACTTCAATTACTTGATTATATTGCATTGTTTTTTAATCTACATTAAAATCAATGAAGTAAGAAATTAGGTATCACAACATTAAAAGGTTAGTTATGTCTATAAGCGTATGGAGTTAAAAAAAAAAATACAAAGAATATCTTTTAGAAATTTCCCTTTACTAAACAAGAATCAATAAATTCACTCGCAAGTGATAGTATGTCCTTACAAATATTTATATACTCTAAATGACAGAGGTTAAATGTCAAAAGTATTCTTAACTTGATAAAATGATATTTTTTTTATAAAATAAATTGACTTCACTTCTTAACATTACTATGTATGGATATCATGTTTTGTTTCACTTCATCAATATGGTTAGGAAACATATATGATCATGTGTTGACCTTGTTCTCTTCAACACTCGACAAGTCCTCAAATGTACATACCTCAGCCTGTGCCATTTCATTTAATTGCTACTACTTCTTTTTGGAAAGCAATTTCCATTTGTTAGTTGTTTGAGCATGTACTTGGACTATTTTTTGAAATATCTTGGCTTTCGTGCTTTGCAGGGTCTTCAAATAATAATATCCACTTACTATATTTTTGGAAAGATATAAACTAAGATAATTGTCTCTCCCTTTATCCTTTTTTGCTTTCTTCTTGTGCTCTTCTTTGCTGTGAATAACTAAAATTAAGTTTATTTTAAGTCATAATAACTTCTATTATAATTACATAAATGTTATATCATATATATACCAAAAATATATAAAGTTATACTTATTAAAATATCATAAATCTAGATGGTTTGTGCTTCTTTTTATTCATTTCAACTATTATTTACTACCTACATGAGTAAAGACAACCATTTTTTTCTTTTTATCTAAACATTAATATCACATATTGTTAGCAAGATGAACATTAATAGAAAACTACTGGATGTTGTACTTGCAATGGGTGTACCAAAACAACTATTTGAAAATATTTTGGGGAAATTGCAAATAACCCCTCTAAACTTTGATTTAAGTGTAGATTAACTATCTAAATTTTTAAAGTATGGTTTTTAGGCTTTTTAAAATTTGATAAATTAACAATATAAAGGATATTTCATTTTTTAGTTAAAAAATGTTACACTATTGTTAAAGTTTAAGAGGTTTTAAAATATATTTTGATAACTTTAGAAGGTGTTTACGCATCAAAATCAAAGTTTAATTGAGTTGCTCTCAATCTATGAGGGTTATTTGTTAATTTACCAAAATTTAGGGAGTAAAAAAATACACTTTAAAAGTTCAAGGAATCAATATGTACTTAGGTTAAAGTTTAGGAGGGTTATTTGTATTTTCACCAAATATTTTTTCTTTTGTTTTATCAAATCACCTATACAAATATCTTCTCTTTCTAAATGACTAACATTATATTAATCAAATGGATGTGGATATAAAATTTATCAAAATTAATATGAGAGGTCATAATTCCAATCATTGCATCATTATTTATCCTTATAATCAATTTTACAAAAAAACATTTTATCCATGTATTTACAAATGTAACTACTGTTATATATAAATATAACACTTACACACCTATGTATAAGCTGTAGCTTCTATATGAATACATTTATGCATGTATGGATTCTAGTAAACTACATCCAACCTAAGGTGTAATGGAAAGGTTTCTCAATAATCTTGAAATTTGAATATCTAAATTAAAAAGCAAAGCTTATGCAATTGATACAACAAACAAGTCAAAAGGAGAAAGATTATTAGCATTGACAAGTGGCAATAACTTTTGATTCAGCCAAAGTACATGCTATTGCAATTGTAATAGTATCATAATCAACTAGGAAAAGCAAAAAATACTAAGGAAAGAGAAGAAAGAGAAATAAGTGAGATAAATAAGGCTCTAACATCTACTAGTGAAAAGCAACGAGGCCTTATGTTTTGTAACAACATTACTTCTTCCAATCCTTTATGTTTGTATACTCTAATTGTCAATTCTACAATACAAGCGAGGATAGTCATAGTAGTAATCAATGACCAATGTACATAATTAACCAATGGCTAGTGCACAATTGAAGGTACAATAACAGTACATCCTTCTAGGTCTGGTTGTACTAGGGAAAGGTCTTATCAATCTCTAATGCCAACATTGGTTAAGGGTAGAAAGTTTTTTAGCTCTTATGAAAAGTATCATGCTAACATAAAGATATTTTTTAAACCATAAGTTGATATCCAAACAAAGTAAAAAATGCACTAAGACTACCAATTACTTGAATGTAGTCAATAGTGAGGTAAACTTAACTTATTTTGAAACCTAAGATTACAAGTTAGCACTAGCAAAAGTTGTTCAGTAAGATTGTGTTCTTATAGGGTGGCTAATAGCATGGTCATAGATGATTAATTATGTATGTTAATCAATAAAGAAAAACCTTACCTTGATATGCTTAAACTTGTAAATCAGATGACAATGGATTAGATTTATACTCTTGTCATTTGTAAAAAAAGCATGAATAATGGCTAAGAGTATAGCAATAGTAGTGAACAGAGGTCAAACCTACACATCACAATTGCCACTGAATTTTTGGAACTTCTCAACAATTTCTTTGATTTTTTTTTTTTTTTAGTTTTCAAAAGTATACCTATTCTTTTTACACATAGCTCGCCACTCTGATGAAACCCTATATCCTTTACTAGGAAATAAACTTATTGCCTAAAAGGTAGTGTAAAAATAACATAACTTTTTGTCGTATCTTTATTAAATACTAATAAAGCCCAACTATACTGATAAGATTTTAAGATTGCTACATGAAATCACTGTTCTAATTATCGAACTTCCATAGTTTTCCATAGTTAAATTAGAAAAGGAAATTTGGCCTTTACAATATAAATGAACCTTAATATACTCAATGGGCATTATAATCAATTAAGGTTTCTAATCACAAATGTGGTAATCTAACCTTTCAATATGATGTGTTATCATAAATAGGATAATGAGAAAATCGTTCTTTCTATGGAGGTGGATACTAGAGATGATCTCATGGAGCTTGGTTTGGTGTCTAAAGAGAATGCTTGAGGATGAGGTAGTGAGTAGAGAATGCGAAGCTTGAAAGTCACTTAACTGAAAAACTACATACATCCACTGGTCTAAGATCATCAAAATCTAAAATTCACAATACTAAACTAAGTTTTTCATCTTTCAATCAAAAAATACAATGAAAAAAACAAAAAAACAAATATTATTATAAAACTAACCTTAAGGAGACTATAGCTTGTCTTATTACCCAAAAAAACGTTACGCTTTCTTAAGTGATGTCATGTGAACTTGTAGTACAGGTTGCCTATGTATTATTACTGTTCGAATGACTCCTCATTAGTACTTTTAGGTTGCTTGATTCCATAATTAGGTTATTCTTTAGACTGTTAGTCATAATATTAGAGCTTAACCTTCTATTGTCTATTGTTTCACAAGACTTCATAATACATGACATAGTCGTGATTACTACACTTACCTCTATCCTTTTATTCAAATCTAAGATTAGCCATAATATTGTTTCTATAGAATGACTTCTCCTTCTACTTTCTTGTACTTTTTAGAATAGATTCTTTATGTCTGAAAGTAAGTAACAAATAAATTTTAGCATCTGATTTTAAGTCAAGCTCTACATCACATCCTTATTAGAGTTCATCCATTTGAAGCAATTATATTTTTGTGTACTACCATGCTAAAAACGATTGTTTTCCTTCTATCTAGTGCCTTTTAACAGAGCACACTTTACAATCATCACAAGTGAGGCCTCTTAAACATGCTTCAATACATATGCCAAAACATTAGATCTTGTATATTTGTAAAATAATTAAAGAAAATTTATCAAAAAAAATAATTGAAGGAAAACTTCAAACAAGTCTACGAGCCTATTGACCTCATAATGAACCTAATGGTCTAACTCACAAAGTCTTAAGTTGATACAACATGATATTATGTAATTACATTTAGATAGAGTTAAACCCTGAACTTTTGAAGGCAAAAAATGTAAATCCAACTCACTATAACTTGAAGAAGTAAGAATTGAAAAAATTAATTTATACCCATAGAGCTTTTACTTTATTCTTTTAGACAATCTATGATGTCAATTCCACTCATCAAAAGAAAAAAAAAAAAAGAAGTAAACAAAAAACAGAATCCGACTACTCCATTATTTATAGCTAAAGTGATTATCCAACTCTTGCCAAAAAATGTGCATAATGTTTCACATGCAATCCACTCTTATTGATAGTAAAATTTACAATAAATTATTCGTATAATAGATATAGACTAGTATAGTCAAGACAATATTACATCACCACCATCAAATCCACACACATATTACACAACTTAAGCTCATTAAATCAATGCAATTGTTGAAGAAAAACATATGGATTAACTAAGACTCATCATCATATTTTTTCTATAGAAGGGAAAATTTTTACTTATATTTTAAGGGAATCATAAAATAAAAAAAAAAATTAAGTAAATTAAATGAAAAACTAATGACAAACCTTATAATCAAAAGAAAACCTTTATTTTACTGGAGGAGGATAGAACTTCAGGGTAAGACTTCCAATCAACTAACTTATGTTTGGTTTGGATCATGGGAGGCTAGGGTATAAAATTATGAGAAGTTGATCCTAAATGACCAACGTCAATCTATATGTGTTTGCTTTGGTTTAGGTTTGACCTTGCTTGCTAGTGATAGAAAGCTAGGGTTTGAAAAGCTATATAGGGAGAATTGTGAAGAGACTATTACAGAGGTAATAAAGAAAAGAAAATCTTATTCAGAATTTTACTTATCAAGTAAGTAACCGATATATAAGTTGAAGGGTTACATTTCATCTTTAGATACTAACAATTAGATTGACAGTAGGACCAATTGCATACTTTTAATGGACGGGACCGTACAAGTGCTGATATAATAGATATTATATTGCTTCCAATCCCTCCTTAGTTGTACTCAAGGGAAAAAGAAAAGGTTATATGAATAATTAAATTGTACTGATATATATTATATGAATATTGTAATAAAATAAAAATAACAATTTAAAATATCCATAACTTAAGAAGGGTTTAAGGAGTTTTAGGGTTTATCATCTTCTTCACCATCCTCTAAAACCCTTTCCCATGTACTCCCACTGTCCCACATTCTTCCGTGCCCTAAAACCATAATTTAATGGATGAAATGGAAGATGATTTCGGGACCCTTTATGCCAACGTCATCGACACCCGATCTAGTTCGTCTATTAATTCCTTTCCGAACTTGTTCGAATTTATCTCAAACCCAATTCAAACTCAACAGAACGAACGACATGAGGCCACCATTTCAACTCAAGACCCTAATATTCAACCTGATTCAGAACCCATTGAGGAGGAAACTGGGAGTGATAGTGAGGATGATGGTTATTTAAATATTGTGTTGAATGATGAGGATTACCGCAATGAGTTTGGAGTTTTGGGTGCGGCTGCGAGGGAAGGTGGTGGTTTTGTTGGGGATGAGTCTACGGAGATAGCTGGAGGTCGTGGGAGTAGTAATGATTCTCACTACAAGGTAGCATAATTCTGAATTCAGGTTTTGTTAACGAGTTCCCTGGACACTTGTTTATTACACTAAAAATAAGGAAGTTCATAATTTTGAATGCATGTTTCAAATGACAATGTATTAGAAATTATCAGGGCAGGGGGCACTCGTTAGTGCATAGGGTACTGCGAAAAAGATGCTATTAGTATAAAAATTGATTGCTTGTTTGCCGTTTGCTGGTAACGTTGAGTGATGATCTGTATGGTGTTGTTACTTAAGTTTTTGGCAGATATTCCTGGCTCTTGTCGTTTTATGAAATATGAATCTAGTTTGGATTTTGTTGGATTTCTTGCCTTAACAAAAGTGCTTAATATTGTACTGTCTTGATCAGATAGATACAAGCAACAAGCATATATGAAGACTGAAATTAGACACTAGTTCAAAAAGGGGAGGCTTGGCAACTAATGGCTCAGAGGTTATTCTAGATTTGTGATGTTTCAGTAACTTAAGATTTCTTCTCACGTTTATCCTACTCTTTTGGATTCTGGACTTACTTCAGTGGAAGTGTTTATATGAGAAAAAAATTGACGTGAAAAAAGCACCATATCAGTTGATGAATTAGACATGCAATGAAATTGTCTTTTAGGACATTTTCCACCCATTACCACCACACTGGATGCAATATAATTTGATGAATGGAAAATGCATGGTTATTAATTTGTCATTATTAACAATCTGGATATCATTTTAGTCTGCTCCATGATTGTTCTCCATAAGGTCATATTATGAAAACAATCCACATTGTTGATTGGTTTCACGTTGCAGTTCAAAAGATCAGGAGGTCCAGTAAAAATTGACTATTCAAAAACAAATCTGTTCTTGGAAGCTGCTTCCTCTTCCACAGCAGGTAGAGGTGTTTGGGATAACGGTGGAGAGAGCATCCATAAGGGTCAGATTCACAAGGCTCCTGCTCATTCTCCCAATTATATTACTCAAAATAAATATAGTTTCTCTCTACCATGGTATAGGTTGGTGAATGTAGCTACACTCTTCTTCTTACCCTTATATTTTCTTACGTGATAATATTTCATCTTATAGGCGGTCAGCAACCTAGTGCTATGATGAATTTCATTAAATAACTAAATCACTGCAAGAAAGATCGTTCCCTGAAACTCCAGATTATTATCCTAATTGCCTGACTACAAGTTTCTGTTCATTCATTAGGACTATACTTGATGTGAATATTGATGCATTCAAGGAGAAGCCCTGGAGGAATCCTGGTGTCAACATGACTGATTTCTTCAACTTTGGTCTAGATGAAGGGAGTTGGAGACACTACTGTAATTCCTTGGTAATTATCTAGGCTCATCAATGAGAAACTGCATCCCAATAATATTCTAGGTTCCTTTTCCTTTGAAAATTTAGTGCTTCCAGACAAGGTTGTATGCCTACAAAATTTTTAAGTTAAATCTTCCATTGCCTTTCATCTCTGTGATTTTTCCCCTATTAAGAAGACAATCAAACTGAGGTTTGTCTTAGGAGGAGCTAAGGCAGAAATCTAGATTTCCTGCTTCTGATTTTTCAAGACTTGATCTGGTATGTTTGTTTAATGTTATATGTGCTGAGATATATTGTTGGCATTATGGAGGAGATCCTTTTACTTTTTTACTAGTCAGACAACCTGTGTTCTTTAATTTTGTTGTCTCAATAATACTTAGGTTAATGAATGCGGGGCTGGTCATGAAGAACTGGTTTCGGAAAACAAGTGTGAAAAATCCTGTCAAGTAGAAGAGGGAGGGAATTCACTCTTCTCAATGAGATTGAGTGCTAAGAGGGTACACAAAAGTAGACTGGTATGTTGTGATGAAATTGTTCATCTGGTTATGCATGCTGAACTTTAATTGAAATCATAAATTGTGCTATCAGAAAGGCAGGCCAATCGAGGTTGAAGAGAGCTCTGGTGAACGCCTGCCATCCATGGTTATAAGGCGGCAATATTCTTATGACTCAGACGTTGTAATCCAGGTTCGCAAGTTATTTTAGGTTCTCCCAGTTTTTGCATAAACATAACTTCTTGCTGAACCATTATTTATTTGATAACTGGTGGCAGATTGCTTTGCAAGATTCCTTGGAGAATTCCACTTATGCATGTGAAAAACCGCTGGGGTGCATGTTAAATTCTCGCAAAGCATCTGAAAATGGGGACATGCATGAAGGTGACAGTGGAGATACCATTCGTACTCATACCATCAATGAAGATGCATTATCTGTTGATAATTTGCAAGGAGATTCTGGCAGATTAGATGGATCTGATCAACTGAAAAGGTACATAATATAATAGAAGCCCCATCTTGTCCATGTGAACTGCTTTTTGGATGATAAACTCGGTAGGCTCTGCCTCTTTTTAATGTTCGTATGAGCCTGATAGCCACCGTGTTTTTTTTTTTTCCTTTATTTTTTTGGAGTTTAAGCCAGACCTGAAATAACGTTGGTTTTTCCCCTTCTCACAGCTGCTCTTTATGTGAAGAATGCTATTTTGGCAAATGCTCATATCTCTCTGTTTTATATTATGAATGTAACTCAAATAAGCCTTGTTTTTAACTGGGTTTCCTTGTTGATGACTGTCTCAGTCCAAGTTATAGCAGGATGTTCTGTTCTGTTTGCTAACAATGTAAATGATATTAATACACTTTGGATTTACAGGGATTGTGGGCAGACAAATGCGTCTGATCTTTCAGATCTCTCCATTATTGAAAGCCAAAAGATCTCTAATGGCATTGGCAGTTGCAATCAGGATACAAATATTGGAAATCAGGATACATCCAATGTCAAAATGGAAGAATCAGTGAAGAAACTGGATTCAGGGGTTCAGAAAGTTCCATTTGTAGAAGAATTGGATTTATTGGGGACTGAAGAGCAACTATCTCTAGGAGGCGACAGTCAACTTGGCTTATCTTACTCATGTTCTGAAAGTGAGTCGGAAACATCTGAAGATTGTCTCACTGTTGATGCAGCAAAAGTCCATAGTGGTTTGAGAAGGTCTTCATTTAGTTCACATGAGGAGTTGCATGACTCAGTTACTCCAGAATGCAAACATAGAGACAATGATGTCAGGATGAAGCTAACTAATGAGAAGGACTATTCTAGCAGCAGAAGTTACAACTACAAGAAACACTGGGGACGAAGGACTAGAGATGGTGAATCACCTCTTTCAAATCTGGGGGATTCATACAATTGTGACACATCGATCCCTTATAGCAGATGGAATGGAGGACATCTTGGTTTTGACAACTGTTGCACCAAACGTTCTTCATCTGACAGAGAGATGGTTTGTTGTGATGAAGCGGCTGATGACCTTAGTCATGCTGAGTTATTTTCTTCAAGGGAAGGCAATTGGAGATTAAGATATGGGATCAACCAGTATCCTGAAAGAAAGTGGGATGAGAAAGATAGCAGCTGTCTATGCACAAGTTATGGAGAAAATAAAAGAGATAGATATAGGGACTGTGATGCTTGTGGAAAGAGGAAAATTTCTACAGATAGGACTGCTTATTCTTATGGGGAATCAAGGAGGCTGTTGTCTAGGTCCTCATGTTCTGTCAATGGAAGAGAAAATGAAGTAAAGATGAAGACAGGAGCGCATCTGCTGAGTAACAGAGTTGGCAAAGAAGGGCATTTTCTTGATCACAACCTGGAGGATCGATATATGACAAGTAATCGCAGAATCCCACAGTATTCTGGCAAGAGCGAAAGAGATTTCTTTGTGGAAAACTATATTAGAAAACCTCCTCATAGGAGAGAAATGATTGGATTTGAAAAAGGAAATGTACATAGGAGGAGTTCTCCTTTGATTGCTTATGAATCATGGGCCTCTGATTGGGAAGATGGTTATTTGGGTTCCTCAGATCAAGGATCCCTGTGGCTGCATAGAGAGACATGTGCAACTGAGAGAGGAGATCATGACAGATATCCCAGACGTAAGTATTATGGCTTGAGGTCCAGCAGAGAAAATTTAAGAAGTGAGATGCAACCTGATGACATTGATGGAAGAGTGGACATGATGTCTGATGCTTATTACAAGATCGATTACCTTGAAGATGATATGGACTATTCTGATGATTATCAGATGAATTTGGAGAAAAGGGGATATGGTCGAGAGTATATGTTATTTCAGCAGCCTGAGGAGGAGTTATTTTTCAGACACCAAGATGATGGTCCTCTCTCGGAAGAAGTGTTGATGTCTAGAAGGAATCCAAGGCATGGAAAGGAGCATCTTATACATAAACATTCACATGGAAGGATGTTTGAGGATGATTTTGAGGCAGAGGATAACAGATCCACAAAGATTAGAGAAGAAAACAGTATCTTTATGAATAGAGGTCTTCATGTTAGTCATAGGATCAAACATTTTGGAACAGTCTTGAGGTCCAGGGCTTCAAGCAACTTGTGTACCAGAGGAAGAAAGGTAATGACGAGGAAGTCGAGGATAGAAAGATGTGTAGATATTCTTGTAAGCTTGAGTGCTTCACCGCTTATGTGGAGCAGGTTTCTGTTCTTATTGGTGCTATATCCTCACATGTTACTGATTGTTATGCTTTCTCTAGCCCGCTATGTGATGTATGATATAGGTTTTCCATTCTGGCTCGGGAAGTTTTCTGCCTCAGATGATACAATTATCTTCAAACTCACTTTATTTTTGTTGTTGCCAAATTTATAAAATAAACTTCTTTCAGCATATTAGAAGCATCTTTCAGCAATGGGAATGACATTTTTGTGTGTACTAGTCTTTTCTTTTAAAATTAGTTTCTCTTACATGTAAAACCTAGTAGATGGCCCCACCCACCCACACAAAGACAAACAACAAACCCCAAAGAAGAAAAGGGTAAAAAAATCTGGTAGTTTTTGTTATCATGATTATTATGGTCATCTGAAGGTTGAGAAAATTGAAAGGGGATTCAATGCTGTTAAATAATCCTGCAAACCAAGTGCTTTATTGTTAGGAGGATCTTTCAGATGTAAGAGGACCTAGTTCTTTCTCCCTATTGGTAAGCATCTTTAGCGAGTGGGAATAACTAACTTGAAGTTTCATTTTAGCCGTGTGTGTATTTATCAAAGAATCTTATCTTCTTCCGTTATCAAAGAGCATCCCTATTATATTTGGATCACTACTGTTGATATAATAATGCGAGTAATATGAAATAATATGATTTGAGTTGTGGACTTCTAATTGTCACTTGAAGCTGTTAATAATTTTTAGGCCTTACATATTTTCTCCTTGAAGCTGTCTTTTTCTATTCCTTAGTTCCTGCCTTTCCTTGTTGATTATTGACTCTTGATAATGCGATTAATGTTGGATCCAAATCTGGACGGTTGAAGAAGTTTATTTTCCATCATAAATAGCTTATGTAGAAAGTGTACCAAGAGATGTTTATTATGCTACCTTTGGATGTCTATTGTATGTTTTTGAGATATCCATTGTCGGGTGACGTTTGATTTGAGCTGGAAAATAGTAGTTTACATGAATCTGGTGCTGAAACTGACTCTTATTCGGATGAGTATGCAATTTTTGATTGAGTATAAGAAGTCAACTTTTCATTTTATGGTGTCTTAACCTTTTTATTTTTCCTTATTCCTGGATATTATGTGTACTAGAATATTTCTATGTTCACAGTGAGTTATTATTAATTGGTCCCACAACAAAGCTGCTTTGATGTCTACAAAGAGATTTATATTTGCAGTTGGGATTGGTCTATCTCCTATCTTTGTTCTTTACCCTTGTCAAATGTCAGTAAAATTTGGACCTTGCTTGCATTCTAGAGGTTTATGATAGGCTTGCTCAAGGCAGTTCAGGAAAAGCATTTGAGAGTTGATTGGTCATGTATTAACTGCTTCTTGTAGTATCATATCATGTTTGTCACTGGGTTTACGAAAACGGAGGAATGTATTTCCTGTCAAATGGATTTATGAAAATGTAGTATCATATCATGTTTGTCACTGGGATTTACGAAAATGAAGGAATGTATTCCTGTCAAAAGTTGTTATAGCTGTGAGCTTGTCACATAGGATTATAATATGACATGAAAGGTCAAAGCAGTAGATGAGTCTAGCCTGGTATCTTCTTTATCTGCATGCAAGTCATAGAATAATGATAAGAAAGATCTTCGTTCCAATTATGGGCTGTATTCTGTTGGTCCCAAGTGTCGTTGGATATTCTTATTGAAGAATTGACAAGTAAAATTTGCTAGAGTGCCAACAAATTTGTATGGGATCATTTTAGGAGTGGAATGGTCTATAGGTAATTCAACAATTGTTAGCAAATGTCATGTATCGTGAGACAAGCAACTTGATTAAGTTGTTGATATGATGTCTATCTATTTCATAGTGCATATTCTTTTGAAGCTAGCAACTATGCCTTCTGAAGACAAAATCAGTTTATGATGAACATGCATGAAGAATGTGGCACCACCAAATCTCTAGAAATAAAGCTTAGCGTAGGTTATATACTTTATTTTGTCTGTTTGTAAGGCTGGCCAGATATTTTTGCTGATTCTACCTTTTATGCTACCATTGCGTGGCCATTAGTAAAATGTGAGCATTTTGACAAATCGTCTGGAAATGTCAACCGAGGAATTTATTTTTTAAATTGAAGTACCAGTGTTGTTGGATTCTTTCATGAGAATTTGATAAAATATGTTGCATGATAGGTCTGCTTGTAGAATGATATACGTTTATCTGGAGGATTAGCTTGTCCCTCATTTACTCCTTTTGAAGAAATATAGTTTTTTTTTTATTGGATTTAATTTCATTGATTTGCTAATCTTTCACATCAATGTGCTGCGCAGCATTCTAGAATATTTTATAGAGGCAGAACTTTGTCGTGCAATACCAATGCTGAGACAGAGGATCTGACTATCCAGATGGAAGCAGATTTCAGGCTGTATGCTGCATCTCAGAATGGAAAGAAATGTGAACCAGACTTGAAGCACACGAGGAGGAATCAAGATGATCGAAAATGGTTCTGTAAGCTTCCAATTAAGGAGCAATGTGAAGATTTGGACATTGAAGAGGGGCAGATAGTCATGGCAGAGCCAGCAGATAATCATCTGGCCAAAATTCAGGCCTGTGAAACTGCTGGAGTGACCTACAGTGAAAGAAAGGAAAAACATGTATATAAGAAAGCTAGAAGCAATAATGTTGCTGAAGAAATTGATGATCAGCGGATACTTGAGACAATGGCAAAAATGGAAAAACGAAGGGAGAGGTTCAAGGAAATCATCACTTCCAAAAAGGAAGGTGAAGGGAAAACCAATTCCCATGTGGATTTGCCCATGGAGACAGATAAAACTAAGCTTGAAAGACCCATTCGTAAGAGGCGATGGGTTGGAAGCTAAAATGCCTTGATCCCATCTGGCCAATTTATATGGAGTCAGGTACAATAATTTTTAATAATTCTTTCTTCTTGATCTTTGGCCTTGTACATTTGAATACACGGAAAATAGAAACCTGGGTCTTGCTGTGATTTCACAGCTATAGTCTTTTTCCATAGCCATTTCATCTCTTGCACTGGGGTTTCCAGGAGAATAAATCAGGACTGTTGTATTCATTTCCCCCTTGCTATCTTTAGGTGGGGATAAAGCAACATCCATTTATAGAACTATAGCTTCTGTATGCAATAGAATTTCATTAAACTATAAGCAATAGAACTTCTGTGATGGAGAAGTCCGTTTATGAGCTTTCGAGCTTCTCTCCTCTGAAAGCTTTGGCAGATAAATATCATGGGTCCTGATGTGGGAAAAATCTGTATAATAAGTTTATGCTTGAGAAACTTAAAAGAACTTAAGAAGTTTCCCATGTTAATGTTTTAGAAGTTGGTATTCGGATCCTGATTCCTAGATCGATCCATCATGCTTGGAGATGCTCGCATAATTCTCGGGGATAATTAAAAGTAAAATTGATGTACATGTGGACCAAAGTGCGAAAAGGTGAGATGTATGTTATTGGTGACGTAAAGAGATGATGAATCTTATGTAAAGTGGTGCAACAGTATGATGATGTTTTTAGTGACGAAATAGGTTATGCACATTATCATTTGTTATATATATTTCGACCATTAAAAACGTGAATCCTCCTTTTGCACTAGGTTGCAAACGTAAATCATCCTTGGTGTAATTATCTTGTTCTTCTTGTAACTGCTCTAGAACTTCCTACTCCTTTGTAAGTCCAATCATGGGGGACCTATATTAACCAATAACTAAATGCTTAGATGCCGAATCTCTACCTATCTGATTTTGGTTGCTACAACTAGGATGAGTGGCAACAAGTGAAGTGGACAGATATGATTTTCTACGATCATGAATTTTGGAATGGGGAATCTATTTTGTGACATGCAAAAACCACTTTGAAATTTGTGTCTTTTTGAGCCTATATGATATTCTATACGCTGTGAAACTTATGTGAAATTCTTTATTACAGTTTTGTAAATCCCCCAAATACTTCATCCATGTCACTTCCAAACTTACCCAATGGGTTTTACTCATAAACTACTTAAGTTTTATTTGAATTTGATTTGATAATAATTAAGTTTAACTCGAGTTTGAACTAATTAATAGTAAATCAAGCTAAGTTCGAGCTTTAAAATAATAAACTCACTATATTGGTAAGCCTAATTAGGCTTGGTATAATTTTGATTTATTTAAAGAAGCGAATTAGATATTAGTCAAGAAAAATTTATAAAAAATTTAAGCTTAATTAAGTTAATTGAGTTGAACTCAAACTTATTATATATATTTTTTAGTCGAGCTCTAACTTAAATTTTAAAGTTTAATTGAATTGAGTTCAAGCTCAATATTGCATCAATTTGATTTGATTCATCGAAACTTTCATATTATCTATTCTATTTTTAATAATGTAGATGGGTAATTTGTTTACCTACATATAATAGAAAGGGAAGCACCTAACACTAATGTGGCTAATATCATTCATCTTACCATACTCATATGTCTTGCCCTCTAAACATTTGATTAATTTTGAAGCCTCTCTATTGAAAAAATAAAATTGAAATGCCTCAAGTGAGATACTTATCTATTAAGGATAACCAAGTACTAAGGCGAGATACTTCCCTAGAGTTCATCAATCGTGTGACGTGATGTCTTCTACACTCATTAACATTTCAAGAGGGGAGGATTGGTGGTTCATCCTTATTAATTATTAAGCCAGATAAGACCTCTAACTTGATAAGACTTCTAACGCTATAGTACTAATTTGTTAGAAGTTTGAGATGAGTATGGTACCATCTAAGGGAAAACAAAAAAAAGTGTGGTGTCTTGAAAGTTGAGCCATTTATCTTAAAAGGTTTCCAATTTCTTTGAACCACTTCATGTTCAATTATTTTACTTGAAAATTCTAAGTCTAGGATGAAGAGATGAAGTTGATATTGGATCATCTTGTTTGATTCTATGACTAGATGTACAAATAAGTTATTACTTGTGCCAATATGGTGTCTTCTTTTTTCCATATCAATTGCCATTATATTTTCATTTTGTTTTGTCATCATCCTTGAGTCCTATCTAGTTGTGTTCCTCTATTGATTTGAATTGTATGTTTTGAGATATAGGCATATTAAACCCTTTAGGATAATGTTGTATTCAATAAAAGTGATTAACACTAGTAACCAAAGAATGATGATTATCAAGCAGCCTAATACCAGTAAGTAAAAGTTGTACAAAAGAGATAAGAGGGTAAGATCCATAAACACATGGCCATTCCCTAGCTGGCATGTAGAAATAGAAGATTAAAATGCTTAATATCTGTGTACAATTTACTACTAAATTTTAAGTAGGGAAAATTTCATATCCAAATTTTGTCATTAAAAATGTAGATAGCACGACATATGGAAAGTTGACAAGAAGGTTGTCTACGACAAAAGGCCATATGTCAACCTCTAATGAATTTTTCATATATTTAACAGTAATAGTAGGAGTGATGACTGGTATTATAGAGATAAATTTTGAAATGCAATTTGCCACACTTCAAAAGTACTAAATTTCATAATTTTCAATCATTATCCGAGACATTAAAGTATAGTAAAAAGGTGGAATGAACTAAATAATTAAGAAAAAATTAAGATATCGTTTGCCATATTTTATGGTACAGCACTAAATAAATTATTTAGTTCATTATTTGATTTGCATATTATCTAAAATTACTAGAAGAAAGAGTCTTGAAATACTAGATAAAAGCGAAAAAATTTGTATAATATAGATTGTGATATAAAAATCTATTTCATGTATTACAAAATACATATATGTTTACGATCCAAAAACATTTCTAAACTAAATTTTCAAATCACAATACTAAACTTCTCTGTGAATAATTAATAATTTTAACTTTTTCAATTACAAAAACCTCTATCCGATATTATACACATGAAATGTAGTATAAAAAAATGTACTATTCTATTATCCTTGTACAATGCTATTAATTTTTCTTTATGCTATGTAATTCCATTAACCAAATGCTACGTAGGATTAAAGGAAGGTTTTTGGTGACTTTTGTTCCGATTGATGCGGCGAAAGGGAGTGGATGCTTGTAGTTCTCAAACAAATATCGTGGCACTGAAAATGTATTCCAACTCATTCGCAATAAAAAGTCATAACTTAAACTTCGGGCTCCCATCAGTTATCGATAAATTGTAACGACTTGGACAACTTCTTACATGATTTTGGTTAACGAAAGCGAGAAAGCTAGAGAAGTTACATGGAGAGCGAGTTTTTAAAACCATCTCAAACGTTTAAAGGAACTTTCTTCTGAGAACCTTTTTATTTTATTTTTAAAATTCTTGAAAGAAGTTCTTTTTACTTTATTTGTGGTACCCAAAACACATAATGTATATAAAAGTAATAAAAAAAGGAAAAAGGTGAAAAAAAAAACAAGAAAGAGTAAACCAAACTTCCTCCAATACTTAAAAGACCCATGTTGGATTTTTCACCTTTGAGAAGCATGATAAGGAGCTTGCATTCGGGATTTCGCTAAGAGCATCTTTATCCCTGTGTATTTTATAATTTACATGACGATTAAGAATGGGGACCTTCACATGAAGGTTGTTAACAATAAATGAGGTCTATACTATAGTATCGATCCTTATCAAAGGATCAGTGCTTAATCAATTGTTTCCCTTCATTTTGGTATGAAAAAGTTAGATTTTGTTAGTCATGTCCACATGATTTCCTTTCCTTTACTTCTCCTTTTATTTTTGCAATATTAATATTTATTCTTTTCTTAGAAGAATTTTCTATTGTGAATCTCATAAATAACATAAAAAGTGTAAAGGGTTAAATTCTAAAGAGTCAAATTCATATATATTTAGGATGATTAAAAAAGTTTTGATATGCTACATTTGAAGTAAGGCTCGTTATATGAATTTGCACAATACAAACTTTTCTCAATTTGATTCACTATCAAATAAGACCTGTGTTGAGCATACACCCTATAAAGGAACATACTTAAGATCTATTAAAGGGGAGGGATTTATTGTCATTACGATTCAACGGATGAAATTAATTACCAACTTTTATAAATTCTCCTTTTTTTCTCCTTATTTGAAAAAGAGAGAATTTTGGAATAAATGCCATTACTCAATTGGATCTCATATTAAAGTATCAAACTCTCATACATTTTAAGAACACACCTTGTTCTTCATCATTTGTGGAGTTCGATACACTTAAGTTTCTCCATTCGTCACATTACGTGTTAAATCTTATTAAGATTGTCTATTCCTCCTTTTATATTTCTCTCTTGATTATTTTATACTTGTAGTTTAAGTCATTTTCCTAATCGCACATAATGTGATTTTCATGCAATATACACGTAACCTTCACATCTTAGCCTCACACCTACAAAAAGAATCTTAAAAACCTATTTTTAAAAATGTCAAGATAAAAGTAAAGAGTTTATTAAAATGTTCAAATAACATCTAAGCAATTGTAGAAATCCTTAAGGAAAAACATAATCCAAATCATGTATAGTGTATTTGAATGGTTTAGAAATGGATGAATTGGAATGAAGTAGAATAAAACAGGGATCAATTAATAAATTTTTTTATATGTTTGGAAATGTTCATAGAATCAAATTGAAATGAACATGTGTATAATAATATTTATAAAAAAATGCCTCATAATAAAGTTAATGGTTAAATATTTAATTTTTAATTAATGATGATTAATGAGGGTAGAGTAGAATTGTGATTCTGCTCTATCAAAGATGAAATCGAATTTCCATTTAAAAATAAATTCATTGATTCCAAAGAATTAGGGTTTTTACTTCTAAAAACACTTTTAAACATATGAAAGGAAATATAATATAAAATTGTAATTTTATTTCGATTCATTCCTATATATCAAACATAACATATGTGATTTTTCGAAAGGGATTGAAGTTTGCTCTTCATTCAATTTTCTTTTTTATTTCTACTAACCACATGTTGTTGTGAATATGAAATATTTAGGATTTTTTACTTCTAAATGGTATTTCTATTCATATCCAAACTAATTACATGTTGCTATACATGAGCAATATTTGATATTTATCATTCTTTTTGTTATCACATGTTATGTAATTGGAGGGATACAAATTAGGACGAATTTGAAAGTAGAGTTAGAAACAAATTGAGTTGAAATGATATAATATGAAGTGAGAGTAGGTATTATTTTGGGTTTAAAATTTTAAGTTTAAACTCAATTTAAATTATTATTGTACTTGATTGAATTAAACTCTTATATCCTCTAATTTGTATAAAAATGAAAATTTTTTATTAAAATTTAAAAAATAATAATATATAAACTCAATTCAAATTTAATTAATATTTAAATTCGGTTCAAAACTTTGGATAGATTGGTGTATTGAGCTCTACATAATAAATTGCTGCGAGTAATTTGACTCGTTCTCAAAGAGCACGAAATTTGCTCGATGTGGGAGACAAATAAAACATTGTATGTGTACGAGTATGACAGCCGTCCGTTAAAGGCGACTATGGAAAGAGACACCTCAACAAGTCAGAAATATCTGATCCATGGGGTCCACAAGAAGTTGATGACCACAGGCTAGCACCCCACCCCACCCCACCCCAACCAACGCATCACACCACTACGCAAAACTTGGTCATCTCTTACTCTCGAGTCTTTTGACTCTTCTCTCTTCTCCAAAACTCTATCACTTAAAATTTAATTTCGACCATTTGCCAAACACGCCCTAGACTCGAAATCCCCACTCTAAGCCCCTATTCCCACATTTCTCCTTAAGGTATGTTTCACGCTTTCCCCGAATCTGTGTAATATCAGTTTAACTGATCTTAGTTCGATCGGTGTTGTCATGTTTCCTGATCTGGACTTGCTTTTAATTATAATTTAGTAATTGCTTACTAAAGACGGTTTCTTTCTAATTTAGTCGATTATTAATTATTAAATTAGAAGTTTTTTTATTTATATGCTTGAAATCTTTTACTTTTTTTTTTTTAAATTTATTTAGGAACATTGGTTAGGGATTTGACTCTGATTCGTTCCAATTTATTAAGGTTACGATCTTTTTAAGTTCCGTGAATTGTCTATTGTTAAATTATGGATACTTTTGCCTGTTGATATGTCTAGTGGAATGGAATTTTGAAATTGATTTCTTATGTTTTCATTTTAGAATGATTCAAAGGTTTTGAATGGAGGAATCTTCTATTCATCCAATTTTACGAAACAGAGGGACTTTAGGTTGTATCTGGCTATTCTGTACAGGATGTCTCGAAGGAAATTTGCTGTCCCATGCGCGCTACCTAGACGTGTCCATGTCAATCAATCACATTCATAAAAACTTATAGAAAAGAATCACATTCCTAAATGTTGACGAAGAATTCATATATAATCATCCAAGTTGAATGTGATTGGCAGTAACATGATCAAGACAGCGGATTTTAGAAGCAAATATCAATTTGAGTTTATCTGTCCTGGTATATGGCACCTCTGATCACATACTGCCACATATGATGAATACTTAATCTAGTCTATAGTATTTGCTTTTCCTTTTTCTTTTCCTTTTTCCCCCATGGTATGTTATTGATAGGAACATGGATGGAAACACTGAATACAGAAACTTTTTTTTGGCTATTGTTATGATGGTTAGTCTGACCTGTGTCCTTCTCTTTCAAAATGCTTTAGTGTTTTCTGGAATACCATTTACAATTGTATTTCTTTTACATGGTATAATGTCTGTTTGGAAAGTATTATCCCCTAGGGATGAAAAATAACGTGCCAAAAGCATACCCTTTCGTTTTCATTGGTGGGGTCAAGGTGGTGGCTCATGGTGGTGGTTCATTGTCATGTTTGTTGGTGATCATAAATATAGGAAAATGGATTATTATTTGTCATTTACTTAAACATTTTTAATTTATCATAGAATTTTAATTTTAATAAATCTTTTATTTTTATCCCTTTTCTTTATATAACCTTCTTATTCAATCCCAATGCTCACTAGGGAAGCTTAAGTAGAGCTGAGCTCTCTTAGCATAGGGTTAAACCAATTCCATAAATTTATGGAGTTCAAATGGAAATATTTACCGTTGGATCACAGCTTTAAACTAATTGAATGAAGAAAATATTTACTCGTGAAATATTTTCATTGAACAAATATGCGTTGGTGTTTAGGGACAATCCATAGGCTAATATTAGTATTTCTTGAAAAAATTGAGTTCCTTAAACAACACTTTCATATTTGGTCTGGATTAAAGGGTTACAATTCCCATTTGAAGATTCCAACTGCCAAGCTATGAAAGAAACATCCTATTATGGCTACCATTGATTAAATATTCTGTTTATAGATTAATGTAAAATAAATACCAACAAGAGTAACAGTTTTGCTTTTTTCGTCTCCCCTACAACTCTGAAAACTGTACCTTGGGAAATGTTCTTTTGCCAAGGCCCTTGGAGTGGGGTCTCTTATTTTCTGTAGTTCATCACATTGAATTGTACTTACTGCTATATGCACTTCTACCATTAAGAACATGTTTACCACGAATTTTTGTGCAATATTTTGCAGGAATTTCTCCTTTCCCACTTTTAGCTGGGTTAGAGAAAAAGCTGCCTCCAATGGCAAGGATAAAACCTCAAGCTCTGCTTGTACAGAGTAAAAGGAAGAAAGGTCCTTCTCACATCAGTCTTCCCACAATAATGACGTACTGTTTAGTGATTGGGCTGGTCATACTCACCTTTGTTGCATATAGGCAATGGTCAAGGTCTGTTTTCTATGAAATGCTAGTCCTTTTGTCTTCAGAGTGCATCAAGTCTTAAATCTACTGAGTAACTCTAAATTCACCAAGCATGCAGTTGCAGAGCATTGAAATCATCTTTTATTTCATTTATTTATTTTTTTAAGGTCTCATGCGGTGGCTCAGCAAATTGTTAAGGTATTGCAGCACCTTACTGGTATATGAACTTGTTTTCGCATTTTTGTATTGACTGTCTTGACTAACCTTTTGCATGAACTTTGTCTGGAAAAATTGAAGCTGCAGGAAGTAGATACTACTACAACTTCAGACACAAAGAAGTATGATCTCCCTGGTTATGCTGTGAGTTAATTTAGCTTGCTTAGTGCCTGTTTCTTTACATTGGTGCTTGAGTGTCTTTTATGCGAAGCGGGTTGCTGACATTTTCCACCATAACTTCTTGTATAAAATCTTGTTCAAATAAACATAGAATGTTTATCGTTAGCTTGCAATTGCTCTTCAGGGGGAGTGGCCTTGAGCCCTTGACCCTGTGTTCTTTGTTGGATTATATGAAAAAAAAATTCATAATTTTGCATTACATTAGTGGTTTGTGGAATAAACTGACTCTTTTTAATAGACAGCAAAGTTGTTCATCACCTTTTTGTTCAGTACATTGATTCTTGGTTTATATAAATACTCTGCTGTGTAATTTTGTGTGTGCTGATGTCACTATACAGGTAGCTCATGATTGGTTGCCTTTTTGTTTAATTGCAGATACTGGATACTTCAAAAGGGCAGATTACCTTGGAGCTTTTCAAGGATGCCACTCCTGAGATTGTAGACAAGTTCCTTGATTCCTGGTGGGTTTCATGAAAATAATTTCTGAATTGGCTAGGAATGCATACGTGTGGTCTGAACATAAACTTGTCTCTATCTTTGATAATGTTTGAAATTTTAAGCTGAAAATGGTGGTTATAATGCATTTAACATGCTACTAATGGGCATTAGTAAGCTCTCACATCCTTCTGTATGGTTGTCATTATTTTTCATGATAGTGACTAGGGAAATCCACTGTGTTTTACATCTGAGATCTTGAAGCCATGATAACCTGTAAAGTTCTAAGATGTGCTAATTAGTATACACCATCTCCCACTAGGAAGTGATGTTGCTCTCAAACCTGAGTCATTTCTGGTTCCTGCAGTCAAAAAGGGCACTTCAAAAGTCTCCCTTTCCAGCATGTGATAAAACATTATGTTATTCAAGGAGGGAACTCAGAAGAGCTTGGAGCTGCAGAGGAATGGACATCACGTGGGAAGCTACGCAGTCAACTTGAGACGAGGTATGCCAGACTGAAGTAATCTTTATTGTTAACAGGATTTGACTATTGTTTTCCATTCACTGACTAGAGTTCTTCCATCATGTGAAAGCACAGTCCCAAGCACGAGGCTTTTATGCTTGGAACATCAAAAACTAAGCAAGATACAAAGGGATTTGATATATTTATCACAACTGCACCAATTCCAGATTTAAATGATGAACTTATTGTGTTTGGACGGGTCATCAAGGGGCAGGATGTGGTTCAGGTAAATTACTGTTCCCCTCCCCATCTTCCAAGAGTGATTTGGAAGTTATTCCCTTGCATAAAAAGTTACATGATGATTCACCTTTGTATCTGGTGTTTTTAGGAAATTGAAGAGGTAGACACAGATGAGCTATATCGGCCCAAGTCTAATGTAGAGATCATCAATGTTACTCTCAAGCATGAAGTGTGATACTCTAATGTTGTATACCAGCATGCAGAACCTGCTGAAATTATACTGCTAACAAGGGATTTACTCATTAATTTTTGAGGTGTCAGTCATTTTGTTTGTACGCCTGTCTTGTCTGCACAGGGGGCATTGTATTCTCTTGGATTGGGGAGGAATGATTTGTATTGGGTTGTTTTTTCCTTTTTGTTTGTTCTATTTGTTTTTAATTAAATTTCTCTTTCTAGAAACAATGTAAAGGTTGCTCATAGAGAGGAGATGAACGAGGGTTTTGGTAGCTTCCATGTGCACGACTTTTTGCTTCCTGTTCTGTTTATCGGAAACCTTCAAATTTTACCGGATCAATAGATAGTGGAGTGTTGCCTTATGCAGACTTGCCATCTACTGTGATTTGGGCCCCTCCTCTTCTTAATTTTTTATTTTTTAAATTTTATTTTATATTCTTTTACGTTTATCTATTAATTGTTTTGGTACCTTGAATTCTTATTTGTCAATCGGTTATTTTCCATGTGAAGTGCATGTAATGTTGCCACTATAGGAGCTGTTTCTGTTTCTTTGTTTCTGAATCAAAGTAAACATGGTGAAGGACAATCTAGAGGCTGGCTGCAATTGCGGTAGCAGCAGAGGGGATACTGCAAAGAGACCGTCTTAGAGAGGATGTACATGGCCTTATTACGGTAGATCTGATCCTCCGAGAATGAGTAGATCTTAATGGCATTCTCTACGTTGCAGGCACTGACTTGGTAGTGTTATCGGGTTGTATTATTATAACTCTTTGCCCTCCCTTGTCCATGCATTGGCCCATCCTGTGGAATGAATCCATAAAATTTGAAACCTCCTACTTCGATCAACATCTGCTTATAGCTAGTGTATCTAATCATGTATGGATATCTTACAAAACATAAAAATAATTTCTAGAGGATGAACATGCCAATTGAAACTTTGCTTAAAAAGCCAAATACTGTTTGCTGACGCTAGCAACCATGTGAATTGACGATTTCGGTTTCGGTAGCGAGTCTCTCTTTTCTTTTCACCTTCTTTGTCAAGAATCTAATTTTCTTATTTCCTTGTCTAATCAAAAGGGGGTCATCCCAATCCTTCTCACGGGTCAAGGAAGTGATGTTCTAGTTAGTAAGTGTGAAAGTCAAGTTACAGGTCCGCAGAGGCTCTTTTCTTTTCCAAGATATTGTACATTATTTCCATCTTTCCAGTTGCTGTAATCCTAGAATCAGAAGGTATGCTTGTAGGCTTTCCCAGCACGCCCAATGAAGTTGTGTCTTGTCGCAGACAGGCCATCTTAATGCATGTTGAGGAAAAAAAAACAAAAAGGGCTTGATATTAATATACTTGCATTCACTTTTAAGTTAACAACACATCTTGCCTGACGTAAAGTGATATGCTTTCTGTCAATAATCATTCTACCGGCAGCTTCTCATTTGTTTTCTCCAAGTTATCTTCTATTCCTTACTATATATAGATTTTAAGCTAGTTTTCTGCATAAATAGCTCTATCATTTGTGCCCCTTTATCCATTCTTGCACTGACTCTTAAAACAGCATTGTTTAGTGGTACTATAGATACCAAGTGGTGGTGCTTGTGCTGTGATTAGCCAGAACTTAAATCAGGTTCGTACTATGCATACTGATATAATTCCAGTTCCTAGTTTCTTGTTGTTGCATTGTGTCATTTTTGCAAAAGGCGGTTTTCATTCATTCTCACCTTGACTTGTTGGGGAAAAAAAAAAGCTTCTTTGACAATGGATTTTTGAATTATCAGCATAGCAGATAAATTGTTTTGTCAAAGATATTGTTTGATATCATCTTATATCCATGTTATGCACTTATGTTGCAATGAAATTAACATATTAAATCAACTGATGGTGTCTCATAAGATTTCATTAGATTGACTGATGCATCTTTCTCTTGTTTTATTTTTAGTCTGTGGATCAGCACGATGACTTAGTAACGGCCAAGAGAATCATTTTCTATCCTATCACTTATTTGAATAGAATTATTTCACATTCTTTTCCCATATGGATTAGAAAGTTGTAAAACCAGGCCTCTAGTCCGAATTACTGTAATTCTAGTGCATTTATTATCAATTTACCACACTTCAGGTCTTAGAAGCCTATCAGAGTAGGGGAGAAAAAGGTTGAGCCGAAAGCGTCAGGTTATTTTAATAAAACAATGGATATCGTTAAGACAACGCGTGATCAAATTCGATCTGGAGAACACATTTCTATTGATATAGCACATTCGGATGACAGTCTTGTTTCTTCTATAAAGGAAAAGATGGAAAATGCTGCCTCTTTAATTAGTATCTGCAGAGTAAAGGAGGCACTGTACAGAGAAAACATAACCGCGTATTGGCCTGATGAGGTTTCCATTGGACCTTTCCATAGCGGTAAAGCAAATTTAGAAGCAATGGAAAACCACAAATGGCGCTATCTATTTGCGCTCCTTAACCGAGGCTCGAACTTGGAATCAAGTTTGGATAAATGTGTTAGAGCCTTGAGAGAATTGGAGCATAGAACACGGAGATGCTACGGGGAAAACATTTCTCTCTCAAGCGATGAGTTCGTAGAAATGATGTTAGTTGATGCCGGTTTCATCATCGAACTCTTCATCAAGTTTGCCAATAAAAGCTTGCGGCGGAGGGGTGATCCTATATTTAGCACACCGGGGAAGCTATTTGATCTGAGGTGTGACATGATATTGCTGGAGAATCAGATACCTCTATTCGTGATCCAGCGGCTATTTCAAGTTGCACCTCTTCCTAAAGAATGTAATCAGCCTCTCGCCGAACTCACCTTCCGGTTTTTTAGGAACATGATTCCAGGGGAGCGGGAAAATCTCCGAGAGAAGTTCAATGAGGAAGCTCATCATTTGCTTGATATGATCCACAACTGCTTACTTCCCGCAACCTACACGAAAGTCCAGCCTAAAGAGGGTCCTGAGCGGAGGGCTTTGAAGTGTGTGACCGATCTTCAAAAGGCAGGAGTGAAGTTCAAGAGGGCATGCAATGGAAGCCTAGTTGACGTGGAGTTTTCCAATGGAGTTCTTCGCATTCAGCAGCTAAAAGTTGATGAATGCACCGAAACACTTCTAAGGAACCTTATCGTCTTCGAACAATGCCAGTGCATAAACCGGCCTTGCGTAACTTCATATGCATCTTTGATGCATAGCCTCGTTTCCTCTGAAAGAGATGCAAAAGTACTCAGTGAGAGGAACATCGTCGTGGTCAACATGGAAAATGAGATAAGAATTGCCAATTTGTTCAAGGATTTGTGCAAATATGTGAATGTAAGGGATTTCTACTATGAAGGACTCTGTCAGCAATTAAATGAATATAGCAGGATCAAAAAGGCCTGGAAGAAGCTGAAACACAACCGGAAACCTCATCGAAACTATCCCAAATCAAGCATGGTGGTTATACTTGCAAGCCTGATAGTTGTTTTGACATTTCTGGGAACCTTGTTTTCTGTACTTTCATTCTTTCTTCACCGTCACTAGGAAGAGGTTGTTTGTTCTACAACTGTATCCTGTCTCAGCACCAAGCTTCTCATCAAATTCTGAACTGAAGTTACAACTTCGCATAGATATATAGATTATATATATTTAAGGAACAATATCAATCTTACCACCTCATTTTTTTGATGATTTTATTATTACAAGCTTCATTCTTGTAATGTTAAATTTTCTTTTTTTTTTTTTTTTTAAAAGGAACTTTTTATTGCTATATTGTTATTACCTTGATTAACCTTGTCAATATTCATCAGTCGCCTCTACTTCATCTCTCTGCTCCTCTAGAGCAACTCTCTCTGTGCAATTTATGGGTGGGTGGGTTCGTTCGTTCGTTTTTGTTTTTTTTTTTTTTTTGTTTTTAGTTTAGATTTGTACTCTTAGTATGAATTATGTTTCCTGATTAGAGCTTTTATTCTCATTGAAGAATTTTCTTTGTCAAAGGCATTGCTTCAATCCTTATATTTAAAAGAGATGTGAACTTTCATGGATCAGGTCTTCAGACCCAATCTCTTTATTTGGATGTTGACTATTGTATTTGGATATTTCTATTGTGAACGAAGTTTTTTCTTCTTAGGGGGAAAAAGAAAAAATTACCGGTCATAAAACTAAGTACATATAATATTAAAATTATAATCTAAACTTTGAAATATTTTTAATTTCTTATGCAAATTTTAAAGTTGCTAAATTTAGTAATTCATTAAATTTTTACTAATCAAATTTATTATCTCGCCTTTATTGCTTATATATATATATATATATATTTGTAATGTCATATTTTTTTTGATAGTGCTGATAATAAATCTAATAAGTAAAAATTCGTTTCAATATGACATTTACGGTTTCAAACTTAAAGTATGATAAGTTGCAATTTTAAACTTTAAATTTGGTGATCCACTATAATTAATCTTTATATCTATAGATCTATGACTATAATTCTTAGTAACTTTTTTTTTTGTTCTTACCATTCCCATCATCATCAATCCATTAGTACATTATAAGTCTACATCCATAAATCTGATAAATTTAAAGATTGTGCTGATTAGTTAGATATTAGTTTGTCAAGAGTTTTTAAAATAAGCAATTCTTCCATGTATTTTGTTATTTTTCCTTTTCTTTTGGTTCTTGTCTCCTTAAGTCGAATTGTTTTACATCCCTTTTATGAGATTCAAAAAACTTTAAATATAAAACTGAAAGGGGACTATAGTTGAAATAAGGTTTTTAACATTACCCAAAAATATGATACATTAAAATAGCTTTCACAAGAGGAAAATTTTTTCCTCAAACGGATTGAGTCTCCTAGATTGTCCCTACTTCAATAAATCTTCCAAGTGGAACACCATTTTTGTCCCATGTTTGACATAGCCTAAAGCCTAGGAAGGACACATGTACCGTCGCCGATCGGCCGTGACTTTTGCTCATAATTGAGGGTTGAAAGCTCTAGAAGCCATAAAATTCCAAAACGCCATCCGACCACTTTGGTTTAAGAAATAATAATTTAACACAAAGTCCATCATGCACTTTATTAGAAAAAGACCAAATGTATAAAATATCAGAATCTTCTATTCTATTTATATCTATATATATCTTTTAAGAAGAAAGATGCTTTTGGATAACACATGAAATTATCAATCAACGTTTTTCTCATGGAATAAAGAGAAGAAAATAAGTTAATAATTGATAAAATATATTATGATATAAATATAAATATATCTATATTATTAAAGTCAAAAGAAAAAGTGTTTTTTGGTGTTTTTTTGTAGTTCCTCAAAATACTCATAAAGCATATTAGAAATTATCATTAAAATATATACTATTCCAATCTAACTTGATAATAATAAAGAGCAAATCAAATAATTTTCTCATTTTTTTTCTCTCTCCTTTAATTCTTTAAATATCTTCACTTTTTTAGGCTAAAAAAAAAACCTTTAAAATATCGATTACGATTTTAATTTGTCAATAATTGAGATTCTTTTTTTTTTTTCCTCAACATAATTGGTATTCATTATTATACATTAATGGTAGCAAAATGGATTGTCTTTCTTTACATATTCATTTAATTTATTATTCTCTTTCTTAGCTCAAAATTTTTTTCTTCCCTTCTTATGAAATTTTAGTTTTACATATTTCATGAGTCTATATAACATTTCTTCTAGTACTTTTTTCTTTTCCTCTTTTTTAATCTCTTCACTTTTTTATGAAGGCATGAACTTAATTTTATTCATTCATTTGTTTTATTAATTCTACAAAAAAAATAGTATATCTTTTTATCCTATAATTTTTTTCTTAAAGCACTCTTATACAACTTGATTTTAGTTATATTTAAGTATTAACACAATTATATACCAAAATTTCCAATTAATATCTCATTTATTGTTTTACAGGTACTAATACCTTTTTAATAAAATAAATTAATATGATTAACATATTATTAGACCATTTTAACAAATATATTTGTAATGTGTTAACTGTTCATTACTTTTTATTTACATGTATTTTAGAAACATTTTATATATAATTTCTTTCATTTTTAATAATTGCATGTATAAATTGATTTAATAATTCCTTTATATATTGAATTTGTTATAACATTGTGCATAACCCGTTTGCTTGTATTATCTGAGCCAAAGCATGTTTAAGTAGCTACTTCTCTAAAAATTACATTAGTTAATCTCAATTTAATATTATTTAACAAAAATGCTATCATTAAAATTATTTGTGAAGATTTAAAATATGGGTAAATACAACAATTCCTTGATTTTTCTCCCACATTAATCTCTCTCCCCTGTCATCTTTTTCAAGCAAATTTTATTTATCTCTCCTCTCCCTCATTAATCTTTCTCTCATCTCTCCTCTTTTTTTGAACAAGTTTTATATTAAAATCTCAAATTAATATTAACATTTTGTTTTCATTATGAAAACTTTTTATTAAAATCTCAAAACTAATCAATATTCTTTAATCGGAGTAAATTTCATATAAACAATTTTTATATTTAGGTATCTACAATGATGTGTTATTCACTAGTATGTATATATATATATATATATATATTATTAATTATAATATATTATTATTATTATTATAGGAGATCGAATCTGATCCAACACGTTAGAAAATTAGTATTGATACCGCTATGTTAAAACAGTCCCACAGAATTTTTTAATTTAATTATCAATTTTTATATAATATGATGATTATTTGTTAATTCTAATTATCTTAGATTAGAAATAGGAAAGAAATACCCGCCTACATCTCGCGCAGACATGTTTATACATTCATCACGTGATTTACACAAACTTTTCCAACTTGGGCATAGAAGATTCCCATTCAACGGTCTGCATTACAAGAAGACCATGGCATCTTCCAACATTATTAAACAGCACATGAAAAGCTGAATCTTTGGAGCACAATCTGGTTGTTTCTTCAATCAAGAGTCTTTTTTCCCCTCCTCCTCTCTTCAACCTTCCAAATTGGGTTCTTCCCGAATCGATCCCACTACAAAGCTTGAATCTGACAAAGCAATAAAACCCACCCTAGTTTTCGCAATACAAATTCTGGGTAGTTCTTGGTTTTGCAAAAGATGGAATCTGACAGGAGAGTTGGTGTTGCGGTAGATTTCTCCGCATGTAGCAAGAAAGCCCTAAGATGGGCTGTGGATAACGTTGTCCGGGACGGGGACCATCTTATCCTTGTTGTCGTACGCCCTGAAATGTATTATGAAGAAGGGGAGATGCAGCTTTGGGAAAGCACCGGTTCCCGTAAGCCCTTTTTCCTTGGCATCATCGTAGTATGATCGGCTACCGAAAACATAAAACACACGCTCTGTGCTTTATTCTTGTAAATGTTTATTTTGATTTTATCTTTCTACCCAATTAAAGAAGGGACACTATCAAATAATTAATAGAAGTTTAATCCACAAATAGATGCAATTGGTTTCATATACCGATACATATCCGGCTAATCTATATATATAGAGATGTAGATCTTCACATTTCATTCTCTATTTGTTGCACCAAACCCTCAATTCTTTTGTCAATCTTTGATGGAAATTAAATAATTGATTTGACATGCTTAATAAATAGTTGCTGCATTTTTTATTTTTTATTTTTGGTTTGATTTCATTAAAAATTCTTATTTTTTTTCTTTTCCCTTCTTTTTTCTTTTAATAATTTTTGGCAGCTTTTATCCCTCTAAGTGAGTTCTCTGATCCTCACCTCATGAAGAAATATGGTGTGCAGCCTGACGCCGAAACGCTTGATATAGTTAGCACCATTGCTAAGCAGAAGGAGGTAAAAAACTTTTAGTTGATTAAGCCTCAGTAGAAATTTCTAACTAAAAAGCAAATAATGAAAAGATATATTTGGAATTTTCCTTTGTGTTTCAGATCGAGGTTCTATTGAAGATTTACTGGGGAGATGCTAGGGAGAAGATTTGTGAAGCAATTGACAAAATCCCACTTAGCTGCCTTATCATTGGAAACAGAGGACTTGGCAAGCTTAGGAGGTACAACTATCTGATTCAGGGCATGTTTGTTTCGCAGAAAAACATTTTTTCGAAACTTTTACTTTTCGATATTTATTACGATCAAAGCTTCATAGTATTTAGATAGTTTAACATAAATTCAAAAAGTTATAAACCAATGTGTTTTAACAGCAAGTGGTGTTGGATGCCGATGGTAGTAATAGGAGACTTGGCAAGCTTAAGACATACAACAATTTGATTTAGGGCATATGTTTTTTTCACAGAGAACGTTTTTTTCAAACCTTTTTCTTTTTCAATATTTGTTATGGTCAAAACTTCACGGCGTTTAAATAATTGTCCTAAATTCAAAAAAGTTACAAATTGATGGCTTTTTTCCTAAATCCAAAAGGTTATAAACCACAAATAGCTGCCATATCTTATCTCCTGCAACAGGTAAAAACTAATAATAATTGGAAGGATCTTGAAATTTCTCTATCGTATATTCATATTTGACAACTCTAAAGTTTTAAAATTGATAAATGTTAAAAGGAAACCTGAAAAACGTTTTCTCCGAAACAAACACGCCCTCATTCCTTAATCGAATCTGTTCACTGATTCTGTACTTTCATACCTTTTTTTTTTTTTTTTTTTATCAGCATCAAACTGGTTGTTTGCTTTATATTAATTAAGTCCCAAGCATGATTTATCTGTCAGCTAAAAATAGGTAGGGATATAGAAAATTAAATATCCGATCAGATGTTGACCTGCTAAATGATCTGTATTGTCTTTTCTTGGCGGGTTAATATATAATATTTGTGAGGACATGATAGTTCATAAAAATCCGAGTTTTCTTCGAATAGTCGTCGGCTGCTTTTGAATCATGACGACCGTAAACAAGACCATAATAATTTTGACCGAGACCAATGAAAAAAACAGAACGAACCCATCTCATCCTAACGGAAAGAAAGTAACCTGATTGATTCGGTACGTGTTCAAGCGATTGTTAAGGCATGACATTGCTGCCTTGACTTTGCTTGCAACTAGTTTTCAAACCCTTGAAAATATGAAGGTCCCTTTCTTGTTCCAGTAGAACCTTCTGAGGTGAAATTCAAAATGTGGGGTCTTTGAGGGCATGCGATAGATTGACGTAAAATTTACAAAACATGGACCGGCTTTTCTCCTTATAATTTTAATATTAAACCCAACCATCATCATCATCATTATATGTGGAGTGGTGCTTTTCTTCTAACTTGTGTAAGTTTGATTTGAACAGGGCTATTTTAGGCAGCGTGAGCAACTATGTGGTGAGTAATGCAAGTTGCCCAGTTACAGTGGTGAAGAGCACAGAGCTCCAGAGTCCAAGATTCTTTTAATTGCTCATTCTATGTAATTTATGTGTTTGTTTAAGGAATAATATCACCAATTTCCCCGTACTCATTCTCTGTCTTTTGAGAATGTATGATGGGAACAATGGGGGAAAAATTGTTGGGTCTGGTGTACAATTTTGTTGTAATTTAAGATGTTTAATTATATGATATTTTAATCGATTTCAAGTCCAAATTCATTTCTATCGGCAAGTAAACGTAATAATTCACATTATATTTACAAAGTTCAAACTTTTAAAATAGATGATTATGGTATTGGTTCCAATACGATATCTGATCAGGAGGTTTTCAATTCTGATTACTATGTAGATTAGATAGTTGTAGTGCCAGGTCATGAGAATTTCAATAGTAGGACAAATTTTATCTTTTGTGAGCTGTTGTCCTTTGTAAATAAATCTTGCCAAATGGGTACATATGAAGACAATATTTCCCTAATCTCACGAAATCATTAGCTGTCTAGATTACTTGAACAATAATCTACCAAGTTTGAACTAATCCAAATAAACAACCATATCAACTAAGACACCAAGAAATCTAAATTGTTTTAATCACTAACACTGCCCCTCAAATTTTTAGTAAAGGAATTATGTCCATCAATCCTAAATTGTTTGAAGTCTACATTCTCCACTTGCAATCTAATAAGTGTATAGATGAGATCATTCTCAATCTCTTACTCGATAACAGCCGATCAATCCTTCTTTCTTTCTTGTTGGATAGGTTTTTTTGGCGATATTGAGAGCTAATAAATTGCTATTGCGCCAAGGCCAGTGGCAGCAGTAATGACTGCAGTACTTCATCGTCTAGCTTGCAATCTTAGACTCGTACTTTGTTAATATGTAAGTTTGATCTGAGCTTAATTACATTCCTACTCATCAACTAAACTTCTTAAAAGTTCAAATTCTATCGAGTAAACCATTCAAGTAAAACTCAATAGTTGCTAGATGGAGCTCGAGTGAATATGGAACTAAGCTCCAGTATTTTACGTTAGTTTGGTTAATATACATGCATAATTTGTTTTAACCTTCTAAGTAGACCAATTTTTAACGCCACCTAAAAAGTTCCGCCGTTCTATTGATAAACTTCGGTAGCAATTTGTTGTGTAATTTTGTTTTATGTTTAATTTATAACTTTACTTGATGATTGGATAAAAAATTGGAATGATAAACTGAATAAAATACTCAAATTTTATTCCATTTATACTATGGTGCAAAACTGAAATTTGCAAAACAAGAAAACAAAAATATTTTATATTCTTAAAAATATCTTTTCATGTTATAAAATTGAGTTAATTAATATTATTTTATTAAATATTACAAAAAATTATTTATTTTATAATATGAATAATTAATTTTTTAATATAAATTTGATATCATGTATTGTATAAACCAAACATGGTACAATAACCTTATGTTATCCAATATCTCTTGTATTTATCATATCTATTTTTCTTTATTCATTCTACTCTTTACAACTAAACACTATTAAGTGTCAAATTACATTATTCATTTCAAGGACTATATGATATATTTAGGATCGAAGTGCTAATGACTTATATACAATTTTAAGGATCCATTGGATGATCTTACCTATTGTATCTGATATAAGAAAGCTCATTTTTGAGTTATTTTCTAAAATAGACTAAAAGAGTTTTTTTTTTTTTTAAAGAAACCCATGAATAGAAGCTCCTTTTTGTTTTTCACACGAAGATCTTCATTAAAAATAGGTCTTATAAAGTAATTATCCGTTGTTCTTGATATTCATATCCAAACTTAGTAATATTATACCCATTATCTGTATAACGGCTGCCTGTTCGTCTAAAAATATAACATGGGAATTTAAATTTTCACTTCCATGT
The DNA here is from genome assembly GCA_024138015.1 of Lumnitzera littorea. Taxonomy (NCBI): domain Eukaryota; kingdom Viridiplantae; phylum Streptophyta; class Magnoliopsida; order Myrtales; family Combretaceae; genus Lumnitzera; species Lumnitzera littorea. The sequence goes on from JAMXBB010000004.1 coordinate 16,651,721, forward strand.
ATTTGTAAGAACATAAAAGAGATACCAAATACAGCATAAACCTTTTGATATATTACACCCAAAAAATAAATAAACAAATGATTAAAATGAAAATCTCATCCAAGTATGTAATTAATTTAGATAAGCCACTTGATAAAGATTAAGTTTTAATTAGCCTCCTAAATTGACTTAATTTAAACATTTCTTATTTAGAACTGATGGAGAGAATTAACCGTTATTTCTATATATATATATATATAGATTTGAGGGTTTATTTATAAGAACAAATTTGCGTAAATATAGGAATTATATTTCAATAGATAAAAATCTCATGATAGAATATTCACCTTACATATCTAGAAATCTAGATCATAGAAATACTCTAAAACCATTGGTGAATTTTCTAAAAGAAAAACAGTGGATGGAATCTACATTTCATGTCCTAAATTCATGCTCAACCTGCCTCTTAAACATGGAAAACATATTACAAACCTCCCTTAAAACTTATCTTAATCTCCTTTCCAGCTCCTTAAATTCTCAACTTCTATTTTCTCTATTCGTTTTACTTGTAATTGAGCAAGGCACTATGTCCCTTTCTAATAATCAATTTTTTTATATAACAATTTTCTCCATTCTCTATTTTTTCCACCCTGGAGAAACAAAATGTGTGCCCCGCAACCCGTCATCCCTATCAACCCCACCTGAGGCAGCTCCACCTCAGGAAAACTCCATCTCTGACCCACACATGACCACCCCACCTGTAGAACCACCCCCTGAGGCGGAGGTGACCACTCCTCCGACATCACATCATCTTGGGTTTGGAATACACCCAATTTTTGGGCCAAAATCGCCTGGGCAAGGACCACCAAACGATGCCTTAAAGAAAGTATGTGCCACCACTGACCACCCCACTTTGTGCCTTTCAACACTCACGCCCTTCCTCACTCGCGGGACTTCAGGGGGTGATCCGATCTCCTTGCTGGAAGTGGCCATCAGGGCAGCGGTGGCAGAGACCAAACTGATCATGGTGATAGTGGAAAGGCTTATAAATGAACCCGGAAAGGATCCTGACGTGGTGTCCTCGCTTAAGGATAGTAAAGACAACTACAGCGATGCCTTGGACAATTACCAGGAGGCCATGAATGCCATCCCGAGTCGGGATACCGGCACCATAAATTCTATGCTCAGTGCCGCCGTGACGGATTATAGTAGTTCTGATGATGATTTCCCAGGAGGGGAATCTCCCATGAAAGAACATGACACTAGACTTATGAATATGGCTGATAATTGCCTAGCCATTGCTTCCTTAATCAAGTAACCCTCGGAAGGCAACGCAAATTTACCAATCCTTCATAGAAGGATTCTAGGACATCTTTTTTTTTTTTTTTTTTTTTTCTTTTTTAATTTTTTTTGACCACCGATTCTAGGACATCTATGTTTAGTCTAGAGCTTCCTTTCTCAAGCTGTTGGTAGAAAACTGCCATAGAACTGGCAATTTTTATATTGGTTTATATCCCTTTTCCTTCCTGAAAATTTAGTCAATATAGACTTTATATTTTAAAGAGGGATTTTGTCTCGTCCGTGTTTTTAACAAAATCGAACAAATTTCTATTTTATTCTTTATTTTATATTTATTATATTTGAATCATTGAATAACTGTATTTTTAATATTATAAATTTAATAAATATAAAATTAAATATGAGATAGAGAACTGGACAAAGGAGAATGACGCATCCAGCATCATATTTATCAAAGTTCCAGTCTCGATTCCTTCTATCTTCGGGCATCGACTTTTATACGTAGTCTTACGTGCTTTATGGAAACTTAGTCTTTGTTAAAGATTACGATTGTTGATTCTAGATTTTTCCGATTTTGTTTGTTAGTGCACTTTTCTATATTTACATATATGAATTAGTGATGAACAAATAAAAAAAAAAATAGAAAAAAAAAACTTTCGTTGAATGAGGATTGCAATTGAATATTGGGAAATTAATCTGCAAAAAAATGCACATCTAGTACTCCCCAAGATAGAATAGAAGTAAGGGAAAATGATGAAGATCTCATTGAAAAATTAAATTTTTTGAGCTTTTAATGGTAAAATTAACAGTGGCAAACATAAAAATAAATAAACAATAAACAACTCAATTGTGCTGTATTAAAAAACGAAAATAGTAAAGTATTGAAGTGTGAGAATTCGGGTATATAAAGTGGAATGTAATACGATCCAGGATTAATAGTAAAATTATCAAAGGTGAACTATTTTTCTGAGGCCAAATTCCAAAATGTTGATCCAAACAACATCATCTTCTATATATCAAAAGTAAAAACGCATGCAATATCATCAAATGCCTCCTAATGTAAAATTTCACAAAAAAAAAGAAAAAAAGAAAAACTATTTTAAAAGATGCTCTAAGAAGCTGGTTTTATATTAACGAAATATTTGTTAATAACTTCTTAAATATAGGAATCTTTTAGAAATGTAAAAGTAAGACAAACATTATCATAAAATGCCTTATATTGTAAAGGCTAATCATTATAAATAACTCATGAATGTTAAAAAGAAAGGGGGATTTTTAATCATAGCTCCTACCCGTTAAAATGATCCTTGAATTAACTAGTTTTCTTCATGAACTATATTAAAAGTATTTTATAAATCTTCTCCCTTTTTTTTTTTTTAGTAAACCTAATATGATTTATGGAATTACTTACTAATAAAGTCCTTTAAATATTTTTAAGATGCCCAGAGTCTCTTCCAGTTCCTATCTATTTAAAAATTAATATCTACTACAGAATCTTTCACCCAATGCCAATTTATGTAGGTATTAGGAATGGAAAAAAAAAAAAAAAGGAATAAACAATAAACCGGGCCAGATCGAACTAAATAAAACTGAATATCCACACTTTCTTTAATTCGGTTTAGTTTACCTTTCAAATTTATATATAAATCGCGGTTTACTCCAGATACTTACCAATAGCCGGTCCAAAGCCCTGCAAAATATTCATAACTCTCCTAACTTACCAATGGTCAATCCATAAAACCTGCAAAACATTTCATGCAATATTCCAAGCATCGAAAAATCCAACTTGAAAAATATCTCGAAAACTATATGCATTTAAGATGAAATGGGGTAATGGTACCATTTATACCCCAACTTTACTATTTTATATAATTATATATCTGAAGTTTTAATTTATTTAATTATATACTTAATTAAAAATTTAGTTATTATAGTTTATATCTCAATTCATATTATTAGTTTAATTAGCACGATTTACCTAAAACAATAACTACTCATAGCCATAAGGGGTTCATACATCTTACATAAGGTTATAGATGACTGCTAATAGGTTGCACAACCTATATTTTTAAAGTGGATTGCAACTTTCAGTGTTGTAGAGGATAGCTAGTGATTACCTATAAGAGGTTGAGCAAGCTCCTTAAAGCTATAGGTAGCCATCCCGCTGATTAATTATACTAAATAAATTAATGATATTAATTAGAGTTAATTAAAGTATAAACCATAACAATTAAAATCTTTAATTAAATGTATAATTAAATAAATTAAAATTTAAATATATAATTGTAGAAAATGACAAAATTGAGATATAAACTATAATATTGATTGAAAGGGAAATAAAGTGATAAGGACAAGAACCTTAACTTCGCCATCAACCTACTACTTAGATATTGAACTAAATCCAAAGCAAACAAAGTAGTTTCTCTCATTTGAAAAGGTAAACCTACCTCTTATCAGCTACATGTAGAGGTGTTTAAAGCACTATAAAACATATTGCAATATGTAATTTATGTACACTTAGGTGGAAAGAAAATAATTCAGCAATCACCCGATTGGTAATTAAAGAAAATATTTGAATTGATGTGAGCACTCGTCACTTAAAAAGTGGAAAAAAGGGGTCTTCCAACTCCTCCATGTGGAGTAAGAATTCATATTAATAGAATGAACTACTCTCACAAACCAACACACAAGTTTTAAAGTCGTTTTGTCATGTAAAAACACCAAATCTCCTGCTTTAAAGAAATAATAAGAAATTTACTTGGAAATAGAGGCAATTTTATTGACTATGTACTAAACGGATCCAATTGCTTTTTTCTTTCTTTTATCAAAATAATATAGAACGAACTAAATAAAATAATTTAAAACCCAAATGTATAATTCAATCAATGTTTTAAAGAAACAAATCATATCATAAAAGATTCCATTTAGTTTAATTCAATTTGATTTGAAAAACTGAACTCAACCGAATGGGATTGCGCCACCCCTTGAAAGTTGCACTTATAAAATGAAAAGACAATCATTACTTGAACTTAAGGTACTTTATTCAATTTTGCTACCAAACGTTTGACGTTGCTAAATTTTATATCAAGTCTTGATACTTACTGCTAAAAAGATTTTGAGAATTCAATTGCCAAACATGTCGATCATGTTAAAACTTCTCAATTTGTCAAGACAAAAGCAAGAGTTTGACCCCACCACATAGCGTCGCCCGGAAAATTCGTTATAATATTCATGATATCTATCATTGTTGTTTTATATCCAAACAAACTTTCTTAAATTTATCATCTCACTTTTAATTTTTTTATGCTTCTACATTTTATCCGGTTAATATTTACCACGTAGTCTTGCTTAAAAATGACGGACTAAGCAAAGTCGCCGAGCAAATGTTTGATTGGTCATCATGTTGAGTGTAAGTTTTAATAATAAAAAAAAAAAAATTGGATTAAATATGGTATTTAACAATTTAAAACTTTAGATATGAAATTAAAAAATTATAAAATGTTTAGATAGTGTGCTTAAGATCAAGCCCGATAGTGTAGGAAAGGTAATCAACTATCGACCATGCATCGGCTACTTGTATCCTGGTAAAGGCACGATCTTTGTTAGCACTGATCGAACAATTATGTCCCATTCCCACCCCATGCAGATTGTGGCTTTACTCGTGGGGACTTGTGATCCCCAAAGATGTAAAAATTTAGTTGATATATCGAAAATCTAAAAATCTAATTAAAACATCCATGAAATAAAAGTAAATCGTATATAACATTAAATAGTTAAAAATAAATAAATCAATAATTAAGCTGCAATAACATAAACTCTTTTTATTTATAAAATGTGGCTTGTAGCAATTACAGGTATATTTTCAACCGTCAAAATCTTTGACAACTAAATTTATCTGGCTACTATTTTTATCTATTTACACTACCATCCCCATTAACAAATTTACCCACATGGCGTTTTTAGACCTGATGTTTTTAGATCTCTAAAATGTGAAAGGATTAAAAATTAAAAGAAATCAGAACATATAATAAGATTAAAAGTTAAAAAGGATGAACTAAATCCAATGGAGGGTTAACCGCTATTAGACCGATCTATCAGGTCGAATGGATAAACCCAGTGCAGAACAGGAAAAAGCAACACGAGCACCACCAGTCGGTGCCCAAAGGAAAAGAGAAGCATAAAACATCCCAAATCCATGAATTCAGAACCTCATAATACAATCAGTTCAAACTCCCTAGTTTTTTACTCGCAATATAATTACTATTACGTACACCAGGTGGAGAAGAGAAAAGCTAAAATAGAAACGAAACTGGCAAGCCATCTTTCCCTCTAGCAGGATCAATTGCCCCTTCTTCTACTACCTTTTTCTCGCCAAAAGGTAACATTGATTAATTACAAAGAAGGAAACCCAAGAATCAGGCTTCCAATAGCTAATACCACAGGTTTGAATTAATTACAGTCGCTGAAGATACCGTATGATCATAGTGCATCACGTTCCGTTGTGATGAGGAGCTTTGAGGGCTCCCTTTTAAAGGTCTGCACCAGCAGCAGTATTACATTCAAGATTCATCCATGAAAACAGCTCCGTGTCCACTGGATTTCATGAACTTCTTGAACAGAAGAACCACGATCGCGATGGTCAGGCCAACAGCAGCCCACGTGAACAATCGATCATCAGCTGGCTTTTGAACCCTTTGCTGAATCTGTCGCTGTCCTCTGTGCTGAGTCTGTTGCAACTGATGATGGCCCATCACTCCGGCAGGAGCTTGTCTCACTTGCTGCACTTCATTAGAGTGATTCACATTAGCAGGAACTTCACGCTGCTGCTCAGCTACCCTGTCCTCTGCATGATTCGAATTTTCTGCCACAGCCTCAGTTGGTTGGTTTTCAGTTTTCGGAGAAGAGCTTTTATCTGAGGACTGAGATTCACTAAGTTGGGGAACAGGTGGTGCTTTGCTCATCATATATTCATGAATCTACTAAGGAGGATTTCTAGTTAGAGTGGATGGCTATATCGAAACTTTTGAGTTCAAGCAACTGAGTGAAACAAAGGGAACCGTACCTCATCAATCAGTTTTTGACGTTCTGGGGAACCAAATTTCGGAGACACCTCACGAGATTTAATGGCCAGGGCACGCCTTTCTTCTTTTGGGTAGTCTAAGGAGCCTAATGCACCATTAGGGTTTGTAGGCATGAATGCTATGAGAGCAGTTAAAGCAGTTCGCACTGCCAATCACATAAAAGAACCCAGCATCAATTGAGGTTCCCGGAACATTAGAAAAGCACAGCATAAAACATCAAACTAACTTCAATATGAGGCTTAGTCACAAGATATATCCAACAAGCAACTCTAGCAAGCGATTCCCAAATTGACATCTATATATGTGAGATTAAATACCTATTACCACAACTAGCAGCAACATGAACTGGCCATACATTCAACGCCAGATTCCACATCTATGAGATAATTCTATGAATGTCAACATGCAACCAAAGATGCTACTTTTGGGTAACTGTCGGTGTGTAAATATTTAATAGGGCAGCAAGCAAGAGCAATGAAGCTCAGCATCAAGAAAACCTAACAAGAAGGCAATTAAGATAACATCCATGACAAATAATTAAATCCCCCAAGTTACGATGCCTTTGCAGGTCAAGAGACCAAAACAACAGCATGCAATTGTAGAAAAGAAAAGAAAGGTAACATTGATAGTCAATCCACAATAAAGCAATGAAGAATATCTATGATGTTGAAGTCAAATCTAAACTCACCACTCCATGATGGTTGCCAATGTTCAGGATGATGATTGGATATGCTAAGGCATATTTTGGTTTGTGTTTCGAAGCGACCATTTGGCTGCCCAAGAGAACAAAAATTGCAAAACACCAATCAGCTCACTATATTTGAAACCATAAAGTCTTTAAAATGTGAATTGTAATCAATATCCCATCAAGGGGGGAATTACGGGAAGACAAAACCTAAAATAGATCAGCAGTATCATACAAGGTTAGCGGGCATAGAACTAAACAACTGGAAGGAGACCAAACATTACCGTCAACAACATAAATGACGGGGGCTTGAATGGATACTCTGCAGGCAACTGAATACGGCCATGGTAGATCCCACCCTCAAATTCAGAATCCCGAGGTCCACTGATAGCGAACTGCCACTCAAATATGTTCTCCTGCAAGCACAAATCCAAATAACAACAACAATTAATAAACCAAAGGAAACCAAAATCAATAATTCTCACAAACCAACTGCTAATCATCCCAATTTCGAGATGAATCCCATCCTAATCATGTGTTCATACTCATTTACTACCCTATTCACTGCTACAAAATGCAACAATAGCACAAAACTCAAGAAAGAAGATTGGTCAACAATCAGTTGAAACTGGATACCCGCATATTAACCCAAAAAAAAAAAAAAAAAATTCTTTAAATTTTTTTTAAGTGAAATCTCGTTAACCAATATAGATGTTTGGGTGAACCATATAACTTTCAACAATGGGTACGTATCCTTTCCTCAAAACAGGGGATTATATCCCAAAAAAGTACCGAATTCAGGAGTGAAATGAGCAGCTAAAACCGTTTTTGTGATTCCCTTTTCATCGGGTAAGGCAATTAAATTGCAATTGAGATCTACATCGCACATTCATGAAAACGAGAATACCAAGAATCAATCGAACCATTTTGAGTTACCATTCAAATACCCCGATATGATTCAGGCCCCAACAAACCAACAAAAGACTAAGAATTAGCAGCAACTAACTTTTTGCCAACTCCATAATTTACCGGACAATCGAATCTACTCCGTCCTAACGAAAAACTCATGCCAAGAAAAATCAAACAATTTAAAACATTTACCACCAATTAATCATTAATAAACAAAAGAAAACCCTAGAACCTAAAAATCACTTACTATTCGAAACAGTTTAAATCTATGATTTCAGATCAATCTCAATCTCTCTTTTTTCAGTTAAAAGAAGAAGAAGGAGAAGAAGAAGAATATAAAGAAGGAGAATCAAAACAGGAGAAGACACCACCTCGAGAGGAAGGCTCGTGAAATCATCGGAAGGATTCGATTGCATCTCCTTGATCTCCTGAAGGATCCGTTTCACGGCAGGGTTTTTACGATTGTACTTCTCCTCCGCCATATGTATGTGAATGTATGTACAGCTTTTGTTGTATATGTATGGACGTATGTATGTATATACAACTTAGAGAGGATTGAGGAAGAGATTGGATATGGAGTTTCAGAAGCTTCCTTTTTATGGTAGACGGAGAGAGAGAGAGAGGGGATTTTCTGGTGGATTGTTGACTTGACACGTCAATTTTTGTTTGGAGGAATAGGTGGCGGGAGATGATTGGATGGATTTGGAGGATGGTTTTCAGTCGAAGGGATTTTACTGGTTCCACCACTTAATCAATTAGACTGTGGGAAGAGAAGGGAAATTAAAAACTGAGTTGTTGGCTTAGATGGAAACCATGGCCACTGGTTTTATTGACCGGATCCAAATTGGACCAGTTCGATCGAGTAGTCTAGAACTAGAAGGATGAAAATAATGCATGTAAATAAAGATTTTCCTTTCTCCAGAGAAAACAAATACAAAGAAACAAACAATTATTTGGATTAAATAATTTGCAGATACAATCTTCTATTGTTTCTCTAAACAACATAGAGCATATATTGTAAATAAACCCCTTAAGCCACTTGTTTGGTATAAATAGTCCCTTTTATAATTTTAATGTGTAACTTCATTTTTTCCATAACTTTTGAAAATATGTTTATGGATCCAAAACCAGCGCTAAATCCTTATAATATTTGGATGTTTTAGAAATTATTTGAGCTTATTTATATATTTTTAAAAGTTGCGAAGAGGTAAAATCATACTTTAAATGTAAAGCTTTAAGATCTAAGATATTACAGACTATTACGTGTTTCTAACCTTAAACAATACGTTAAGTATAATATTCGACTAAAAACTCTAAAAAATATTATAAAAGTCTCCAAATATTTTTATATAATTAAATCTCCAAATGATGCTATAATAACTTTTAATTAAGAAAAATTGATACCTAATCACTAATTATTACCACATAAGCCAAAGATCCTTATTATCAAATTTCTTAGGATATTTTTCAATAGAACGTATAGTCATCACCTTTCCCATTCCTAAGGCAATAAAAGTTACCTCCATAAATTAAAGAAGTCAAGCAATATCATTATGGGTCCTACATGTGAAAAAATATTATAGAGTAACTCAAAACTCAATGAGGAACATACAAACCATGTGTACGTGACCAACAATGCCAAATCATATGCAAATAATGCAAGACCAATAAATTATACAACCAAATTATTATCTTTTTCTTTAGCCAATCACATAACATAGAATTAAGGTCCTCATGATCCCTTTCACATCACTCTCATATTAGCTTATTGTTAAGCGTGCATCTTTGGACCTCTCTACGATAACCTAAATATGCCATAAATCATTCTCATATAAGACTCTACTAATAACAACATGTCAAATGAATCATTGGAGTTTCCCCTTAAGGATTTAACAATTTGGGTCGTAAGATGAGTCAATCATAAGTAGCAAGTAATTATTTTAAGCCAACTATTCATTAGCCTATTTGAGATAGACTAACCTAACAACCACATATACCAAACAATTATTAGGCACTTGGATATTTAGAATCCATTAACGACGAATTGTGATTAGTTTTAAAACCTAAAAACATTAAATACATCTTAATCTCCTTAAATCTTTAATAAGTGGTGTTATTTAGTTAAAACTCACTTTTAGACTAAGTTCTCCTTAATTTAACTTAATGAAGTATTAAAGAGGTTTACTTTTGATGTGATAAAGAAAATAAATCAAATAAAAGAGAAACCTTGAACTCGATGGAACATGGCCTATGATACGGTCTGTGATACGATTGTATCGATTTGACCGTGTTACATTTTGTATTGATCACTTCTTGTCACACGAAGTGGTACAACTTGTGACTTAATCGTGTCAAAGTGATCGTATCACTTTTTATGCTCCTACCCAAAACATCTTTATGACATGGTTTGTAATACGGTCATGTCAATTTGATTGAGTCACTTTATGTTCACTCACCAAAATGGCCCTATATCGACATGACCATGTTGATTAGGTCATGTCTACTTTCCTGCATTTTGAAAAAACCACTTTATATCTAACAAAACTCTTTTTTAAACTTAATCTGACCTCTGAAAACGACAACAAATGTTGCTTTTTTTTTTTTTTAAGTTACTCTTAATTTCTTAAAACATCCCAACTCTACATAAAAGACCTCATTACTAGCACCTCACATTCCACATCTCTAAGCCCTGATTCAAATTCAACATTTACTCCATCAACATAAAAAATTTTCATTACTTTATCACTTTAACCACTAAATCCTCACCAAAAACTTCTTAAAAAATGAAAGATTATAGAAAATCTACGGTGTGAGAGATACTTTATCTTGATTTTGATGATCCTTTAGAGTTTCCTTGTTTTTCCTTAGCTAAGCTACGTACAACCCTAAAAGATTAATGCATAACATTTAAATTCAATTATAAACCTAAATTCCACAATTGACTCTTTCCTTATCATTGGAAGTCTCTAAGAATTGTGTAAGCCTTATGATCTCCTTCTTCAGATGAGTTATACTTACACTACCATAAGGGATTTGAATCAATCAAGCTTTGTTTGCTAAAAACCAACAAATTTAATATGATCCTCAACTTACCTTAAGAGTTTCTAGAGTTTGCAGTATAAGATCCAATTCTATAGTGCACAAAAGTCTAAATGACTATGTGAAAAAAAATAATTTAATATTTTGTATACTAGCTAGGTTAAGAATTTTATGTATTTCCAATTTTATCCTTCATTAAACCATTGTTAGAGATCTTAATACCCATTGCTGATAATTTAATCATCCTTTTTTAAGAACTTTTATTATTTTGTATCTTTTTTTTTTTCGAGGTATTACATTCTTTCTCTTTCAAAACATTAAGGCAACTTTGGAGACTTGTTTTCACAATTTCCTTTGACTTGCAAATAAGCTGCTTACATGAGCCTAATTTAACTATTTGTCCTCCTTAAGATTGCCTTATATATTTGACTGTCTGTTTTGTTACAAGATCATTCATGAAATTATTATCTACTATCCTCAAAATCTTCTATTGTTGTTTTAAATCTTCTATTACTTAAGGTTTCTTCTTCTACCCTATCTTCTGCTACTTTGATTATAACTTAATCGTGAAATTTTGATCATTTTTCCAATAACTTATCTCCATTAATATGGCTCTGCACAACTTTAATCCCTAATTTACTTTGATTCAAAGAGCTTAAACTCACATGGATCACTTTCCTAATGACATCCGGCTAACTAATATCTCTACAAAAATAATATTTTTGTCTAAGTCAACTTCTAACAACTAAACTCTTCCTAAGTAACTTCTTATTCTATGTGGTTAATCCACTATACCTTAGCATACAAATAAGTTTATCTTCTCCAGATCTTCTCTTAGCTATCTACGATTTCACTTAAATAACCAACTTTCATTATTTTCATCTCCGACATGGACTCTAAACTTAACCACTAAATTATTTAGGTCTTTTGGCTTCACTATAACTTCCTTTTACTTATCTCATGCTACCTTTCTACTACTCCTCTACCTATCAACCAACTTATACTAAATTGGCCCCACAACTCAATAAATTTTGTAACGCCTTAGAACTTAATAAATTCTCCTTAAGCCTTATATTTTCTTCTTTTATCTCTATTATATTTAAGTACTCTATTTGTCATACTTTTTTTTTTTTTTTTGTATCATCCACTTTCCATTTATTAGTCACTTGATTATAATACCTTTAGTGCTAGATGAATAACTACAACATCAATAATAGGAGCTACACCTACAGTGCTTCCTACAACCTCATTTCCATCAACATCATATAACTTTCAATAGATTAGAGACTTAATTGAACAATAGGAAACTCCACTTTTTAGTTCTTATAATCCCTTAACAAATCTATAGCTCTAAGGCATAAAGTACACTTTGTTAGAGCTTGTTCAATTATTCTCTCCACTAACTATCCTCAACCATCTACTTTGAGAGTTATCATAGTTTTACACTTTTGCTATTATTGTCATAATTCATTCTCAAGTTACTCATTCTCGAGTTACTCATTCCCTTTTAACTTGTGTTGAGCTTAATACTATTAGATCAAAGGGGATAAACTTATTGTTAACTTCATTCTTTTGGTGTATATACATTTGATCGATCATATTATATTGCTATAATTATTATGATTATAGGTTATGATGTAATTGATCAACTTGAAGCACTTGGAGTTGTTTTAATGAGCTTTAAAGAATTTTGTTAAATTTTTATTGTATTTCATTACTTCTTATTGTCAATATAATTAATGTTGTGTTGTTACTGTTATTAAATTTACAAGTCTATTTTGTTATTTCTTAATATTTTGTTGTAGATTAATCATTTTGTAGTTATCAATTGAATGCTTTTATACTTTTAGTGTATTGTCTTTAATTACTGTTAAGTAATTTACATATGGTACATCTAGAGGTGTATAAGTAGGCTTTGGATCGTAAGTCAGCCTGTTTAACTTACTTTTTAAATGGGTTTGGACTAAGGTTTTTTTACCCTTTTAAAAAGCAAACTAAATTAGCTTGGCTTGTTTAACTTTCTAGCTAAACTGGGTCGATTTGGGTCAATCCGTTTAATACATTTATACCTTTAGCTCGCAAGTCGGTTCATTTAACCCACAGGTTAAAGTAAGCTGAGTCAGATTAGACCGTTTAGCCCACTTACACAACTCTAGGTACATCTCACTAAATGTACACATAGATATGAGCCAATAAGTAACAAGATATGATTTGACTCAACCAAGATATGATTGATAACCTAATTTGACTTATATGACAAATGCGATACGATATAACGACACCATTGAAAATACCTAATATATTTAACATGATTTAGACTAACTATGTCAACCCTATTGCATGTACACATATATTGATGCTACATATGTAACATCCCATTAAACTCTATTATCATCATAATTAGTTAGAAGTCAATAAACTCTTTATTATCATTGTGTTGCTACTCATCAGGCTTGGTGAAACAACTTTATTATTGTTATTGGTATCATTGTTATTATTCAGGTACCTAATAATTATTTTTATTAAGTTATTAATGTTGTTATTATTATTGTTAATCATTATTATGTTTTCATAACGTCTTCGTCCATATAGAATGTGATTAATTATTGTTATTGGTATTATTGTCATTATTTGAGTACCTAATAATTATTTTTATTAATGTTATTAATGTTGTTATTATTGTTAATCATTATTATGTTCTCATAATGTCTTCGTCCATATAGAACGTGATGAAGATGAACTTTTATTTGTTCATGGAAATTATAATAGATTTTTGGGTTATTGAGTTAATGATTCAAATTATTTATTTCATATTATTCCAATCGGTATGGTTATTTGTTTCTTATTGCTCAAATGCAGATAATAGCTTCTTATCTTGCTCTATATTTGTCAACTGAGAAAAATTGGTGTGTAATTATAAATACATGGACATTTTTGTAATATTTAAATCTATTTGTATTATATTTATTACTTTGACAATTTTAAACTTTCCATATAATCATTTGGTAGTCAATAATTCTTATATAGGAGGTTTGTGTTTAGTCTATTGTATTTTTTTCCCAAAATGCTTTTGTTTCTTACTTCATTATATTTGCACTATTAATTAAGCCTATTTATAATTATTTTGTATTTTCCCGTTTCTTAATTATCTTATTAATTTTATGTTTTATCAATAATGGTATTATAAGGTTTTATGAATATACATGGATTTTGGTGGTGTTACTATTGTTCATGACTCCTTATTTATTTATTTATTATTTATTACATTATCATTATTCACTAATAAAAATTATAAGTCAACCAAAACTTTTACGCTTCTATGGTTATTAATTCCATAATCATGAAGACATATTACTTGTGGCGTGTAAGTGTAGCCCTCTAAGTCATTTGATAATAAATATTTTACCTTAATGATATTTTTATATGTTAAAGGTCTTAACTATACATTTCTATTCTTAATTATTATGCTCCTATTTCTTAAACTCCTATACATAACTATAATGTAAATATCAATTATCTCTAAATAGTTAAATAAAACCTCCAAAATAAATAATGATATCAACTAATATAATTTCATGTAACTGTTAATTTAAAATATAAATTTTCTCGTAAGGTCAAACCTAGCTCATATTGAACCCCCTTACCATCTCACCATCCTACTACTTTATCAATTATTTATTTATTTATTTGGTCCAAGAATTCATAGCCTAGCTCTGATACCACTTAATTTATAATGCTCCAGAACTCAAGACACTATAGATCGCTACATATTCTTCTACGTATCCTTAGCCTCTAACGGTACGTTAGGCGTAATATTCAATTAAAAACTCTAAAAAGTACTATAAAAGTTTTTAAATATTCTTATATAATTAAATCTCTAAATAATACTAAAATAAGTTCTAATTAATAAAAATTGATGCCTAACTAATATTCATTACCATATAAGGCTAAAGATTCTTATTATCAAATTTCTTAGAATATTTTTGAATACCATATGTTGTCCTTGCTCTTCCCAACCTTAAGATGGTTATCTCCATAAATTATTGAAGTTAAGCAATGCAACTACTGGTCTTACAATTAAAAAAAAAAATATAATAGAATAAGCTAAAACCTAATATGTAATATGTAATCATATGCTAACCAACAGTGCCAAATCATATGTAAATAATGCAAGATAAGTAAATCATTCAACTAAATTATTATCTTTTTTATTAGTCAATCACACAACATATAATAAAGGTCCTTATGACCCCTTTCACATCACATCTCATAGCAACTTAGTGTTAGGTGTACCCTTTTGCGCCCTTTTATAATTAACATTGCGTATGCCATTTCAAGCACTTCTACAACAACCTAAATTTATTCTAGATCATTTCCATTTAAGAATCTACTAAAGATAATGTGTTACATAGACCATTGGTGATGTGAACCCATAGTCGAGAATATATAAGGCTGGTTGCTGAGGCCTAAACTTACAAAAAGCTCGAAAAAGGTAATGGAAAGGTGCGAAAATAATAGAAAAAGTAAAACACAAGCAAATCCATGAATAGTTCGATAAACTATGACTTACCAATGGAGCTTTGAAGGACTCATAACACAACTTGATATTGTGCATGAGGTGATCTAGTGAGGCTATTCGCCACCTAACCTTATTTAAGGGTTATGATAAGAGTAAGATAAGTAGACAAGCTAATGAGAGTAATGTTCACAAAAAAGTATATTCAGTATATTGATGATGATGATAAGATCATTATAGCTACATGTATAGTAGGCAGTTATATCCGAAAAAACTAAGGTAACTTATCTAAAAATGGAAAGGAGTAAAAAAGGTATTATCTTAAAGAAGTAATGTACAAATAATAATAAGGGTACCATTGAAAATACAACAAAAATGAGTATCTTGTATGGAAGATTTTGTCACATGGTTGCTTAAACACGTAGCTCATCGTGGGTGGATGCCTTTTTATTAGAAAAGACAATTCTGTATGATCAGCTTGGTTTCTATCGAGCCGAGGTGCTGGACAGGTGTGGTAGGTCGGCTATGCCAAGCCGAGTCGAGTAGATAATTCTTTTAAGGTGAATTCACCTCAAACACTTTTAGTATGGCTTAGATTCAAGTCGGCTGAGTTGATAGTCAAATGAGTCGAGTTGACGTTCAAGTGCAATTCTTGTATCTTGTATGAGTTAAATGAGTATCTTGTATGGAGGATTTCATCACACAGTTGCTCAA
The DNA here is from genome assembly GCA_024138015.1 of Lumnitzera littorea. Lineage (NCBI taxonomy): Eukaryota > Viridiplantae > Streptophyta > Magnoliopsida > Myrtales > Combretaceae > Lumnitzera > Lumnitzera littorea. The sequence goes on from JAMXBB010000004.1 coordinate 16,667,943, forward strand.
ATACGTGGCTCATTGTGGGTAGATGCCCTTTTATTAGAAAAGGCAATTACGTATGATTAGCTTGGTTTCTGTCGAGTTGAGGAGCCGAATAGTGGTAGTAGGTCAGTTGTGCTGAGCCGAACAGATAATTCTTTTAAGGTGAATTCACCTTGGACACTTTTAGTATGGCTCGGATTCAAGTCGGCTGAGCTGATAGCCGAATGAGTCGAGTTGACATTAAAGTGCAATTCAAGTTGGCAACTAGAGACGAATGATAAGTGTGATGGGGCTTAGTTTAACCAAGGCATTAATTGGCATTTTGTAGTAACTCAAACTCCTTAGTGGTAGGTTTTAAGGAAAGAATTCACCTAACTATACTTTCCAACCCTCAAGCTTAGGTACAGGTTAACAATCTAGTGGTCTGATTCTTATTATCGGAGGTTGCCCCTTAGGGATCTACCACTTCAAGCTTTTAAGAAGAGCCAAGCACTTGAAGCAAGCAGTTATTTTAAGCCAACTATTCATTAGTTCATTTCAGATAGACTAACCTAACAACTACATATAACAAACAAGTGTCACATACTTGGGCATTTAGAATCCATTAACAATGGGCTGTGTTTAGCTTTATAACCTAGAAATATTAAATGCACATTAATCTCTTTAAATCTTAAATAAGTGGTTTTATTTAGTTAAAACTCACTTTTATACTCTTTAATTCTCCTTAATTTAACTTAATGAAGTATTAAAGAGGTTTATGTTTGATGTGACAAAGGAAATAAATCAAATAAAGGAGAAAACTTGAACTTGGTGGGACATGGTTTGCGAATCGGTCATGTCAATGTAACCATGTCACTTTTTGTGTTGATCACTTCTTGTCATCCAGATTGACACGACCACTGACATAGTCATGTCAGAGTGATCGTATCACTTTCTATGCTCTTATCCAAAACATCCATGTGACACGGTTTGTGACATTATCGTGTTAATCTAACCGTATCACTTTCTATGCTCTCATTAAAACAAGCCTGTATTAACATGACCATGTCAATCAAGTCGTGTCAACTTTTATGAACTTTGAAAGAACTATTTTTTATCCATCAAAACTCCTTTCTAAATTAATTTGACCTCCAAAAACTACAACACATGTCCCTTTTGCTTCCAAATCACGCTTAATTTCCTAAATGTCCCAACTCTACATCAAAAACCTCATTAATAACATCTCGCAAATTCTATATCTCTAAACCTTTGATTCGAATTCAACATTTACTCTATCAACATTAAAATTTTCCATTACTCTGTCAGTTTAACCACCAAATGCTCACGAAAAGCTTGTTAGAAAAAATTAAATATTACAGAAAATTTACAATGAAAGAGATACTTTACCTTAATTTTGATGATCCCTTAGAGTTTCTTTGTTTTTCCTTAGCTAAGCTATGCACAACCTTAAAGGATTAATGCATAACACTTAGATTTAATTAAACACCTAAATTCCACAATTGGCTTTTCATTGACCATCGAAAGTCTCCAAGATTATGTAAGCCTTGCAAGCCCCTTCTTTAGATGAGTTAACTTACACTATCATAAGCGATATAAATTAATCAACCTTTTTATGCTAAAAACTAGCAGATTTAATATGATTCTTGACTTACCTTGAGAGTTTCTAGAGTTTATAGCGTAGGATCCTATTCTATAGTGCACAAAAGTCTAAATTTGTATGTGGAAAAAATAACGTAGTATTTTATGTACTGGCTAAGTTAGGAATTTTATGTACTTCCAACTTTACCCTTCATTAAACCATTAACAAAGACTTTAATACCTATTACTGATAACTTAATCATTTTTTATTTTTTTTATGACTTTTATTGTTTCATATCTTCTTCTTTTTTTCTCGGAGTGTTACATTGAAAGTATAAAAGGTTAATATGTACTTGACCAATAGTTTTAAGGATATGTCTACAATCATCCGAAATATAAAACTATTGAAAATTTCTTACTTAATCTTTTGTTGTGTTTAATGATCTGAGGATTTCAATAACTTATTCTTAGATCAATTTTGCATCACTAAGTGTAGGAAAATTTTCTTGCATCATGTTGCATAAATTTTACTCAAGGATGGTTCCATATAATACTTAAGCACTTCAAAAGCTAATTAAGAGTGATAAGTCAAGTAAACTCATAAGTATAAGGAAGTTTAAAGAGATAGAATAGAGAGAGTAATGTTGAATGAAATGTGTTTCACAATAGATTGATGACTCTCCCACTCAAGCAAATAACGTCTTAGTTACCTTAAACCAACTTCCCTATCTTTCGAGCAACAACGACATTTCCCAACAGTTCTTTGTATTTGATTCATGACATATACATGTTTATATTGTTCCTATCTATCCTCTTACAATGGGACTTCAACTTGTTCAAAACAATTTCTTTATTTATGGTCTTTGTTAGGTCTTCCTATAGATTTCCTCTAAAGTCTTCTCTACTGGAGACTGACTTTCCTTTTCCTTAGGTGATGTTGTCTCCCTTATATCATCTTCTTTATAGTTTGCATTATGGTGATGAATTTCATAACTAAACTAATCTTCTTAATTACTAGAACTATACATTAGGAGTAGCTATTGAACGGACAAATACAATTGAATCTAGGAATAATGATGACATCAATAGTATCTAAGAAGTCCATATTGATGACGAGCCTAAAGTCATCCATAAAGACTACCTCTATATTTTCCTTCCTATACTAGCTATCAATGATAAGTTGCACATATTAACTACCCTTGACATAAGGGCCTCATTGAAGTTAGTCATTGATTTGGGCTTTACTCCTCTTAACATTTATTTCATGTTTACCAACTACCTTTGATAATAAATAAATGGAAACTCCCATATCTACCAGTACTTTCATCTTCTTCTTAACAACATTGACTTTTGCATATGTTAAACCCTTTTGCTTCTTGGTATGGTCCATAACAAAAGTAACATGTCAAATCTTGGACCTCTTACTTTTATGCCAATTTCTCCTTCATTTTGTTCTTTTTCCTCTATCTCCTCCTCTTCATCATTGTTACTAGTAGAAGATCTCCATTCTCACTTTTGGATCTTCATTAGACAGTCTATATAGATATCGCCTCAAAGATATTATTTAGCCTTAGCTCTAACCTAGCTTAGGGTTTCAGCTAAGGCTGGGCAAAAAACCAAATAGCAAATCGAATTGGAAATTCAATTTTCTTTTACATGCAGTTCGGTTATTGGTGTAGTTTGGTGTTTGTTATTCGGTTTGCTTTCAATTGATGATGCTGAACCAAACCATACCATCTACTTAAGAAAAGAATAAATAAAAGAAGTCGCATGACCTGAGCTTGATCACATGCTATGTTTTTTCAAGCCTAAGTCCCTTACTCTCTGATATTTGCCTTCAATCTTCTCCCTTGACAAAATACAACCTAACAATGCCTCTCATCTCCCTTCTCCTCCTCTCGACTTAGCCAATTATTCTCATTTCTTAATCCCATCTCGACTTAGCTTCAAGTGACAATTTCATAGGTTTGTAATGTCTTTATTTATTCTGTATTATCTACATTTTATTGTTGATTAATTTTATTTAAATCTAAAGCAGAAATTACGGCATTAGTACAATTTGTTAAATCATTGATATTAAATCATGTGAAAAGTGAGATAAATCATGTAAATACTGTTGTAGTCTTTAAAGCTTTTGTCAACTCGCGTTACAAGTGGTTTTTGTTTAACTATTTTGAATCCTACACATGATTTCATGAACTGCCCATTCTTAAAATTGTATTATATATATGTTGTATTTCCTTCTTAGGTTGCATTTGTCCAGAAAATATAAATTAAGTTTGTTTTTTCTTTTTTTTTTTACCAAAGAATTTTTATGAAAAAGACATTCAAAGCTTAGTTTATTCATTTTTATTATATTTTATTTATTTATTTGCAAGTAAATATGGCACAATATGATCAAGAACAATCCTAAAGTAAAAAGCAATTAGTTTTGCTCAAACTTCAAATTTTAGAACCAAAGAAGAGGTATGCCCGACTTCCATTTTCCATTTCCTATGACCTAAATCCTCCATTTAGATATTTATTTGGCTTCTTTGAGTGCTTTTGTCTTTGTAAAAACATACATATCATATTTATTTATGCTAATACAAGTTTACTGTTCATGAATATGTGTTAACTTAGCTGTTGAAGAATAGGTTCTTTGTGAGTGTTATAAATTTGTATAGGTTTAAGATGAATGAACATGTTTACATAAATTTCTAAGAGCGGATGATATGAAATTTTAAAGGTTATACTTGTACAAGTTGTTTAATGTTGATGTCTTCATGAATATAAGTTTACATAAATTGCTAATTGCAGTTGATATGAAAACCATTTTCAATTATTAAATTGTAATTTGTAAACAGGCTTTCTAATCACCAAGATATATTTGCAAAAGAAAGAATGACCACTATTTTTGCTAATAGTACTAGAACAACCTATACATATATAAGCAAAAGAAAAACACCATTACATAGTCACATAGCACTAAATTTATACAAGTTCATATTGTGAATGTGCTTTTTGCATTTGCAGTTGTTAAATTTATAAGAATTCATTTAAAAAAAGGGTTTGAATCTTGAATCGCATCCTTGTGAGCTGTTTTTTTTGGTTTAAAAAATTTACAAGGTTTAGTTTGATTTAAAAAAAAAAAAACTGTTAAATTTAGGTTCAATTTAGTAAGAAAGATACGGGTGAACTATAGTAAACCAAACTACCCCCTAGTTTCAACCCATACTGTAACCCCCAGTTTCAACCCATCTAGAAATATGGCAAAAATTTTACTTAGATTAAGCTTTGCTATCTTCAACTTAAGTTTTGAAAAATCTTATACATATTGCTTCTAATTTCCCTTTTGAGCGAGGTAGCCAAGTCTAACTTTAGCTTCCCTTTAGCATTTTATGGTCCTTAAATTCTTGCATAAAATCTATCCATGAGGTAATTTCAATAGCTCTTCTCATGTTGAATCTCTCAAATATAATATCATAGTTTATATGTCAATTGCTTCATTTGCTAGCCTAATTGCCCCAAAGTGCTACTTAAGCCCCCATAAGAAATTAACTTCTCTAATAGATTGCATTAGAGTAGTCTTGCTTTAGCACATCTATCTTAGGAGTTGATGGAACTATTACTCTATTAACTAATGCTATCTTATAAGTTATTAGGTGTATCCTTAGGTCCTCTATTTCTGTATTTATAGCAATAACAGCTACAACCTTTCTCTCCTTAATCCTTTTTGTCTTAAATACCAAATTATCGATCTTAAACTCTATGTCTTATATCTTAGCTTCGAAGACATCATATTTTTCCTAGTTTTGTTCAAGCCCCTTATAAGTTCCTATGGTGATTTCCCTTTAACTCTTCATTAAGGGTCTATGACTCTTCAATTCCTTGATATACCTTAAACACATATCTCTACCTTATCTTTAGCTTGGTATTAGACTACTAGTACCATTAATGTATCCTTTGACCTGGCTCTTTGCTTAGTATTAGGGTGTTCCTCTTAGTTAACTTTCCCTAGCAACTGCTTAGTCAACATCCTTTGCTTTAAAAGACATCTTCACTTTCACTCTCTCAACTCGAGCTCTAATACTATTTGTCATGGAAATTCTACTCAAGGGTGCTCTTACAAGGCATTTTAGGCAATAAAGAAACCAATCAAGAGTAACAAGTTAGCCTAACTCACAAATACACAGGAAGTTTAGAGAGAGAAAGGATAGAGCTTTTTATATGGATAATGATTTTTAGTCTAAACCTCCATATATGCCCCTTTAAATGGAGTATTACAGCTTTTTTTATACAGGTTGGAAACTAGGATCCTTAACCATACATACATATAGAATAGAGAATAATATGTAAGATAATAATATATCAGTCGAATGCATCCATCAAGGGAACTAATGAAATCAAATCATAATAGATTGTATATATCTAATGTATTGCTCATTTATCTAGAAGAGAATAATATGTAAGATAATGTCTATCTATTTGCCTATCTTTTCATCCATTAAACAATCTCTCTCTCTCTCTCTCTCTCTCTCTATATATATATATATATATTTATATGTATATAATATGTACTACATATATTATATATTAAGCTAGTAAGACGGTACTTGACTCTATACCCTTTAAGAAAATAATCCATATTTTAAAGTTAGTGTTTACTCCTTGACATGGAGTTTATTTACTCATTAATTAAATGGCATCCATATAATTCCCTAATCATTTGAGGATAATTATTATAATTTCATCCTTTTCTCAATAACCATTGCCATTGCTGCTATCGCCGTCGTCGTCGCTGTCCCCTATTACTTTACTTTAGGGTTGGTTCAGAAAAAAAAAAAAAAAGATGAATAGTTACTTAGTTATTAAAGTTCTATTACATATTGATTTATAAGTTACTTTTTAATCTAATTAAACAAAATAATAGGTATTAAATCATTATTAAATTCTCTAAGAATTTCAATCCCATTTCCCTCTTATTCTATTTAGTGTAGATAACATGTCATTATAATTTCATCATTTTTCTTAATTTTAACAACCAAATATATAGTTCCCAGTTTCTCTTTTTTACTTTATCTTTACTCTCCATTTTCACATTGTTAGTATTCGACCTCTCTCTTTACATATGTTGCAATTAAAAACGACTTTCTCTTGAAAGACAAAACCGTGGCAATTTTAAAATCACATAGAGATTGTCCCTCCTTCATTCTGTCTTTTGAAATTATCTAGCTGCTAAAAGTCATGCAACAATTGCAGCATCTTTCTCCATTACGAAATCCTTAAGTTTTGTTTCTCCGATTCGAGATAGATGATAAAATTAATCATGAGAAATTTATTTTTAATTGAAGGAAAAAGAATCAATTTTTATGCCAACAATTTTTTCAAATTATTAGCTTTAATATCACATTAGTTAATTTTGTCATTTTTGTAACGGTTTTTTGGTGATGATTCATTCTCAACCCCTGCAAATGGTAATTTTTTGAGCGACTACATTTCACAGTTGATCTCGAATGGTAATTTTGTCATTTTTTTAAGTGTTTTTTTTAGTAATAATTCATTCTCAGTCCTTGCAAATGGTAATTTTATGAGTGAGTGCGTTTCATGGTTGATCTCGAATGGAACATCTCGGAAGGTGTATGATCCACATGCTTAATTTAGGTAAGAGCATGGGCTTCTACTTTTTCACCTTTTCTGTTACTTAGGTTGCCTTTAGTTTCATTGTTAGCTTTCCTTTATTTTTATTTCATTTTATTTTCACCGATGATATTGTTGAAATGCAGATCTTATAAATGCAGCCTCAAGAATTCGCTAAAGAATTAATGACATTTGATTCTAGAGCAAATGGCTTGGTTGGTAAACTATTTTGACTAATTCTAATTTTGTCAAGATTCTTTCTTTAATTACATTTATCTTTGATGAATCTTAGTTGAGTCTTCTTGAAAAATTTCGAGTCAATATTTTGGTATATTCATATTTGGAAAACAAATTCTGCTACCTAACTATTAGAGATGTAATGGGATGGGATGTTGGGTAGATCATTATAGGATACTCGACTTTTCTAATTCAATAAAACCCTATAAGGTATTTATAGGGTTTTAGGATATGATTTAAAACGGATTAATATAAGATTTTGGGGAGGAAAAAAAAAAAGAAATAAAAAACCACTAGGTAGTTTGACTTGGTTAAATATAATATATTAATAAAAATATTCGCTTTTGCTCTACACGTCATGCATATCTTACAATAGTTTCACATTATATAAAACATTTAATTTTCAAGTTTTATTTGTAAGTACGTTCCAAGTATAGTTTTAATCCTACCTAATCACTTTTCACTATATTTTTTCTTTCATCTCATCTAAATCTATGAATATCTACCCTGATAGGGTCATCTAAACTCTATAAAATAAAATCCTAATCTACTGTAGTTGCATCCCCACAAGTTATGTTATGAACTGGTTTTTGAATTGCAAACGAGAGTTCAATGAAAAATGAGGCGGCTGAAGGAAAGATAAGTGGCATACAATTTATCATATGCAATCATGTAGATTTAGCAATCTGTTGGGTAATTTGCATATAATGGTGACAGGAGAAATTTTGAGCCGAAAAGTTTTGATCTGTATTAATTATGTATGATATATAAATGGGCTATCACATTTGACTTCTTAGGCGGATCCCTCATAATGTTTGCATTTTCATTGGCTACCTGAAAGGTTTTATTTTTTGTTTTTTATTTATTTTTTCCATTTAGATGTAGATCTTAATGAGCGAGTTTTTAATTTTAAGAGAGTGGAAAAGTTTGCTATATACAAGTTATGGTTTTAATTTTAAAAGACGAGTGAAAAAAATGATTAACATTTGATAAACAAGTTCATTTTTTTATATTAGCCTTTTTGATAAGCTTCTTCATTACTAAGCAACATAAAAAAAAAAAAAGAAAAAATAATTGCACTCTAAATTGCTAATGGATCTTTTTTGATGAAATATATATATATATATATATATATATATTATTTTAATTGATTCAATAATCACGTAGAGGTTTGCTAGGAATTGTGAATGTTGCTTCTCATCTTCTTTTAATTAAAAATATGGTAAACAGACCCAAAAAAAAAAAAAAGAAAAAGTTTGTCTGTATTAAATAAATTAATTTTGATACGGTCCGCTTTAGTGTTGTTATCTCGATTTGACAATTATTAGAGTTTTTCTTCCCCTTTTCATATTGAGCTTTTGTTAGCAATAAGATATAAATATCTTATATAATATGGAGAAGTACAATAAAATGCAAATATCTTCTAACTTTATTCTCCCATGGCATAACATATTCAATTAAATTGATATTAATTAGGATTGACAATTTGGAATATTATTCTTAAACTCAAATATAACATGACATGCATTTGTTCATTAAAGAGGTCTCGTAAAACATGTTATAGGTTCAATTCGTAAATTTGTTTAATTTTAAAATAACCAATATTTTAAAAGTTAAAAAAACGTTATTTTTTTTTCATAAACATGTGAACAATGATGACATAAGTATAAGTTTGAATATTGATAGCGGCATGCCAATAGCTTAGGATTTTATTGGAGATGAATGGATAGATGACTTATAAATAACTTACTTTTTACAAAAATGTAAATTGAATTTAAATTTATTTCATTCATTTTAATGCTCATTATCTTTACTTTATTTAGGAACTTCAATCCTTTAAAATCATATAAACACTTCAATATGACTATAAATTTAAATTAAAGTTATATTTGTATAGGAAGCAACATATGATGGTCGAATCAAACTTTCTAAGTTATTGGAATACTAATTAATTTGAATATTTAAGTTATAAAAATGGTATATGATATCTTAAGCATATTGATAACTATGATAATTTCATAATCCTACAGTACATGGTTAAATTCTTGGTTGACACAGTAACTCATTGAAATTAAAAAATGTGGAAACTCTTTTATATATAAAGGATTAGTTTTATGGAGAATGTAATAAAGCAAATTATTTTTATGAATATATCAACATTATTTATCATTTATTAATATAATTTTTTTGTATGCAGATTCTTTGATTGGCTATTTATGGAAGTGACCACTAATAGTAATATACAATCAGAAGATTGTTCAACTTAATTAAGATATTATATAGCCCGTTAATGTTTAAATTTGCTACATTTGATTGAATTTTATTTTATTGAACTTTTGTTGGTTATAATTTCATATATGAGTGTTAAGACTATATGATTTTTACTTGTATAATATTAATTTTATGATCGTCATTTTCTCTTAGTCTATAGCTATTATATATATTAAGTTACAAAATTTTGGATGGATCCAACCTAGATAAGAAGCACATTTATCAAATAGATCACGTTATGTGTTTAGGTTTTTATGTACATTTAAATAAATTGGTTAAGTTATAGGTGAAGGTTTTCAAAACACAAACCCATTTAAAAATGAACGTGAAACATGACAGGTCAATATGAATTGTCAACTGAACTTGTAAAACATATTATATCTTTCCCTTTATTATCACAACCTATCAAGAATTGATGAGTTTACTATAGGAGTGTAATGAAATTATTACTCTTCTATACTGGTTTATTTTTGGCAATAATTTATTTAGTTAATTTAATTCAATGATAAATAGAAAGCAATATAGAAAGTAATAAGAGGGATGGCAAGTGGAGAATTAGGATTTCAAACGGACAAGGTTAATGAAAGTGATCGATCTCAGCATAGTAGAAAACGATTAGCGATTGGCAATGAATCTAATCAAACAGCGATACATCTAAATCAAAGCTATGACCATGGCTAAGTGGTTTGGCACCCTACTCAGCAACATGAAATATTTTGTTTCATGAGAACAACACTGATCCAAAATATGGAGCACGATCTAGAATGGGATGGATCAAGGGAAGATGAAGAAACTTTGAATATGAATGCAAAAGTGGGAAGCTGTTATGTAAATTTTATAGGTATTGAGAAGGAAATGCTATACGCCTTATGGAGACATGCAATAATAGCAAAAGTCATGGGACTGAACTTGGGCTATAAAACCATGAATTTAAGCCTAAAAAAGATGTGTGCAGCAATTGCAAACTTTAGACTTGTAAATTCAAGAGCAGGAATTTTTATTGTTGCACTTGATAACGAGGAAGATTTTCAATAGATAATTAGAATCGGACCGTGGATTGTCAATGATCACTATCCGACCTTAAAGCAATGGGAACCAGATTTCTGGCAAGGAGCGACATCCTTCAACGTAATGGCTATGATGTTTCAATCAAGCTATAACGGACCAGATCCAGAACATCGAATCCAACCATCATCATCTAAAGAAAGAGAAAGAACTCCAAAAGTTCAAAGAATCGCTTCCTGGTGGGATACAAACGAGTCTTCCGACCATGTTCATTGATATTCCTGGTATATACAATCATATTCAATTTGATGGAATTGTTTGATCTTAAAGGGGATCTTCTATAATTTCGCATGTGAGGTGTTATTTCTTGGTTTCGTCTAGTCAGTAATAACTTGATTATTTTTAGATAATAGTAGATAGAAATAACGCTCATAAGGAGTCCTATTGAAACCAAGAAGTATAGGCTTACTTGCCATCCACACCAGAATAAATGGAGTTTTCCGAAATCTTTTCCTCTTCCCTAGTTGATTAATAACAAAACGGGTTCTTCTAATGTATAAAATAAAAATTCCAATGGCTTTTGTTACTATAACCTTCCCAACCACAATTTTTTTTTTCTAGGCATTTTACCTCGAAACGAACTAAGAAATTGTATTGACACTTCTAGGTATATAAAAAAAAAAAAAAGAAATAGAAATGAATAAAGAAATAGTGGATTGCATTGTTTCTATGGTTACGTCTTAAACGGTGAGGTCTTCTCTATACACCGAAGCCCCTTACTTCATTTAATCAAGGTTATTGGTAAATTGACTTGTACAGTTCACATTCTTTTGGCTCTACTCATGAATTATCTAGTAATATGTCTTTCACAATGAGATCTACCCATGCAGTAATGGTATTTAATTATGAAGATTAGCTGGGTAACTGACCCTCTTGTACACCATTATTATTGTCTCCAATTTCAATGTTCACACTCAAATTAGTCATGCTTCCTAAACCCAGTCTTAGTCCGTTTCAATAACAAAAGAAGGATTGTTGAACTTAGGGTTTATTATTTAATTTTGATAAGAACAAAACAAAAAGTATGTATCTAAATATATTGTTTTTGGAGAGAACAAAACAAGTGGATGATTAAACTAAGTATTATTTAATTATACTGAAGTAATTGAATAAGATAAATTAATTTGCTTAATGATTAAATATATTAATTATCTCTAAAAGAAATTTAATTTTTTGAGTGGTGATCAAATGATCTTAAAGTTAGATTGCAAAGAGTATTTGTTTGTTGTGTGCTAAAAGAATTTTCAGGCGATATTTGGCTTATTAGGTTGACGGCTCAAAGAAGAATCAAGCTGATGGTATAGAGCCCTGAAAAATACAAAGAACAAAGAAAAGCTTACTGGCTTGAAGGAGTTAGCTTTCTGGTAGTTAAAGGTACCGACATACTGGTAAGTCAATTTCAAATAGTCATTGGAGCATTTAATGCACAGTACCGAGAAGAATTTAATGAGTTGTTATAAAAGCTTAACAACCCGATCAAAGACTTAGAAGATCTGATATTCTACTACAATTTAAAAACATTCTCTTACATTCTTGAGTTTATTCTACTTCTCTTTGGTCTTTTGTATACTTATTTGCTATTAAATAAAAAAAAACATAGTTATGGTGCTTGAGAGTCCTTATATTTGTAATATTGAGTGAAGGAAGTGACACAATTGAGTTAGTTGTGTATAAAAGAGATTGTATAAGCTTGTGTAGCTCTTAAAGCAATTGGGTTGTGAAATCAATTGGGTTGTGAAATCAATAAAGTGAAGTAAAATCTTCAGTTAAAGGCATTGTGTGTCCATGGAGATTGGGGGGTGATCCCAACTCCACGTTAAATCCGGGCTTGATCTTCTTGATCCCTATCTCTTTAATTTCCACATTTATTATTGTTATTGTTGTTTTGATTACTCTTATTATTGCATTTAGTCATTTATATAAAAAAAGAATTGAAATTTGTCCTTAAACTCAATTCACCCTTCCTCTTAAGTTTAGCCTAATGTTCTTCAAGGACTTCTTCACTCATTACTCAGAAACAATACACTCTACTTACTATTATTCACTCTTTGTGTACATAACTACTTTGAATAGAAACTAAGCCCAAGAACCAACTATGCTTTATGATAGAATTCAATACAACAGTTATCTTTGTTGAACACAAATCAAAGACACCAAGCTAATACCTTGCTTTGTTTTCTAAGGTTTGAAACAAAGTGAAATAGAGTATGACACAACATACATAATTACAAAGAGAACATGGTCACTAATCCTTCCACTTAATACCATAATCGACATGTACATTCAACACGTTTAATCACAGCAACGGATAACACAATAACTATACAATATGATATACAAGACAGTTACTCACCCATTACGAACCTCTACTCCAATACTAAGATGACATACCATGCCAAGGACAAATAAGGGCAACGATATCGGGGGTAAGTCTAAGCTTATAGAAAGCTCGAAAATAAAGGGTAAAAATGCATGAAATAGAAGAGAAAACAAGCAAAACCATGAATGATTTCGAAGATATGATGCACTAAGGAATCTTCATAAAATCATGATCTAATCGATATGACACACTAGTAGCTTAATGAGATCATTAGCTACTAGCCACCTAACCCTAGTTAAGGGATAAGATAAGAGTAAAAAGGAGAACAAGCTAATAACTTATAGTAAGAAACTTAGTATATTTAATGATAAGGATGATTCTTATAGCTATAAGTAAAAAGAGTATTTATACTTGAAATATTAGGGGTACTGTGTATACATGGAAAAGACAAAAAATGTACTATCTTAAAATAAGCTAAATACAAGAAATAGGTAAGGGCTTAAAAGAAAATGTAGAAATAGAAGCTTCGGGTAGTATATTCTATCATGTGTAGACTAGGACACATGGTTAGCAGCTATTGGAGAACTTTTGAGGAAATAGATAAAGTAGTATGGTTAAACTAAGTGGTTGCCAAGTTAAGCTACGAATACACTTGGATTAGGTCAACTTAGATAGGACCTTCACAACTTGAGGTAGAGATGGCTAAGCTGGTAAGTAAGCTTATTGAATTGAAGGGTAGGTAGTCTGAGATCCCTTCAAGTTGGAGTTTGGCAACTATTGACATTGAATAAGGTGGAGATTGGCTTAGGAGTTGCAAGAGGTCGACAATAAACAACAGCTTAGACTCTTGACATGTTGGTCAGTAAGAGAGGATATGTTTGGTAAAGCCCTCAAGTCCATGTGCTTGTACTCGAGTCAGGGGTCCAATAGGCTTATTTCTATCAATTCTTTCATACTAAATGTGACATAAAAAAAATCCAAATGAAGCAAGAGAAAACAAAAGATAAGGTAAAACCTCTTCTATTTCATTCCAACTCATTCCATTTTAGACCATTCCCGCGTACTAAACATGACATAAAAAAAAAATTTGGATAAAGCAAGAGAAAACAAAAGATAATGTAAAACTAATGGATACCTGGTAATTATTACATAAGATTTGGAGATTAATGATGCCATGTGCCATCTCTTTTATACTGACCCAAATCTATTATAGTCCATGTCCCTTCAATATTTTGAATTAATAGAAGGCAAAACTGTTGTATATACTCTTGATAATGTGTTTGATGAGACACTGATGAAAATAAGAGCTTATGATTATGTAATATACTCATAACCTTTATTATGCTGGTGGTAACACAATTTGAACTCCAAAATGAATTTTCTAAGCCAACTCAATGTAAGAGTACCCATTTTTCGACCTACCATGTATAGATTCTGTCGATTGCAATTCTAAAAACTTGATATGTAAAACTCCTGCTGACCCCTTATCAAAATCTACCAACATTATGTTCCCTTATTGAAACAATATGATATCACCCGTTTTCTACACCTTGATGTGTTGGTTCCAACAATTGTAACCCTAAAGGTTCAAATAGTGCGTAATCAAAAGCTTTGAAAACTTTGATATTACTTTCCTAAATCAAAGACCCCGTAGGACTATAAGTCTATATAAAATCCTTAACATTCATTTTCCCGAATGGCAATGATGAGAAGATTTCCCAAAAAATGGCTGCCTAATATTTGCTTAAAAGCAATATTGATTGTAGTAATCAAGAATTGTTGAAAAAAATTCCTCCTTAAGCAATATTTTGAAATCTAAATCGACTACTAATGTTTGTGATTGAATGCCATATTGGAAACTAGCCTTTGATGCAATTTTCTCCAATTTATTTATATGCATATTTTCATCTTTAACGTATGCTTGAACTGTTTCATCAGAATAATGAATTTTTCCACGAAACATGAACAACAATATGCCTATGACATTCCCCACAACTAATTGATCCCTAATAGTAACTTATGCAACATTTATATTCTCAACATCAAGCACCATATCTTCTATGATTCCTAATAGTAACTTATGCAACATTTATATTCTCAACATCAAGCACCATATCTTCTACTTTAGTAGTATCATATTGCGCTATATGTTTCTCTTCGTTAGTATTGTTTTATTCAACTTTTGAACCAATTCTTGGAAACTTTTTAGGTCATTGTGCCGTTCCGTATTTTAGACACTCTCTTTATTGAACTCCTCACTTAGTTTACACTCTTTGTATAATTCTATGCATCACTCTTTATGATTTCTTAATTAGACTTTACAATTATTTTTGTGAGTATATCTTGTTGTTGCAAGGATGGCCTAAATCAAAATTGTAATGCATTCGAAAATGCATGCCATGTGGACATTAATTCATTTCTCAATAACCATTGAAATGATGGTAAAGCTTCACCTTCTATGGCTCTAGGTGCCATCTTGAATCATTTAGAATCAAGTATGTTATAAAATTTGATTTTGATGCATTAAAGATCCAAGATTGAGGATCATGGCCTGAAAATTTAGGTAATTCCAATTGTGTTTTTTTTTTTTTTTTGTTAAATCCAAATGTATGACTCCAATGCATTTTCGTGAGAACATGATAAATTATCCTAAATACTAAGACAATCTAATTCTCCAAATGTCTTTGAACACATGGCACGAGAATTTTCATACTATGCTTCATTTCATGTAACTTTGTTTTCATATGCTCCAATCTTGCATCCATGGATCCATGTTTTTTTCATATGCATCAAGACAATGGGTATGAAAATTGACCTATTCTTGCAATCTTGTAAGTTCTTTAATATCGTCTTCCATGGTTGAATTTCGCAACGTCTTAATGACTGCTTCTTGAACTCAATGACAGCGCCAATGATAAGCCTATGGCAAACTCAGCCCACACAATACCAAATAACCCTATGAAAACCCTAAGAAAAATTCAGATAAAGAGAGAGAAAACAAAAAACAAGGTAAAGCCTCTTCTATTCTTCTTCAATCCTCTTTTTCTCTCTTTTGCTAGGGTTTCATAAATCTATAAGCACGGTAGATCAAAATTCGATTCTGAATGTAGAATAGCCATCTACTCTTTATGATCTATATGATGATATTAACTATGTGTATTATTGTGACTACGAGGTATGAAAGGAGACGTAAGGGAAAAGGCATTCTTAGGTTCTTCGAGTCTCCAGAGCGACTCCTAACAACTGAAGCTACTCTTTTCAAGGGAAAGTTAGGTATCCCTTCTTTCATTCATTTTGGATGTATACATAATAGAATTGTAACAAACAATTCGTTTCACAATTTAACTGCTTGCTTATTGTTATCAACTTATGCATCTCCTTAGTAATGAATGAAATCCCTATAGTGTCAAGGTTCCTTAATATTCCTTTTGTTCCTCGTCCTATATTATCTTGTTGACATATCCATATATCTCAAATATTATTTCTTTTTATAGATTTATAATATATAATCTGAACAAACAATTTCTATTGCAGAGTTAAGCTTACCATTCCATCCACTTTTGCCTTAGGAAGGTTTTGGAAAATTATTATTTCTTATCTCATTAGATATTACCATACACTATTTACTTGGTTTTTACCATTTCATTATAGTATAAAATTCCTCAATTAATGTTTCTTTCTTTTTTCTCTTTTGATAAATGAAGATTTCTTCAAATGAAGCAAATCAGTTGCAATTAGTTAATTTTTGATGTATTGTTTTGGTTCTTATTATATCTTACAGGCATTTCTCAAATGGATTATATATTTTTTTCTTTTGTTAAATCATTGAATTTGATTTAGTAAATGTGGCATATTGTAAATTCTATTATACTGCTTCATTCAATTCTAGCACACACAGTGTGATTTCGTTGTAACTAGTAATAAATTGGAAGACTAATCATATGAATCACCTTCAAGATTATATGATAAGCCACATTCAATAATATTCAATCAAAATATTTTTGTGCATAACATGCAATATAAATACAACAATGGACTATTTTCTTATAAACAATTCTAATAGCCACTTTTATAAGATTAATTTGACCCTCTATTATTTTATGATTTTGCGTTTGTTCCTCCTAGAATGCGCTTTTATTTGTACTAAATTTATACTATATCCTAATTGAAAACCATACAAATTATACGTTTTTTATTTACTTTTGACAGGAGAAGTTATAGGTGTTTTCCGTCTCTTATTCACGAGCCACAAGAAGTCTAAAATTTCCTCCATTTGATTGTCATCGCGAAACATTGGGAGACAAAATTTCCTTTAATCTTATGCCATTTAATGATTGATCATCATTTTGGTTGTACTTGAGTTTTGCATGTTTTGCATGAAGGAACCTTCTAGTGAGACCGAGTTTATCCTTGGTGCCTTATCTCATTTTTCCATAGTAGGAAACCATGGTGTGAATTCCTTGTGCAATGAATCCAGTTTCTTGTCACCATGAAGTTCCTTTGACAAGGTACGTGAAAAGGGCTTTGATTAGTTAGAATTTGTTATCAGCACTCAAAAAACTTTGAAAAAATGTTAAGAAACTTTTATAAAAGAACTTTTAAAAACATTAGATAAAATGGTGAATTTTTTGAGAAAGAAACTTGCTTAAAATGTTAAAGTAACACATAGGTATTCGAAACGAATCTTTTGCATGGTTTAAGAAAAGCAGAAGTACTAGAATAGTAACTTAACGAGGAATAAAAAGGAAAATGCCAAACACAAAGTAAAGGATCATGCTGCTTATTCATTTTCATGAAGTTCTGACAAAGAACTTATCTTTGAAAAGGAAAAAGAGTGGATCTGCATATTGCAGATGAATTGGCTTGTTTAGGAAAAGCGTTGGAAAAATTTCAAAGAAGCCTTGTTCCTTTGCCGATTTTACTCTTGAAGACATGGAAAACCCACCTACTATGAAAATGCATGGTATGTCGCATATTTGCTACCTTATCTTTCTAATCTATTATAATGTGTAATTTTGAAAATTTTTTAGTCATTACACCTTTTCGATTTAACTTATTTCAAGATAATATTTTGTTTTCCCAAATACAATTACAACCACTATGGGAGAAGGGGAATCAAACTTAATCCATTTCATTAGGAAACCCATATCAATACTACTTGACTATAAATACCTTGGCAAGATATTACTTTTTTAAATAACAAGCTTCTATAATCCTGTTTCTGATTTTAATTGGTATAACTTTTTGTTTACCTTTTAATCTATATAAATGAAAATACAATTGGTTCAATAACATTAATCTAATAGATATAAAATTAAATAATCATTCTATAAAAAATACGGACATGATTATAAAAAAATCACTTTAAAAAACAACTTAAATCGTCTCAATTTCTTTTTTTTTTTATTCTTTTTCTTTTCATTTGAATAGTATACTTTGGAATCATACTTTTTTTGTTCGACAAGTACCTCTTCAGTAAAACACCATAAGCTTCATTATTTTTTTAAATAATAAATCTTCAAAAACAACAAATTATTTCTACTTTTTTAAATATAGTATTATTTGAGGTCATTCCTTCATGGTTTGGCGATCGGTGATCACCTAAAGGCTTCGCCGTACACTGCAAGATCTCCTTACTAGAAAACGATTCCATGCTGAAAGACAAGGGCACTTGGATTTTTGCCAACGTTGTTTTGTACCCTATTCTGCAACGTGGTATCCAATTTGTTATTTCAGTTGTCATCTTATTCTCGTAGTAAGACTTAAATAAAGCTGATACCGATGCATGTATGTTTATTCTGTGCAGTGGAAAATTGAGATGATGTTGCATATACTGAACTTGCAATTTACTACTTACTTACGACTTCGATACCAAATGAAAAATTTCCTGTCATCGTTATCGCTTGTTGCATAATGCATGTGATACGTATTTCACTTTTGATTGATAACTAAACTAAGCAAGTAGTGATGATCTGAAAAACTTCAATTGAATATCAAATCTGACAAATTGAAAGTTTCAATTGTATATTAAACTTTCGATCAAGATACAGGTAGGGTTAGTAATATTTTCCTGTGAAAAATTCTCACATGAAGCTGATCCACGTACATTTTATTACGACATAATATCGGTAATTATTTATAGTATGGATACTGAATTTTATTAGTATCCGCATGGAAACGATCCACCTAAGAAAAATCCTATATGACAAGGTTGGTCAGTACATCCTATCTTCTATTAATTTTCCAATAAAAGCATATTCGGGCCTGCAAGGGACAACTCGCACATTCCCTTTTACTGGTGTAAAAAGCCCGTGGAAGTTTTTTCTACTTCTATTCAAACTCACCAATTCCTCCATCTATTCCTCTACTTTTTTTTTTTTTTTACTCTGATCAAGTGATAATAAACATATATCTAATTTCTCATGGTAATTAATGAATGATTTTAGTGTGCTGATGGATATTATCATTTTGATATTGCTTGTAATTATATATATGACATCTGCAATAGTCAGCAAATGCGGCAACCAATTTTAGAATAAGAAAGCTAAGCCAATGGTTGCCTGTCGAATTGATATCCAGGTTTATAATGGCTTCCCTCTTTGATGTGCTTGGCAGAGCTGTCGCATATGAATTAGACGCTCCAAATGTCTAGTTTGCCATGAATTTGCTAGAATTTCAAGTTTGAACTACGTCCCTTTACGCAATTCTTTTCTTAGGTTTCCATTACAATTGGAGTAGGAGTTTTTAGATGTCATATTCAAGTGTTTGGAAGATAATGTAATTGCAGGTGCTCTGCTAAATTTATCCTTTACATTACATGGAGGTCTCATGGGGTTGCTGCAACATAAGCAGACAAGGAAATGCAGACAAAAGGAGACAAGCCCCAGGCGTGACTTTCCATCATAGTTTCTGTTGGTTAACAAGTTTAGCTAGATTACATGAATGCAGTCCAATATACTTAAAGGTTATTATATTTATATACTCTGGTGTGAAGTTTGTTTTATCTTCAGAAAATTTAGTATTCAAGTGGGATGTATTGGGTATCATAATCTACTCTGCTTAGCTGAATTAGTTTTGGCATTGTCCTTAGGTTGATTTGATTCCTTCTTGAGGGATGTGATCTATTATTGCTAAATAGTTGTTTAAAAATTGTTATAAGGCAATGAAATTCCTGCTGTAAGAAAAATCCAAGTATAACATGCCTCCTTTCAGCCTTTCATGATCATCACCAGCGGGAGTTGCAAAATGTTTTCGTACTCTTATTGGGGTATGTTTCTTACTAAAACCGGATCTATGAGCGGACATCGTAAGCCTTCCCGTCAACTATTTAATTGGTGTTTTCAACTGATGAAACTTCAAGCATACTAGCTAAAACTGAAAGAAATTGTAGTGATCTCATTTCTAAGTGAGACGATGAGCATGCATGTATCATTGGATGAACCTGACCCTTTCAGGTTAGAGGACAAGTTCAGTTCCTTTGATGAAATGACTGAAAGTTTGGAAGGTAAGAATTCGATGGAAGCGGTTCATCTGCATGAAGTGAAAGAAACGGGACACTCTAAGATGGAGAGACAAGAACTTTTAAATGAATATCAACATCAGGAGCAACAACATCAGTCGCTCTCAGGTTATGGGCTTCTGGATACTATGCAGTTTCATATTGCCTCTCCACCAATTCAAACATGTCTAAAAGAAATTGCAGAGTTTCGGAAGTTCTCGAATGAAGTGCCAGACAATCTCAAAAACAAGAAGGCCATCAATCCTTTAGCTTCTCTTGAAATTCTAAAAAAATATGGAAGTGGGTGGGAACGCTTAAATGAGGAAAGGATAATTAAGCCCTATATCCTGGCCTGTAAAAAGGTGGAGGAACATAGATTGTCGACCATAGATATCGTGAAGATTGCTGCCACGAGATTGATTCAGTCCTCAGATGAAACAGACAAGGTCCTCTGCAATCCTGGCAATCCTAGTGATTTCTACTGTGGATATTTAGAAGAAGATATGAAAAAAATTCAACTAGCTGAGGCCCTTCTAGCCGCAGCTGAGAAAGTAGACAATCGACAATTTGGCAGCACAAGCTTATTCCTAGATCGGTGTGATGATATATGTTCCGATGCAGGAAATGCAACCGAACGACTTGTTTACTATTTTTCTGAAGCACTCAGGAAAAAGGTTGATAGAGAAACTGGAGAATCCAGTGAAAAGGGCTTGATGAAAAGAAAGACAATGAATGCTGCTGCAGGAGTCATCATTCCAACCCCACAATGTATTCCATGTCATGAAAAGGTCCCTTTCGTTCAGATTTTGCAATTCTCTGCCATACAAACTATAGTAGACAACGTCTTGGAGGCAAAGAAGGTTCATGTAGTTGATTTTGCCATCAGGAATGGTATCCAGTGGACTGTGCTGATGCAGGCTCTAGCTGCAAGATGTGGTTGCCCAATTGAACTCTTAAAGATAACAGCTATTGGAACCTGCTCAGAACAAGCAATCGAGGATACAGGTAAGAGACTGAAGGCATTTGCCAAAACCTTGAAATTTCCTTTGACTTTCAAGGTGATTATGCTATCAGATATGATTGATCTCAAAGCAGATCTCTTTGAACTAAATGATGAGGAATCGGTGGTTGTCCATGCTCAGTTTTTCCTCAACACCATGATACCCCAGCCTGACTGCCTAGAGTCACTAATGAAAGTGATTAGAAATATCAAACCATGTATAGTAGTGGTAGCAGAGATTGACTCCAACCTTAACTCGCCAGTTTTTGTCCAGCGTGTTGTGGAAGCTCTATTTTTCTATAGTGCATACTTTGATTGTCTTGAAGATTGTATGAAGGAAGATAATGAATACAGGACTTTTGTTGAATCAGTCCTCGGTCAGGCTATGAGAAGTATATTGGCAGTAGAAGGAGATGAGAGAAATATTCGACATGTAAAAATTGATGTCTGGAGAACCTTCTTTGAGCGATATGGGATGGCCGAGGTGGAACTAGGAATGGCATCATTATACCAGGCAGAGTTAGTAGTATCAAAATTTCCTTGTGGAAGTTGTTGCACATTTAATGTGAATGGTAAGAGCCTGATTATGGGGTGGAAAGGCATACCCATTCATTCTCTTTCTGCATGGAAGTTCCAGTGGTGATTGTTAGAAGTACAGGTGTATTGGTAATGGACGATTCAAACCTGTTTCCTGTGATAACCGAGGGACCTTTTGCTTGACAGTCAGTGTTGCATTTGATCATAAGGCTGATAGCAATTTCTATCGAGAATTTTAATCCTTTTGGGGATTGCATGACAGAAACTACCCGGGTTTTGATTGAAGAACAGAATTGATTGTAAAGTAGATTTCTTTGATATTTTCCTTTAAACTTTAGTTTTTCTTATTTGTATGTAAATTATAACTTTCTCTAGTTTTTATGTCCTGTTGAAGTATTTCCATCTCGAAATGTTTTATTCAATATCAAGTGGTGTGACAGAAGTGTCTGTGGAAATTGCTTTATATTGTGCTGCAAGTTATCGTCCTTGTTACTGTTTATCAAAAGAGTATTTTAGTTGTGTAATTCTAACCTAACCCTGACAATGTGTAGAACAGATGAAATTCATATGGGTGAAGCCGTTGCATGATAATGTAGTTGTAGTGGCATTGAATTTACATATGTTCAACCTTTTTTAACTTTTAACCTTTAGGTTTGAACACATTCCTGGCTTGTAGGAGTTCACCAAAATGCCAAATCTGAAGGTAGAGCTCAGAGCAGAAGTAAGAGATGTCAAAAATTTGTTAAGTTCCCATAGTACATTGAAGCATGATTATCAAACAAAACCACTTTGCTGTAAATATAAACTTTCTACGGTAGATAATGGTTGTTTCAGTAAGTACTTTATATGGTATTAGAGTGCAAGCTCTCAATTTAAAGACTACATGTTCTTGTTTAGCTTTTCATTCAACTAATTCCACACGATGAACTGTTTATAGATGAAGTAGCCACACTTGATAACAGAGTTGAAATATAGTGTAAAATCCACACGCTACAAGCTTAAGTATTTGATAAATTCATTAAGGTTCCAGCATAAAGTTCATTATGCAAATAGCTGGAAAATGGAAGTTCTGATTACAGTTCAAGTCTAGGTATGGACTTGTTCACTTAGATGTTCGTACCCTCTTAGTAAACAGGAAGGAAGCATAAGAAGTTACGGCGTTATAATGAAAATACAAGTCCACAAGTTGTAGTGGCATTGTATTTCATGATGCTGACACCACAGATTGGAGTTCATCTTCCTCTGAATGGAGCTGTTTCATTTACAACTCCCTCAAACCTATACTCATTCCAAAAGGCAGACTATTAAAACTTGGAGCTGTGATTTGCAGGTAGCAATATGGTCTCTAGGGGAAACTTCTAGATGCTCTCCATTGAGTTGCATTTTTTTCTAGTTGGTTATAAAACGATTCATTGACATTTTATCTTCCTACCCGATGTTGTCTTTGTCGAAGTGCTGGAATGCAGTATGTAGATGCTCATCTCTATCCATCCGGTTCAGGTGCATTATCACCATGATAAACTCATCATAGTCTATTGTTCCATTGCCATCGACATCAGCCTGTTATTTGCGAAAAAATGGGAACACAATGCAATTATAAGAAACATCAACCCCAAAGTTTGTCTTATGATTTCTTAATGAATGGAATGGAAAGGAAATAAAACCTACAGCTTCCATTAGTGGTGTCACTACTAAAGAGTATTTCTGGCATAAGTATTTCCAAGCTAGCAATTGACATTCACGTGATGCCACCAAGAGCATTATTTTCTTAGGTATGGATACTTGAATTTCAATTTTTCACCCAGTTCATTCACTACTAAAGAGGAAAACATTTTTGCCACCAATCACTCATTTTCTTGTTCTCATATTTTTGGCTTTGTCATCGCATTGGAATATTATTTACTTAAGATTCTCCATATAATTTACTATTACATGTCCCTGGATTGTGGGCATCAATTTATAATCTAAAACTGTGTTTATACAAACAAACTATCATATGCTTGCCGGCTAAATAGAAAAGAACTAGAATATCCTCGTCTTAACATATGAATTGTCTATGTTCCCCACTTTCATGGCCCAACATTTTGTTTGTTCCAGTTTACAAGAATGTGCAGTATCTTTGTTTTTTTAAGTCATATCTCATCAAATATACTTCTTGCAGCACTTGTATACTTCTGAAAAGCCAAAGCTGATTTGCTCAACAAAAGACAAACTGCAACAGCAGCCCCATCTCTTTCTCATTCAACTTTAGTATATAAAGTATAGCTGAGACAAATTCACTTACTTATAGCCATTTAAAAATTTGTTTTTACATAAATCATGACCAAGCTTTATAGGTTGTCTGCTGCAGAAGTTATCAAAGTTGGCTAGTAAAAGGTCTATCGGCCAGTGTTCTCAATCAAGTGTAAAAACTGGATTGTGTGAACTCTCCAGTCCCCAGGGAGGATGAAGGAGATCTGGAACTTGTGCAGATGCTTCTAGCTTAATCCAAAGAAGTTTAGTAAACAACAATATGATCTTGCAGGAAGGCTCCTACTTGACTGCAGGTCATCTCCCTTCAAAACTGGAAACTAAAATAAGAGAGTTGCCTACTATTTTATTTTAATTTTACTTTTTTTTTTTTCGAGTATACAAGTTGCGTACTATTTTAGCAACCAAGTTGATGGAGAAACTGGGAATATTCCATCTCATATATCCAAGATGGTTACTCCTTTTATGAGTAATACCTAACCATCTTATCTAAAAGCTTGAGTTTGTAAAAACAGTGAAAACCATTACATTTATTATATCATACTCCCCCTCACTTGTGAGCTAAACTTTGACTCAGATCTAACAAGTATACAGACTTAATCAAATGGGGGTTTCCTGTTCACCTATTTTGGTACCATGTTATGAGTAGTACTAAAACTGTCTATCTAAAAGTTTAAGCTTATAAAGATAATGCACTCTGTTGTATATATTGTTAAACAACTCCATCCTGACATAACAACTGCTCAGTTAAATTCTGCTCTAATAACATGCTTTCAAACACTTGTATTCAATTGATGCTTTAAGTTTGTCAGAATTCAAACTGTGGTAGGAATTATGTCTCAATGTGAGATTGGGGCTTCCTTGCACAATTCAGATGCAATATCTTGCAAGTTGAGATGGCTTACTGATTGAACATTGAAAGGACACAGCCATGGGCACATCCTCACAAACTCCTTGCCTGAACTTTGAACTTACCTTTTTCTTTCGAAACTACTATGGTTAATGACGTTTGAGATCTTAATGAGCAATCTTTTGAATCATGTAATGGTTAAGCCATTGCCATCTATGCCTCCTCAGTTATGCAGAGACAGGGAGTGGTGCGAACTGAGCTATTGGACTCCCTTATGAGAGTACTTGCTAAGTTACATTGCACATTATGATTGTCAAAGAAGTTGAGGCAAATCACAATAATGCACCATTTTTCACTTTGTCAGAGCAGTAAAAGTGGAAAGATGTATTTACCCAAAAAAGCAAAGAAAAAGCATAGAGATGTATGCTCTAATCTAAAGATCTATTTGATCTGGATATATTTTTTTTTTTTTCAAACATTGTTATTGAAAAGGTTCTGATTTCTATATAAAAAAATAGCCTTGCAATTTTCACATCTTTATGCCACATTTGGACAGCTCATATGCCAATGCCTCCATTGGCATTGTTCTTGCATGCTTGGCTGATAGGATATCCTGTACTGTGTCCCCAAGCATTAAGAAAAGGCTATTGAAATCTTTGCTCCAGTTTCAGCCAAAGTGACAGTGAGCTGGTTGAAGAGTTTTAGGTATACAACCTTCCAAAACAAAAGATTTTCCTCGTTCTTTATGATGCCTGCCTATTCTTTGTCTTGTAGTTGTTTATCCTATCTAAAATATTTCCTTGATTAATGTCCGGCTTCTAGATTGTACTAACCCTTGGGATTTACCCCAGTATCAATCACAACGCAAGTTTATTCCTTTGAAGTTCCCTCTGACCTTTTCTTTTTCCAAACCACTTTTGTTTCATTATGCACTTATAGGCTGACTATAAAAGGTGAAGTTTCCATGTTTCATATCAAGAAACTCGGTATCCTTGTCTAAAGTCAAATTGGAAAATACTTGGAGCAAGTTGAAAAACTTTCTCAATTCTTCAATCGTTGCATCTGGAGAAGAAGCCAGCCGACATTATTTAGAGTCAGAGCGACAGGGGGGAAAAAATCAATATATAAACCATGCACATGTTAAATAGATTGTCTACTCATGATGTCATGGTGTTAGCTAAAGGAAGGATCGGTAGTAAGTCTTCTCAACCAAGCACCAAACACTCCTTACTTTCCGAGGAGGATGAAAAAGAAGTGGAACTTGCAACTGTCTTGCTAGCTTCGGCTGAGAAGGTTGGCCTCCAGCAGTATGATCAAGCAAGCAGATTGCTTCATAATTGCGAAATGCTATCATCCAGAAGCGGAACTTCAGTTCAGAGAGTTGTTCATTATTTTGCCAATGCTCTTCAAGAGAAAATTGATCAAGAAACATGCCTAACCACTTCCCTGGTATTGGATAAAGGAGCACTGCTACACCCTGAAGTAACATTTCCAAATCTGAATCCTTCTCTGGTTTCTTGTTTTCAGACGCTTCCCTTCTATCAGGCTACCGAGTTTGCAGCCATCCAAACTGTTGTGGAAAATATAGCACTTTCAAGGAAAGTTCATCTAATTGATCTTTCAGTTAGAGTAGGCCTGCATTGCGTGGTTCTTATGGAAGCTCTTGCCAAGCGGGAAAGCTGCCCTCTCGAGCATCTTAAGGTAACTGGTCTGGGAATAGGACAATCAGCATCCCGAGAGAGCATAGAAGAGATAGGTAAAACCCTGAGCTCCTTTGCTGGAACTCTGAAGATATCCTTCTCTTTCAATGTCGTGATAGTTAGGGATATCGAAAAATTTACTAAGCAAAGCTTTGAGTTGTCTGATGGTGAAGATATTGCTATCTATTCCTCAATTAAGCTGCGCGAAATGGTAATGCTGCCAAAAGTCCTGGAGGTTTTGATGAGTGTACTTGCAAGCCTTGCCCCTTGTGTTATGGTGATAAAAGAAGTTGAGGCAGATCATAGCACAGCAACATTTACAGAGCTTTTCACTGAAGCACTTCTTTTCTATAGTGCTTGTTTCGATTTCTTGGACGATTGCAAGAAAGGACATGAGAACGAGCGGTTGTCGATCGAATCAAAATTCTTGAGAAAGGAAATCAGGAGCATTGTTGCAGCTGAAAAAGAGGAGAGAGCACTAGGGCACATGAAGATTAATCAGTGGAGGGTCTTTCTACAGAAATTTGGAATGGTGGAGAAGGAGCTAAGCAGTGAATCCCTGCTTCAAGCTGAACTTTTAGCGGAAACTTTTTCTTGTAGGAGATTTTGTACTCTATATAGGAATGGGAAATCCCTGATTGCAGGATGGAAGGGAACTCCTATTTTCTCTCTTTCTGCATGGGAATTCCTTGAATTAAGATTAGCGCCACAAGATCAATAATATGCGGTTTTAACTACACTCATCACTCCAAATTTGCTAAGTAAGCTAGTTATTAGTGATTAGGAGAATCTTCTCTATAGTGAATGGTTCAATCTTGTGGATGTTCTTAATAAAGGAGCTAGAGGAATATTTCCGTCGTAGTTTCCAGTGCAAAATTTGAAGGAGAAAATATAAATAATCCTCCTCAATTTTAACTTAGGTATGGATTGATTTTCTAAATTTTTGAAATGTGGTTTTTACTTTTTAGATTTTCATAAATTAGTAAATAATCTACATAATCCTTCTAAACTTTAATTTTAGTATACGAACACCCTATAAACTTTCATTTTGGTGTATTGAGGTATTTACATATTAAAATCAAAGTTTAAGGGGTTATTTGCTAATTTATAAAAGTTTAAAGACCAAAAAACTTACTTTAAAGATTTAGAGAGACAATTTGCATCTAAGTCAAAATTTAAAAAGGTTATTTGTAATTTTCCCAAATTTTTAATCATAACATACAAGCCATATTTTCTAGATCCGGAATCAATAAGCCGACATATATAAACAAAGGTGAGAAAATCTGATATATGAAGCATAGAAATATATATATCTGACTACATGATTGAGTTTCTTTCTAGTCTTGAATCTGCAGTAATCCAAATGCAAATAATGGATTTGGGGTGTCAAATCAGCGTAAACTTGCCTTATATGATGTTAAAATTGATCCAATAATATTAGTGGCACGGTTAGGCCAAAAGATATAAATAGCAAGTGAAATTTTCATGTCCCAAAACCGATCACAAAATGCTATGCATGAGCATAATAGCAAAATGTAAATATATTAAAGATGTTTTAAACATAAAGAGTATATGGTTAGAAGGGATATGAATATGGAACACCATCTAAGAACATGAAAATTGATTTCTATTTGAAAAAAATGAGTATCTACATTTACGTGCATATCGCTGAAGAATACCTCTTGTGCGAATGTTTTCCGTTTGTAGTACGAGAAAAATGGCAGAGAGTAGTAAAAAGAAATTAATTTGAATCGAGATTGTCGTGATCGAAAATTAAGCTCCTTTTTATAGAGGGACAAGTAACTCCTACTCCTACATTACTCGATTTGCCTATTATTTTACCTATGATTTTGAATGTTTGTCTATTGAAACTAACAATAATATATGTTTGTCAATCATTGGATGCTGTTTATAACAACGTTTACTTTTATTTCCCCTTCTCGTTTAAAGTTTGACCTACAATAGTTTTTAATCAATCTAGTACAAGACATGTACAAGTGGCTCCATAATATTATATTATAAGATAGGTTTCGGTTTTAAAAATTTACCAAGGGAGTATAAATAGTCTCATATAAGGAAAAGTGATCTTTAGACAGAAATTAACCATAGGTTTTTGCCATTTAATTAAATAGTTTAGCTTTCTCTTTTCTTTTTTCTTTTAAGGAATAGTTTCATAGATAAAGGAAGTATCGAAAGAGAAAGGGAAGTGACAAAATGTGCTATATATATATATATATATATATATTCATGAAAGAATTTTTGTAATCTTCCTAATACTCCATAACACATTCAAAGCAAAATATCGTTAAATTGAGGAAATGTCATTGCAATTGTAACCAGACTTATGAAATACTCAAGGCAAATAAAAAAGGAAAAAACAAAGTTGAATTATGAAATAAATGAGATTTGCAAATTTACTAAGTTTAAGGAGGATAATAAGTTTTTGGGAAATTTATATTTTTAGTCATTAAACTTTACTACTTTTTTTATATGAGTTCTCAAACTTTGTTTTTTTTTTTTTTCCATTTCAGTTCTCAAGGTTTGCAAAAGTTTACAAATGAGTCCTCTATTAGTTAGCCATTACTTTTTTCGTTTGAGATGAATCATGGCACGATTTGATTGGCCCACATAATTTTATTAAAAAAACAATACAATAGAATATAAAAATATAATAAAAAATAACAAAATAAGAAAATTCAAAATAAATCTAAAATAGAAAAATATGTAATAAAAAATAATATATCTATATATATAATTTAATTAAAATAAAAAAAATAAAAATTTCAAGAGGAAATGAAAAATAAGGAAAAAACTCAAAATAATAGTTTTGGTCACTAGCAAAATTTAATTTTTTTTTCTTTTCCTTATTCTCCTTTTGTCTTAAAATTTTTATTTTTTTATTTTACTTAAATTACATATGCATATATTATTTTCTATTGTCTATTATAGATTTATTTTTGTCCATTTTTTATTTTACTATATTTTATTATATTATTTATTTAATAAAGACATATAGACCAATTAAGCACCTCACGTGTCATCTCTAATAATAATAACAATAATAATTGCTATCTAACCAAGGACTCGTTTGTGAACTTTTACAATTGTTGAGGATTGAAATATAAAATATAAAGATTGTTAACTTAATTAGAAAAAGTGGTACAATTTGAGGATTAAAAGTGTAATTTTTCCTAAGTTTCACAAAGAAAAGTAGAAAAAACAATAAAATCAAGGGAAAATAAGGAGGATTGAAAGGAAATTTATTTTTTATTTTTTTTAAGGGAAACGGCAATTTTTTCTTATTTAGAAAGTTAAATGATTGTTAAGTACTATAAAAAGATTTACAAAATGTTAAGCAAGTCATAAATTATTGAGATTTATTAACTTTATGGGCGACAATTGAAAATATTTCATGAAAAAATGAAATCATAATGCAAACTTACCTATAATACAGTCATTAAAAAGTAACTATACAATGCTATTAATTTTCGGTTAAAATACATACCTCAAATCACAATAAGTAAAGTTATTATCAGTAAAAATAAAACCGTTCACAATTTTCTACGAGACTCTCAACTGAGATAGTTGTCATATTTTTAAATAGTAACAGATGCAAAATACATTTTATATTATAATACAACTATAGAGTTGAATAGGCACAAATAAAGATGCAGCATTTCTAGCTAATATTATATATATTATTAACTATAATTGCACATGATGTGCTTGTAAGATTCTAGAGAACTTATACATAGTTAATATAAAACATGTTATACCTCAAGTATGAGAACATGTCATTTTATCCCATATACATTTACGAAAAATGTTAATGGCTCAAAAGAGATATTTATATGTTGATAAAACATTATATGTAGAATCATATACAGCACAATTAACCCTGTTATAATTAAATGATAATAATATCCACATTGAATAAAATAGTATATTAATTCTTATCATGTATACTATATATATTTATATATATAGATATTTATTATCTTAGATTCATCGTCTTTGCATAATTACTCGTATTAGTTCCTATTCTCACTACCAAATGTTCACGTGATCTTCCATTCTTCCTCATTTGCCCTAGATGTGACCTCCGCGACCACTTACTTCTTTTATTTCCCCACCAAATCTTATACATATATTATTGAAGCTACAATGGGGACTCCTACTATGGAAAATTTACGAAAAAGAGGCATTGATATCCTAGAACAATGCTCTCTCTGCCAAGATAACGAAGAATCAAATCCAACACCTTTTCTTGAATTGTAGATGTATCAAGGGGTTCCGGCAACAACTACATATTGTGACTCCAAGTAATGAGATATCCTTTTAGAAGTTTCAGTATTGGTTGAATAAGCGGTCAATTTGGAAGAGGAAGTTTTGGAAATCCCATGTTCTCCCAATCCAATCATTAGTGTTGTTTGCCATCAGGGCTATTTGGAAAGAAAGGAATCGGACCATTTTCAGACCACAAGAACGACATGAGGACTAGAGCAGGATTCATATGGAAGTATATGAGTAGTAGGCTATGAACTATAGTAGGAAGCATCCAAGCCATTTTCAGAGATTGTCGCTAACTTGGGAACCACTAGGGCAAGGGTGGTGTAAGGTTAACTGTGATAGAGCTGTTAGTAGTAGTAGTAACAAAGCTAGTGTAGGTGTTATCTGTAGAAATTAGGATGTTAGAATCATAGGTGGTCTTGCAAAGAGAATTCAAGATGCCTCACCTTTAGAAGCTGAGCTTTAAGCTATATGCGAGAGACTAAACCTCGACAATAAATTACATTTAAAGCGAATTATTATTGAGATAGATTCATCACAAGCCATAGAGTGGATAAGAATGTCAAATATAAACATGAACATCTGTTATCTAGCTCTAGTTATGTGTAGAACTAACTCCAATTTATTTGATGATGTTGTTTTCCATAGGCCTCCTCGTGAAGCAAATATAGCAACGGATGCTTTGGCAAAGTACACTTTCTAGGAGAATGTTGACTTCTCTTTTGATAGTTTATGTCCTATTTTTCTATTTTGTATTGCAAGATTTTGTCTCATATTCCTCTAGCTACTCTAGTGAGTAGCTTGTTTTTGTGTTGTTGAACTTTGTTTCTTTTTGTATTAGAAAGTTATGACCCTACAAAAAGAAAAAAAGAACTCTAATAAGGCTTAAGTAATTGCCACTTATTTTTTACTCTTAAAATTACCTATTTAGCTTCTATCTAATATTATTTAGCAGAAAACCAACATTAAAATGCAAACTTAGAAGCATAGCACCAGTATCGCAGAACTTGTAACCTAATTTCTTAAAGGAAAATCATATATCTTAGGCTTCCTGGCTGAGTAGATTTGGTCACTGAACCAATATAATCCTACTAGTAGTTTAGTTCATTGGCCACATGAGAAGTTACCAACTTGATTTCAACCAAGCTGAATTTACCAAGCAATACGATCTCACCAAGTCTTTTGAAGAAAGAATTGAGCTGCCATAAAATATAGCTAGCCGTTGCTGGGTCCAATATTTTCAAAGTATGAAAGCGGAAGAGTTACTATTGATGCCCAGGTGGTTTGCAAGTAAGGATATGATAAGAAGATGTGAATATTTTAAGGCAGTGCCCCTAATCGGTTTCAACCTTTGCACCGGATACGTCCCAACCAATGGACTCATTGAAGACATGGTCCCTAGACCATCATTAAAAGTCGTCTCATTAGACATTCATGACCCCAGCATATTGGTGGCTGACAAAGTAGCTAAGCTCCTAAGCATCCGAGCTCTTTAGTGTACAAGAAAGACTACCCCTACTACTAAGGGGATAGTAAGTAGAAGCCAGACAACTAAAGGACTTCTTTATTACTAACTAAAGAAGCTGAAAAATATGGAAGGCAACGAAGAGAAAGGAGGAGTCTAAGTCGAAGCTAAACTCGAGAAATTGAGTAAAAGAGAGCAGGAGTTGGAGAGCCGTTGTAAGGAGTATCACCAGAAGATAAAGGCATTAAGAGTATAACTAAAGAGGACTAAGGGCAAGGAAGAGGAGGCTCTTAAGATCTGAAAGAGGAAGAAGGCTCAAGATGAGCTCATTAGCCATAGGACGATTAGAATTTAGGTTTTTATACTCTTTTAATGTTTTCTTTAGGTTTCTTTCTTGAACAAAATAAGTGATGTAAAACTTCACAATTACAAAAATTAATAAAGATTAGTTTTTTCACATCAAAGGTCTCTTGTCAATTCTTAATTTTTCATTACATTCATGTGTTACGCATCCTGCATGTATACATTTAATGACTTTCTTTCCCTTGAGAAATGTACTATATGCTAACTCTTTACTGAGTTTTTTAGTTAAAATCTCAAGATAGCTCTCAAACGTCAAATCTTTCAGAGAAGTCCGATTAGAACACGTTCCTAGATCAAGATGGCTACTACTCAAGGAAATGAAAGTGAACTCGAAATCAATGATCCTTCCGAATTGAGATTCCGCTCTATAGAAAGGATTATGGAAAAGATGGTAGAGCAAATGAGCTTCTTAGCAAACAGCATCGCTTTGCTATGAGCCACAGCACCAGTTAATGAAGAAAATTCTAAGGCCTGTTATGGGAAGAATACGTAGGCTCCCAAAGCAGAACATGAATATCCAAAAGACCCATTCAAGTAAGAAGGAGTTTACCCGAAAGTCAATCCAACCTTCAAACCCGACACATATGTGGCCCCTATACCAACTTACCAAGAGCCTAGCATAGATAGCTTAAAAGAACTGGAAAAGAAACGGATATAGTAGATAACTGAGAAGATGACAGCACTCACAGGGTATGATGGATTTGAACAGGTAAGAATCATCAAGTTTTCCATGTACGACATCGGATCATACCCTAAGAAGTTTAAGGTACCAAAGTTCGAAAAGAATAACGAGACAGGCTGCCCCAAGCTCCATATTAGGTTGTACATCAGGAAGATGGGTAAATATGTTCAGTATGATTCACTCATGATACAGACATTCCAAGATAGTTTGACGGGATCAGCCCTAACTTGATATGCCTAACTCGATCTGAACCAAATAAATAAATGGGAGAAACTTGCTAGGGCATTTTATGAACAACATAAGTTCAACATAGAAGTAGCTCTGACTATAATGGACCTAGTCGCCCTGTAGAAGAAGAATAATGAATCATTCAAAGAATATGCTCAAAGGTGGAGGTCCTTAATTACAAGAATCTCTACTCCTACTACTAAGAAGGAGCTTACATTAGCTTTCATTAATACCTTGGAAAGGCCCTACTTTTCTCATCTCATCAGGCAAGCCTCATCCAGTTTTGCTGAAGTGGTAACAGCAAGGTGCAAGATTTAAAGTGTTGTCTCTTCCAACAAGCTTCAAGAGCCAGCAGATAGAAAGCCACCAGTTTCATCATTTGGTCTTAAACCGATGGGCAACAAGCCTAAAGAACCTATGGTCAGCATAGTAAATTCAAATGTCAGATTAAATGTTCAAGCTACCTTCAAAACGAATCCTCCTTCATCTCAACAACAATTCAGGGACCAGCCTCAAGCTAACGTCAAGCTAATAGGACTTTTAGATAGTTTACCAAAATACTGGTCCCCTTAAGTTAAGTTTTTGAACATTGCGAAAAGATAATTTGATACGGTACGAACTTCCTAGCGATTGATACTAGCCGGGAATTTTTGACCCCATTATAAAGTGTAAATACCATTGTGGGCAAGTGGGGCACTCGATTGATACATGCTGGAGACTGAGGAATAGAATTCAGGACCTAATAGATGAAAGGATAATACAGTTAGATTTTGTAGAAGCTCCGGCTCCTAACGTTAACAATAATCCCTACCACGGGTTGATGATTAGTATGATTTTTTATGACTGTATCGTTAACGTCATTAATTCAAATAAGAAGCCTAAGGTTTTTGAGTTTTATACCAGTAACCAGATTCCAAAAGTGAAGAGGTATACATTTCACATACCGTTAGCACCAGAAAATTACAAGGTTACCCATTTAACTATCACTTGGTAAATTAGGAGAAACCAGGTCCTTTGGTAAAGGGAATTACTTGATCGGGAAAGATCTACCACCCAAGAGAAGAGCATGAGAGGAAGGCCATACTAAGGGAATCGAATGATAAAACAATGGCCGAATACGTTAAAGGGCTATTAGCCTTTACCAAGATGATCAAGTCAAGTGAGTATAAGATCATGGATTAACTTAATAAGACTCCTACACAAATATCGTTAATGAGCTTGTTAATCACATCTAAACCATACAAGGAAGCTTTGTTTTGTACTTTAAAGGAGGTGAAGG
Source organism: Lumnitzera littorea (assembly GCA_024138015.1). Classification (NCBI taxonomy): domain Eukaryota; kingdom Viridiplantae; phylum Streptophyta; class Magnoliopsida; order Myrtales; family Combretaceae; genus Lumnitzera; species Lumnitzera littorea. The sequence goes on from JAMXBB010000004.1 coordinate 16,703,151, forward strand.
TCCCTTGTGAAATTCCAACTAAGAAGATGGGACTAGTCACTAATTTCGTCCTCGCTATGGATTAAATTTCTTTTTCAGCTGAAGAATTAGGCGAAGAAGGGAATAAGCATACGAAAGCACTCTTTATCGTGGTAGGGAGTAACGATATAATCATTACTAGGGTATTCATTGACGACGGATCATCACTGAACGTCTGTCCACTCACCACCTTGGATTTGCTAGGCATCTATATGTTTGCAATTAGGGCTTCTTCCACAATAGTAAAGGCCTTTGATGGTTCCAAAAGAGAAATTATAGGGAAGATAGATTTATCTATAAGTATTAGCCCTCAATACTTCACTATTCAATTCCAAGTCATGGACATTCCAAGATCTTTTAACTTACTCTTAGGACGACCTTAGATTGACTCAATAAGGGCCATACCCTCAAGCTTATGCCAAAAGCTGAAGTTTATCTCAAATGGCCAATTGATTATAATTATGGGAGATCAAGATTATGAAATTTACAAGAAAACGGCCATACCTTACATAGGAAGTAAAAGGTAAGAAGAGTTGGGCTTACAAATGTTTAAAGAAGTAAGTATGATTACTGGTCTTGACAAAGAAGATGACAGAAGAATAGAATTTAAGGAAGGCCAAATTGGCACTTATGGCCTTGGCTACAACCCCACCCTGGCAGAAGAATTCCAGAAGAAACAAGCGAAGGGCAAGAGAGGCAATAGATTATACCATGCCCCAATGACCTTCCCGCCGCTAGCTGAGACATTTATACGAGTAGAGACTTAAGCCTTGGAATCTGGCAAAGAATGATCAATAAGCTCGCCACATATGTTCTAGCACCATTTGAATAACTGGTGCTCCATATCGGCGAATGGCAACAGGTCTTCCTTAGGGTAAAGTGTTACGCCTCGAAGTCGCAGAGTCGCAACAGTCCCGCCGTGTAAACCATTCTATGATAGTAACTGGCCTCACAGTGCCTACCATAGACATAATCTACACAAGGCGTCGACGACTCCTCGCTTTGAAGTAAACAGTTCGATTAATAATTATACTACAATCATGATAAATATCATAATTTCTAATAAACATATATAATTATATATATATATATATATATAAGTCTCCACAGAGCTTCTCAGGAAGTTTTACATAAACATGACAGTTCACTAGATTATATATTAACTATTAGTCTTTCATTCCTAATTACATGGTCACTCTAGTCACACATTATATTAAGTAACTTGATCCTCACACCCCTGGCTTTAAACGGACTAACCTCTGGGTAATTGTAGGGCAGCATAGTACTTGAAGTGATCACAAATCAGAACCTGCAAAAGGATCTATAAGGGTATGAGCAACTACAGCTCAGTATGTTGAATTAGAGACTCATGAATGCATACAAGCACAAACAGGGTTATCAAACAATTATTTTCATGCAATGCAACAATCAAGTGTCATCACATAACGTAGTCCGGTCCGTTGTGAAATCAGAGAAATTTCACCCGCTCCAATCCGGGTTGAGGAGTTCCATGTTATGCAGCAGCTCACAACCAAACCCAGGCTTGTGCAATGGAGACCTCACTCCTCCCACGACTACCTTCGAACCATTGACTTCACCCCCGCCGCGACCTCCTCTCCTGTCACTTAATTCGACTGAGGATGAAGAAGGGACCATTTTGCAATCCTGCGCTATCCCTTTCGAAGGGGTCGGTATTTGGTTGGAGAGTCCTATGATCTCCTAACGGGTTGTAATGCATGACATTTTCGGTTATTATGGTCGACTAAGATTAAATTTCGGTTAAGGTGTTCAAACAAGTTCATACCAATTCAAATAGTCACAAAATCATTCACAGCATAAATTCCAGCACGAATTCAGATACATCAAACACATGCGCAAACTACTTACAATCATAAGCATATACAAGCCTAAGTTTCCGAGCACTACAAAACTAGTACTCTATTATAATAAGCAATAACCTAACTTACTTGAATTTGCTCGATCGCTCGATCCTTTAGTCTCGAGCTAATTTGTTTCTAGGTGTCCTATAATACAAATATGTCCTTTTAGTACTTATATTTTATGGATTCTTATTCTAATTCATAATGTAACTCATTTTCCTCATGTATACCTATAACGTATTAATGATTTGTTGTACTCTATTTCGGGGTTCGGCTCCTAAACTAGATTCTAGTTTTAATTCCTAAGTCTTAATTAGGCTCGAATCCCAATGTGACATTAATCACATTACGCTCGGGTATTCAAATATCCTATTGGGTCGTAATTTTGGTATTCTAAATTATTTGGTACACGCTAACCCTAATTGAGGTATCGGATTTATTCCCGATGTGTAAAAATCTTACATTTTTAGATATTTACTTAAAATTAAATGTCATTTCAGATTTATTATTTTTCTGATTTCTATTATAATATTATCTAAATAACCTTATTTTTTAGATTTATTAATTTACATTTTCACATATTACTAATTTATTATATTACTTACCTAATTTCCCTAATTAACCATACTTAGTACCCAAAGGCTACGATTAGGGTTCCACTGCAGAGATTAACATCCCTAAACATATAATTAATATCCCAATCAGTAATTAACATCCTAATCACCTAATTAACCCTAAATCACTCAATTTTTCCATCATTTTAGGGCTAAAAATTAACTTAAAAATTTTAAAAATTAATTTTAAAAAAATGGCTTCATAGCATTGTTCTACATCATATGAGTATCCTACAGAAAAATTTTGAGCTCCAAACTATATCCCTAAGCTTATTTATTTTCCCGTTTAATCATGCTCGGTTTTGAACAATTTGTTAAGGACCCTATATTTCTAGACATAATTAAACTAAATCAATATTTTTCCCTAAATCTATATACAAATAAACCTCAGAATAACAAGTTTCATAATTTTCTGGGTAAAATAACTAATTTTACAAAATTATACAAAAATCGGGGTGAATAAATGACTAACCGATTCGAAGCTTTTTGGCCGTCCAAACCCGGTCCAATGTTGTCGGCCGGTCCAGGCGGTGGTTCTAATGTAGGGTGGTGGTGGTGGTTCGGTCTCAAGTGGTGGTGGGTGGTGGTTTTAGTTCACTTGTCTAATCTGTATAGTTTTTTTTTTTTTTTTGGATTTTCTCTCAATGTTTTCAATGTTCCGATTTTTCTCAGATTCTAAACTGACCAAATGACCTCTGGAAATTTTTTTCCTATTTATAGACAATTGTAGTAATTAATATGCATTAATTTGACAAGACTTTGTCTAAATTCCTTGATTTTTGGCTTTTTATTGGCCAATTTTTCTTTTTCTGACCACGACTTGATCTTGCATCAGCTTATCCTCTTCTGATTTTTTCTGATTTTTCCGTAATTATTTTATATTTTTCTTTAATTATTTACTTAGTTTTTGGCCAATTCAGGTAATTACGCGTATTTTTATCTACACGTAAATATATGTGGGGTACACGTGAACATTCCTAATTATTATTTTGATCATTCTAAAATTTTTAGTATACATATAATCTATCTCTAGTAATTTATTAGTTATTAGATTACACTTTTTGCCTTTTCGGTAATTAGCAATTATCATACTTAAAATTTAAAAATTTTATAGTCTCCTATTTTACTACTTATTTTCTTAAATTTAAGTTTACGGGGTTATTTTTACTAATATTTCTCTCAATAGTTTATAATTTGGGTTTGATCGGATCCTTTGGCCGATCACCCTAAACCTTGGGTTTTAAGCTCTAACCTACGGTTACTTAGTTTGGCTTTAGGGCTTACATAAAGGGTGACCCGTAGTTAGTATTTTTTGAATTTTTATTTTTAATAGTCATTGTTTCGAATGTATCATCAAACCTTTTGTTCAAAAATTAATCAAGCTTTTATTCGTAATTCACTTCCATTCATTCAATAAAATCTTAGTTCATTCCTTTCCTTTGTTGTGTTTCAATTCTCTTTTGCTTACATATACTTCTCTTTATGTGCTTTGCCTAAATCCAATGAACCGAGCAAAAACTAAGAATACCTTGCATAGGTAGAAAATGAGAATATCAATATTGCTTCCAACCCTACTGGGTTAGTCGTTGGGAACGATGTCAATGACTATAGTAATATACAAGAGGATTGGCAAAAACATGAACTAGGTAGAATTACTATCGATGAACTAATTGAAATAGTTAATGTAGGGGATGAAAATAATCTTAAGAATCTAAAAATTGGTGGGAATCTAAAAGAGAAACAAAAAATAGAAATGATTACATTATTAGTCGAATATCAAGACATGTTCACTTAGTCGTATGAGGATATGCCAGGGTTGGACTTGTCGATCATAGTCCACCTTTTAACCTCACAAAAAGACATCAAACAAAAAAAGCAAAAGTTAAGGAGATTTCAACCTAATATCTTGTTGAAAATTAAAGAAGAGGTTAAGAAACTACTGGAAGTTAGATTCATTAAGGTGTCAGATTACCTGGAATGGGTAGCCAATATTGTTCTAGTAATGAAAAAGAATGGGAAGGTTAAAGTGTGTGTAAATTTTCAAGATCTCAACTAGGCAATGCCTAAAAACAATTTTCCATTGCCTTACATTGATGTCTTGGTGGATAACATGGTCAAAAATCATCTCTTCTCATTCATAGATGGATTTTCAGGATACAATCAGATCCAGATATTTGAAGAGGATAAGACTAAGATGACTTTTGTTACAACTTGGGGTACGTTTTACTATAGGGTGATGCCGTTTGGGCTCAAGAATGCAGGGGAAATCTATTAGAGGGCCATGGTTGTGATCTTTCATGATATGATGCATAAAGAGATAGAAGTGTATGTTGATGATATGATTGCGAAATCTAAGGAAGAGGAAGATCACTTAGAAAACCCTGAGGAAGCTATTTAACAGATTGATGAAGTTCCAGTTGAAGTTGAATCTGCAGAAGTGTACTTTTGGAGTGACGTCAGGAAAATTGTTGGGTTTCATAGTTAGCCAAAGAGGTATCGAAGTCGATCTTGATAAAGCTAAGGCTATAATCAACATGCCTCCTCCGCGTACACTCAAGGAAGTACGAGGGTTATTGGGGCGTTTAAATTATATAGCCCGATTCATATCATAGCTAACAGACAAATGCTACCCTCTATTCAAGCTATTGAAAAAGAATGCGAGAATTAATTAGGATGAGGAATGCGAGGAGGCTTTCACAAAAATTAAAGAACACCTTATGAATCCACTGCTGTTGGTGGCTCCTAAGCTTAGAAAGCCATTATTCTTATGCTTGACCATATTACCCGAATCCATGGGGTCCGTGCATAGTCAGAAGGATGAAGAAGGGAAGGAGTGGGCCGTTTATTATTTGAGCAAGAAATTCATAGAAGGGGAGCAAAAATACTCAGAAGCTAAAAGAACCTGTTGTACATTGGTCTTAGTTATGCATCGACTCAAATAATACATACTTTACTATCAAATTGAGTTGATAACACAACACAATCCTTTGAAGTAGTTAGTAGAAAAACCAACTCTTATCGGTAAAGTTTCAAAGTGGTAGATATTGTTAATAGAATTTGACATTAAGTATGTGAGCTAAAATTCAATTAAGGGGTAAGCCTTAGTAGATCAATTAGCAAAGAGTCCCTCTAAGGATACTCCTCAAGAAACACGAGTTGAGTTTCCTGATGAAAGTATCTTGGTAGTAGAAAATGGTCCTGATAGCAAAGTAGTTGAGAAGCCCTCAAGGTGGAAAATGTTCTTTGATAGAGCAGCTAATGTGTCCAGATGTGGAGTTGAGGCAATTCTAGTGTCTCCTAAAGATACACAATTTCCAATGTATGTAAGACTAGCTTTCTTGTGTACCAATAATATTGCAGAATACGAGGCATGTATTTTGGGACTTAAGATTGCATTATTTAAGGAGATACGGGAATTAGAGGTGTTTGGAGATTCCTCATTGATCATAGGCTAAACTTGGCGTGAGTATAAGACGAAAGACCCCAAATTAGTACCTTACCGCCAACACTTAGCTGAGTTGATAGCCAAGTTCAAAAAGATTACATTCGCGTACATACCAAAGGTTCAGAACCAATTTGATGATGCTCTCACTACTTTGGCATTAATGATCTAGATATCGAGAGGAGTAGAGATTCAACCACTTAAAATTGAAATTGAAGAAAAGCCCACTTTTTGTTTGGTAATGGAAAGTTCACGTGATGAAAAGCCTTGGTATTATGATATTAAAACATTCTTGCAACATGGAATGCACCCCGAAGAGGCTAAGAAGAAGGATAATAAGATAATCAAAACATTGGCTACTTAGTGCTTGATAAGCGAGTCTACATTGTACCAATGATTGTTTGACAGTACGCTTTTATGATGTGTAGATGAGAAAGAGGTAGAGGTGCTTATGAAAGAAGTGTTCAAGGGAGTATGTGGCCCCTACATGAATGGCTACATGCTCGCTAAGAACATCATGAGAATGGGATATTATTGGTTGGCTATAGAAGCAAATTGCATCAAACATGTTAGATATTGCCATTTGTGCCGGATCTATGCGAACAAAGTAAATGCTCTGCCTTAAGAATTGTGTACATTATCTACACCATAGCCTTTTTCGATGTGGGGGATAAACATCATTAGCCCAATTACTCCAAAGGCATCTAACGGGCATCGATTTATACTGGTAGCTATTGATTATTTCACCAAGTGGGTTGAAGCCTCATCCTACTTTAGTGTGACGAAGGGAGCAATGGTCAAGTTCATTAAGAGAGACACTGCCTCGATATGCTACACTAGAGACAATTGTTACTGACAACAATACAAACTTAAACAATAAATTGATGTTAGAGTTATGCCAGCAGTTTAGGATCATTCATAGAAATTCCACTCCTTATTGGCCCCAAATGAACGGATCCATTGAAGCGGTTAACAAGAATATCAAAAGAATTATTGAGAAGATGGCTGCTATGTATCGATATTGGCATAAGATCTTACCATTTGCACTCATGACTTATTGAACTTCTATTAGAACATCAATAGGGGCAACCCCCTACTCGTTGGTATATAGGATGGAGGTTATACTACTAATAGAAGTCAAGATCTCATCTCTCAAGATATTGTTAGAAACCCGGTTAGACGAGGCTGATTAGATAAAAAAATGAATTGAGTAGTTGAATCTAATTGATGAGAAGAGATTAGTAGCTTTGTGCCACAATATTTGCTATCAGCAACGAATGGCCAGGGCTTTCAATAAGAAAGTGCGACCCTGAAGTTTTGAGCAAAGAGACATGGTGCTGAGGAAGACTTTGCCTAATACATATGATTCGAGAGGAAAGTTTGCTTCGAACTATAGAGGGCCTTACATTGTGAAGAAAGTATTGCCTGGGGGAGCTGTAATCCTATCTCAAATGGATGGTCCAGACTTGAAAAACCCAGTAAATGCTGACTCATTAAAGATGTACTACCCTTGAAAAATCAATAGAATTTTTTCTTAGATTATGAAATGCAAACAATCTTAGTATTATTGTAGTCCCATTTTCATTTTCTACATGCAAAGTTGGTATTCCTAGTGGTTGCCGACATTGGGTAATATCTTTAGCCCCTTTCTCCTTCCACTAAAAGTCCCCACTTCTCACTCTATCTAAATAAACCCTATACACAAGAAAAAATAAGCACTTAACTTGGAATAATATTTATTGATAAAAATTCTTTTGATACTTTATTATGGTTTACCCCCAAAAAAGGGAGATTTGTTTTATATATTTCAAGATTGGGCCATGTTCTGAAAGAGTAATGGGTGGCACATAAGTAGAAACTCACTTGAGAATAAAGGTTTACACGAAAAACCAATTAAGTAGGATTGGAAATTCAAGACATGACATCTTTGCTCAAGAGATGAAGGTGCTTCATTTGTTAAAGACGCCTTCCTGAATGAGTCTTTTAGTATAGTGTACATGCATTTATTTCAAGCCTAAATTGCTTTCCAAAAAGAAAAAGAAAAAGAAAAAAAAAATGGAAAAAAAAAAAGAAAAGAAAAAAGAAAGAAGAAAGGAAAAAAAAAGAAAAATATAAAAAAGAAAGAAAGAAAGAAGAAAGAAGAAAGAAAAAAAAAAAGAAAAAGAAAAAGAAAAAAGAAGAAAAAAAAAAGAGAGAAAAAGGAAAAAGAAAAATTAGAAGAAGAAGAGATAAGAGAGATGAAGAAGAAGAGTAAGAATAAGAAGAGGTAGAGGAAAGGGTCAAAACCGTTGGTTCTAATCGGATTACTCAAGAAAACATTTGATTATTTAGGAACTATCCTAGAGCTAAGTAAGTGGTTCTAAGCTTTATAAAACATTGCATTTGCATTTTGTCTCCCCTTGAGGATGATAGTTTGATTTCTAAAAACATTTAATTCTTAATAAAAACTCTTAGGACAATTGGCTCCTAGAGTACAATCCCAATTCAAAATCTCTTAAGGAGTTAGCTAGTTGTGGAGCGTGCTTCCAATCCAGAGTTTCTTTGGCTTCTTGTTGCTCAACTCATAAAATGTTGCCCAACTCATAATTTCTTCTAGGGATTTAGCAAGCTCAAAAAGCATTATCACAATTCAAGTTTTCTTATTCTTAGGTCTTGACCAGCTCAAAGGACGCTTTGACCACCTTAGTTAGTCAGCTCATTAGGACACAACCAAGTTTCCTTATCTTTAAGTCTTAGCCAGCTTAAAGGGTATTTTGACTGCCTTGGTTAATCAGCTCATTAAGGCACGACTAAATTTCCTTATTCTTAGGTCTTAGCCAGCTCAAAGGGCGCTTTGACCGCCTTGGTTTGTCAACTCGTTAGGGCATAACCAAGTTTTTTTATCTTTAGGTCTTAGCCAGCTCAAAAGGCGCTTTGGCTACCTTGAATAGTCAACTCATTAAAGCACGACCAAGTTTCCTCATCTTTAGGTCTTAACCAGCTCAAAGGGCGCTTTGACCGCCTTAGTTAGTCAACTCATTAGGGCACAACTAAGTTTCCTCATCTTTAGGTCTTAACCAGCTCAAAGGACGCTTTGACCACCTTGGTTTGTTAACTCATTAGGGCATGACCAAGTTTCCTCATCTTTAGGTCTTAGCCAGCTCAAAAGACGCCTTAACCGCCTTAGTTTATCAGCTCATTAGGGTACAATCAAGATTCCTCATCTTTAGGTCTTAGCTAGCTCAAAGGACACTTTGACCGCCTTAGTTTGTTAGCTCATTAGGGCATGACCAAGTTCTCTCATTCTGCTAGGGTTTAGCCAGCTTTAGGAATGCTTACCCATCTTATCAATTCAGGTCTTAGCCAGCTCAAGGAGTGCTACGACCATCTTGGTTAGTCAGCTCATTAGGGCACGACTAAGTTCTCGTTATTCTCTTTAGGGTTCTTGCAAGGGTGCTACCCTCATTATTCTTCATTTTAAACTTATCGTCATCAAACGTCTTAGCGTTTCTTAAGATAGAGTTGTCCTTAGGCAAAAACAGTATCTCTTTTGTCTTTGCGGCAAAGTTTTACTCAAACTTAATCATAAAGAAGGGCAGCTGTAGACATCTAACTTTTGTCTCTCGTAATCTTAATTTTTTATTATTTTTTAAATAGGGTCCTAATGTTGAGCCTGATTTTTCGATTTCTTTTATTTAAAATTGATTTCCCCATTTCCCAATTAATACTAAATCCTAACCCATTTAATATTAATCATCAACTAAAGAAATTGAGAAATTCCGGTTTTTTATTGAAAATAATTTTTGGAGTCGCCACCCGACCGAAGTCGGGAAAAGAAAAAGAAACCGTAACCAATTGGGTGAATTGATTACGATTTGGCTACCGGTCTTTGATTTCAATTTTAAATGAAGAACTAGAGGGTTTTAAGTTCGGGAGCTAACCTATTAAACCTTTAACGGATACCACTATTTATTTACTAAAATTAGGATTATTCTTTTAATTATAATATTTAAAAAATAAATAAATAAAATGAAAAGAAAAAAAAAACCTAAGTTCTACATATTTTATCGTCGCTCTGAAAGTGCCTACGTACTCGCTAATTAGGATCAGACGATTGTAGCTCTTTCAAAAAATCTTTAATGTGTTGATTTATTTTAATTTTAAAAATTGCATGAGTTTACGTTTTTAATTTATTCAGTTTATTTAAAAATCTAAAGGGGTCCTAACTCTTGAATATTATTTTTTTAAAAAAAATTTCGCTAAAAGTCCTAAAATTTAAAAAGGATTTTTTTTATTAACTTTTATTTAAAAAAAAAAACAACTTTCTATATGAAAATCCTTAAACAAGATCAAATCTTAACAAAAATAACTAATCCTAACAACTCGTAAACTAACATAAAATATACATTCACTTAAATCAATACTTAATTTATCTAATCAAGAAAACTAATGTTAAAAGAAGAATACCTAAATTAATATATATATATATATACATATATTATTATTATTAAACAATTATCTATATATAAAAGACTAAGAATAAAATCTCCTAAAACTAATATGTTCATATTTATATATATTATATTCAATAACTAAATATCTAAATAATAATAATAATAATAATAATAATAAACAATTAAACAAACAATTTCGAAACTGGAAAGAAACAAACCTGAACTTCTTGATTACATGGTGAAGGACGATGGCCGGCGTATAACAGAGTTGCTGTTGCGTGTGGCTACTGGTGTCGGATTATTGTTTAAGTTTACTTCGCTGCTATTTGCCTTATTGCTGTCCGCTTTGTTGCTATCCGCCTTGTTGCTGTCCTATCGCTGCTGTCCGCTGTGCTGTTGTTATGTTCACTTCTATTCACTGTGCTACTGTTCTGTTCATTGCTGTCTGCTGTGCTACTGTCCACTGTGCTGCTGTTTTGTTCACTACTATCTGCTATGCTGTGTTCTGCTCGCTGCTGTCCGTTGTACTGTCGGCGTGGTGTGAGGGTTAGTGTTGATGATCCATGCATGATCTGCAGTGCGTGTGTATGAGGGTCAATGTTGATGATCCGTGTGTGATCTGCAGCGCGTGTGTATGGAGTTTCTGTTTTGTTGTCGTCCGAAAGTGGATTGTTGATTGGTTGTGTTTGGAGTTTCTGTTTTGCTGTTGCAAACGGATGGGTAGTTAGCAGGGGGGTGGCTTTTTTTAATCGGTGGATGTGTGTTTTTGTCACTGAAATCTCATTTAATTAAATTCAAATAATTTAATTAGATATGAATCCCAGTTTCATCTCGCTTTTGCAAAGATAGAAAAATAAAGACATAGATGCCTGCTGAGACTCAAACTCAAGACCTCAAATTAAATCCAACCCAAATACTCCGATACTTATCCGTTAGGCTATTAGCTTGTACCTTGACATTTAGTATAATTAAATTATACTTAAACTACACGATTCCCTAAAATAAAATTTTTTAACTAAACTAAAACTAAAACTAAAACTATTTGTTTCTAATAAATCTACAAAACTCTTTATAATAATTTTTTCTTTTCTTATTTTTTTTTGTATTTTCATCATTTGTTAAATTTTTATTATTTTTATCTTTTATTAATTTTTTTTGTTATTTTTGTTTTTGAATTAGGACCCTTTTTGTAAAAATAAAAATTAGGATTATAAATGGGTAAAAATTAGGTGTCTACACCTAATTAAAAAGAAAAGATAAAAATAATAAAAATTGAAAAAATGGTGAAAATACAAAAAATGAGAAAGGAAAAAAATTATAAAAAATTTTAGGTTTTTAGAAAATAAATTATTTTAAGGTTAATTAATCCAATTCGAATTACATTAGAAAGTTGCGTTGTTTAAGTATAATTTAATTATATTAAAAATCAAAGCACAGGTCAACGACCTAACAAATAAGTACATAGACTTAGCATTGGATATTAGCTAGCAATCTTGGGTTCAAATCTCACTAGGAACTTGTACGTCCTTTATTTTTCTATCTTTTATTTTGTGAAAATCAGTTGAGTGAATGGGTGAGATTTAAGTCTAACTTGATTTATATCGTTATAAAAAATTTAAAGCTAGTTTGATTTTTATTGAATCGAGTTTAAATCGATATAAACGATTTAAATTTTAGTTGATCTTTATCAAATCAGATTGAGATTTAATATAATAGATATAATTTGATATGATTTAAAATCTTATCTCAGGCTTTATAAATATGTATTGTATGGAATAAAAAAGGGATATCATCAACTCTCTCATCTTCGACCCCAAAAATCAATAGCAAACAACCACTTGACTCCATCTCTTCTTCAATCTACACAACTTCACAACGCTTACGTCTGCAACAACTCTATACCCATGTTGATCACATAATGGTAGCCTCACATATACAATTCTATACACATGCTACTACTGATCGCCAACTGACCACCGACAACTTACTTAGCACCGATCAACTCCTTCACAGCCATTGACCAAACACGCCACTTTTCATTTAACTTTACATTGCTGCAACGACATAATCTTTCATGCCATACACGCGCTAATTAGCGCAATACACTACTATTCACACCTACAATCTACCATTAACCTAACGTCCAGCTACTACCCATTGACAGATCCAAAAATACAGCGACCAAACACAATCTCCAGCACCTTCCTCTTCATATCAGCAGCAACAGTCGGCCTTCCACATACATCAACAACCAAGCTTCTCATCAGCCACACTCACTCCAACTGTAGTAGCTTTTGTCCATCAAACAATAGTAGCGTTGAACATCACGTGATCAATCGCTTGCCCACTGCTGCAACTGGTAGTAGCGTGCTCGCTCCCTTCATCCTCACTTGACCAACAAATACTAAAGCTTCAAGTCTATTACAGCAAGTCTACGCCGAACATAAACAGTACCAGACTACCGCCTGAACATACGTGCACGCCTAGCTTCACTTCTAATCAGCCGCATACCGCAGTCCACACATTGCTCCGTTGTCCAGCTACGCCGCACATCACAATACGAACTGCACAACAGACATCAATTCCCAACGCAAACCACCATGATCCCTGATGACGACCAGTTTGAGAACACGATATAGATACGCCTAAACTACGCTGCTGCAACACGTTCTGCTGAACATACCAGCCAACGACGCCTTCCTTTGTCCAGTAACTGAAGCTCTATCACTGTAGCTCTCTACTCACACTACCATCCAATGATGCGTCGTGACAACCATTTATGATCACTAGTCGTAAACACACAGCTCCACTGCATGTTATAACATACACTTACGTATACGCCATAGCTAGGCATCATCAAGTCTGGTTTCTATCCAAGTTTTTTTTTTTTTAATTTTTGATTTATTATCATATTACGTTATTACTTTTGGGACTTTAGTAGTTTATTTAATAAGTAGATGTAAGAATATATAGACATTAGATGATGGAATGTTAAAATTAGTTTTTTTATATGTATATACCCTATTATATTATTATTACTATCTATTAGTTAACATAATATAATATACGAATACATTAGTTTAGGAGATTTGTTAGTATTGATTTTTTTTATATTAGAGTATATTACATGATATCATTAATTTATTTAGGCAGATACTTGTTTAGTAGTAATATGTATATATATATATATATGTATATGTATATTAGCTTAGGATTTTTTTCTTTTTAGGATTAGATTTTTTTTAGAAATCTTCACATAAAAATTAACAAAAAGAAACTTCTTATAAGAAGATCATAACGTTTTAAAAAGTCTTTTAATCATTTGAGGATTATGACCCTTTTAGATTTTTTTTTTTGAATAAATTGAATGAATTAAAACGTAAATTCGATTGATTTTCAAAATTAAAATAAACCAACACACTACAGATTTTTGAAAAGAACTACAATCGTCTGATCCTAGCTAATTGGTGTGTAGACACTTTTTAGGGCGACAATAAAATCTATAAAAACTTAATTTCTTTTTCTTTTGATTTTTATTTTATTTTTTTCTTTAGAAAATATTGTAATTAGAAGAATAATCTTAATTTCAATAAAAAAATAGTAATAACCGTTAGGATTTAATACGTTAGTTTTCAGATTCAAAATCCTCTGGTTTGTATTAAATTAAAATAAAAAAACTAGTAGTTAAATCTTAATCTATCAATCCAATTGATTATGATTTTTTTTTTTTAATTTTGATTAGGTAGCGATTTCAAAAATTTTTCTAAATAAAAAAGATCAAAATTTTCGAATTTCTTTAATCGAGAATTAATATTAAACGGATTAAAATTTAGTATTAATCGAAAATTTAAAAAATTAATTTTAAATAAAAAATTGCAAATTCGGACCTCATAAATATAATTCAATCCAATGAAAGTTTAAACCAGACCGGATTACTAACTGCATCTATACGAAATTCAATACGAAAACAGCGCGACGAATTGATGTTGCCATAGCCCTTTCCAATTGAATATTCCTGGAAGTGTGTGCTACTAGTCCATCTCTATGTTGCGGAGCTTGTCTCCTAATACACAGTCACGGTACGAAACAACGTCACTAAGTTTATGTCATTTTATTTTTTCTGGTAAACAATGTCACTCCATGTACAATGTTTATGTCATTCTATCCATGTACAATGTTTATGTCATGTTTTTTTTTTTTTTTTTTTCTGGTAGACAACGTGACTCCGTGGACAATCTCTCTCCACATACGGCGCCTATAAATATCATATCTAACTGTTAGCCAAAAATGTCAATCTTCCTGAGCACCGCGTCAAGTTTCATTCTATATGATTTATTTTTTTTAATTAAATTAAATTTATTTTAATAATATTAAATTTATTATAATAATTTGATTTTTATTAAAAATTGATCTTAATCATAGATTTATCTCATAAGTTTTTTAAATATAATTAAAATCGATTTAATTCAATTCAATCTAGGTTTGAATTATTTATATTAATTTTTTATTAAATATTTTTATTTTTAATAAATATAAAATTTTAATTAAAATTCACTAAGCTTAATCTTAATAATTAATACAAAATTAAAATAATAAATAATAAAATATAAAAATTTTAATAAAATCCATAAAAATTGATATAAAAATATAAAAAATAATTATATATATTTTTTATTTTAACTAACCGTTTCACTTTGATTTAAAATAATAGGATTGGTTCACTTTTTCAAATCAAAATCGTAAACTATTTATTTAAAATAGAATCAATTCATCAACCGAGCGGTTCAAAAACAAGATCGATTTTTTGGATTTGGTTCACAGTTCAGGGTTTTTTCGCCTGCCCTTACAATCAAGGCTCTTTTTATTTTCTTCAAAAAAATTTCTCACATTACTTATCAGGGGAGAGAGACAAACCGACAGCACGAAAACCCATATCATAGAAACATGGGAAGCGCTGGAGAGTTTAATGTTGAGATTAGGAAGAAAGACATAGTGGCAGCCGTTTTGCCAGTCCAAGAGTATTGGTTACCATTTTCTAACCTAGATCTGCTCTTACCTCCAGTAGATGTTGGGGTGTTCTTTTTCTATGCGAACACTGGGAATACGGTGTTTACTGATGTAGTAAGAGTCCTTAAAGCATCACTAGCACATGCACTTGTGCCTTACTATGCTTATGCTGGGGAGGTGGTTCAGAACTCCGCCGGAGAACCTGAGCTTCTATGCAACAACCGAGGGGTTGACTTTACAGAAGCTTTTGCAGATATTGAACTGAGGCAGGTCGACGTGTATAATCCCGATCAAACTGTTGAAGGCAAATTGGTCCCCAAAAAGAAAGGAGGCGTTCTTGCTATCCAGGTAATACCGTACCAAATCTTCTAAATTATATTTGGCAAGTAAATAGATATTCGGCAGAATGAGTAAGGGAAAACAACGACTAGTATTTATGGGCTCGATATCTCAAGATCCAACGGCAAGTGCAATCATGTAAGCAACACATCATCAAGTACCCGCCGTATTAATATATATGAAGTTTCGAGCACAATGTGTGCTGTAATTTGTTGACTGACTCGATGTGAAATCCTCCCACATATGAATTTTCTCGTATTTCAAACTAAATATTATATATCTTTAATGTGTTTATAATTTAGTAATATAAGAGATAAGGATGGACCTGGAATTATACGACTGGGGAGATAGATTTATTCAAATTAAGTTATTATTAAAATTATTTGTAGAAAAATATTTTTTTATAGTTATAATTATATTATATTGTATGTATATCTATATATATCATTTTGTTAATGATTATATTCAAAATATATTCTAAACTTTATAGAATGAAAAGTTCTTTTAAAAAATTATTAAAAGTACTCAATAAATTTCATAAAAAAGTTAAAAGAGTAAATCATTTACCTTTTCTTTTAATAATGTATTAATTGAAATTTAATTATTTATTTATTTACAAAAATAATATTAATATATAAAAATTGTATAAATTCTGTTTTCAATAAAAATATCGTAAAAAAACATCTGAAAATGAAATTGCTAGTAGAGAAAAAAGAGCAAAAGGACATAAATATAAGTTTCTTAGATTTCTTTTCATGATAATTTTATAAAATTTTTTTATTTGTTATGTTAAAAAAATTCTTTTGAATATAAGTTATTATATAATCAATTATTTAACACTCCATATTCATTTTCATGACATCAGTTATATGAGAAATATTACTAAATTAAGTTATTGTTGGTATTATTTATTAATAATTTATATGATAAGATTAGAACAACTATAATATGAGTAAAGTAATGATTATTTATGGTATATTATTTAAAAAAAATTTACAATTTAAGAGAATTCATTTAGTCAGATATAATTGTGTAATAATAAATTTAATACTATTAGTTATTGTGGAAAATATGTGTTGGAAGAAAACAAAAAGAAAATGCCATTTAAGTAATAAATATAGATTAAAAAAATAAAAATGGTATTCATAGGATTTGAACCCTTCTCTTATTTAAAAAAATACGCTTAACTACTTAACCACAATCAATATTGTAAAATAAAATGCACTTTAATATATATATATATATATATAATATATATCCATTTTTCTTTTTTAAATAATTGAAAAAATTAACTTTTTCCTAAAGCCAGAGTCCCTTTCAACTTACCCCTCTCGAATCTGTCCATGATGAGAGAAACAATTTAATACGCAATATGCATCACGTGTTATACATATACAATATATAATTCTAATAGAATATTAATATAGGATAATAATTAATTTGAAAACTATCTCTTCAATTATTATTCGTATTAATATTTCATTAGTATTTACAAGCTATATATACATTTGTTGTTGAGCAATTTATCAAACTGAGCGAAAACGAATCAAGAATTGAACCAAACCACACCCAACCATAAAATGCGATTCTTTTATGTTTCTGCACAATTCAAAAAAGGTTTAAATGGTTCATGGTTCGGTTTGGAAGACTAAGCTGAACTGAAGCTCTTAAACCTTAACCAAACAATTTCTTATTTAAAAATGTAAATGTGTAATATTTTTTTAGTTCTAATTCGTATTAACATTTCAATTTAATCATATTTACATTTTTTCTTTTTGCCATTACTTATTTTATTCTTAGCCTTTATAATCGACTTGTTTTTTTTCACCATTGTCTCTCATATTTGCTTAATTCACATGTCTTTATTATCGTAAAATAATATTATGTAGCTTTTATTTTTGCATGATATATTTTAATTTGAACATTAATTTTCGTTGAGAACTTAGATAACTATTAATATTATTAAAAAGAAAATAGTACTTTTTAAAAATGGTTCAAATCAAACTAAATTGCATTTAAAATATTTCAGTTTAAAACCTTAACTGTTAGAAGTGACTTGATTCATTAAGTGTTTAAATCGAACCGTTCTAAATGTAGTTCAATTCGATTTAATCTCTAAATCGAATCAATTCGAACCATGAATAAACGTCTAATTTAGACATGGTATGTATTACTTAATGAATTTTTTTTTTCATGAACACTGGTCTTCTAACACTGTACTATATGGTTTGAAAAAATAAAAAATAAAAAGAGAGAGAGATATTATATTTCTCTCCATATATTTATCCACGAAATTTTCATTATATGAGGGAAAATACTTCTAATATCATAATATATCTAAAAGAAGAATGTTATTATTAATTGTTAAGATAATATTAAATTTAATACTTGAACTTTGAATTATTTTACAATTAACTACCTTAAGTTTTTAAATCCAAGTTTTATTACCCAATTGAACTTTATATTGCCAAAGTTACTATCCAAGCTAATGCGGTTAGTTGATGTTAGACTCATCAACATAAAGGACCAATAGATATTTGGCTTGTGTGATATCTCGTTGCATTGGAAAAGGAAAATGCAAAGTACATAACCACATTATACTTTAATAATATTTAAAACAAAATCAAGGTTACGCCTAATTAAAACATGCCTTATACTAAAATTAACCCAAAATCTTTTTTTTTTCCCTTTTTGGGTGAGAACCAAAATTTAACAAAATATTCAAACAAAATATCAAACTAAAAACCCAGATGAGTTCATCTTTATATCATCAAAATGGAGAATCCACATGAGTTTTTCATCTTTCTATCATCAAACCGAAAACTAGATGAACAATCACCGTAAGATGATTATAGAAGTAACTTAGATTTGTATCAATGGCTTCTTTTCTCTCATATTGATAAGAAAATTACCTACACCATCATCAAATCTTCCCGTTTTGTTAAAAGAAGAAAAAATAAATAAATAAAACTGGAAACCTAAGCTTACGTCTCCTTCATCTTCTTTGTCATACTATCTCTTTTCATCAAATCTTTGTAACAATCACCGTGATGAGTTTAAAAATTAGATCTAACTTGACAAATTAAACCCTCCATGAAAAAAATAAAAAATAAAAGATAAAAACCTCCACTAGCCACCTTCTTAAATGCTTATCTTTGTGAAACCCTTTATCTTATTCAAACCCAATAAGTGTGCACCCAAAATGACTTCTTCATCTTCTCTATCAACAAAGTAGAAACCCCAATTGAACACTTGAAAAAAAGAAATAATCTGCCTTAAAACTATGAAACCTATCTTTCTTGTCTATCTTAATCATTGATCTTTTTGTCAAAATTTAATCTTTCTCTCACTATGAAGTGGGAAAGACTCCAAATATAGGAAAAAGAAATATAACTACAATAAAGAGGAGGAAAATACGAACAAGGTTTAGCGAGGCTTTTAGTATATAGTGCTAATTAGGGTTTCTACTAGCATAGGTTTTCTTACAAGTAGGAATTTTGGTTAATTTGTTTATTTTTCAAATCTTAATATTGCAACAAAAATTAGTTTTTTCTTTCCAAAAATAACCATTTTAATTTAAATGAAATAAATGTCTACACGGCATATAATTTTAGTGAGTTGGCTTTTATAAAATTATTTTAATAGTTAATAACTTATGTGAGGTAAAGATTGGGTGTAAATTCCAAGTCATCAAACTTTTTTAACGGAGTTAAAGTAGGGTATTAGTGATAACACTTAAAATTGAATTGAATAGTAAAATTGATACTAAAAAAATTTGAATAGTTAATTACAAAATGGTTTAAAGTTTGGTTACTAAATTTAACATTATCCCTTAAATTTTTAGTGACATATTCATAAATGGCTCTCCAATTGTTTTAACGCTCACATTCTTCTGTTCGTAACTGATAGCGAGGGATATGATTCCAAAAAGAACTTCTATTGTCTCTATTTACACGTTATTATTTTTTAAGACCGTACTATCCTCGAAGAATTTATATTGTCTTTTTTGCATATTATTTATTTCTAATTCTGACAAAACATTGGTAATAAGGAAAAAATTGACAGTAATGCGGTAAGTCCTAAAATTGTATTAGAATAATCCAAATAGGTCTTTGTCAAGGACCATAGCATGGGGTGGCCTTAACTGCATGATCTTCGTTAGTGTTGACACGTGACATTTGGAAAAAATACATGACATACAATGACGGCTTGGATGTTCGTATATAATTAATAAAGTAAAATGATTGTATCTCATGTTATTTTAGAAGTACAGATGTATTTGATAGAAGGGATAGTCTTCCAATCGTTTCTCACCTCATTACTATATAAAGCATAGAAAATCAAAACACAAGTATAAATACCAAAAAAGGGTAATAATATATGTCAATTATATTCTATAACTAATCTATGCATACAGTTATACTAATATATGCATATGTATATGTATATATATATGTATATGTTTATATATATAACTCATGTCTACCATATACATGATACACTACAAGTAATTGTGCAACAGAAACTGTACATTCGCGGTAGTTTCTAAGCAATCCATGCATTTGGTAATTTATAGTAGTAATTCTAGTTTTAATAATTGTTTACTGTAATAATTTTTTTTCTTATTATAGTTATAAATCTTATTTTGTGGACACTTCAATATTCGCAATGTAAAAAACTACTGTAAACTGTGCTTTACCACCATTATTTTTTACCACTTTTAAACCGTCAGTATTTACAAGCAACTTGAAAATGATGGGCGTAACAAGATTAGCAAAGCACACACTTTGTAACCGCCATTTATATTATAAATTTTGAAAACTATCACTAACGTACAAGACACAACTACGATAAGAAAAAAATAGTGGCTATAGATAATCCTAAAATAAAATAACTACTACAAATTGACAATTGCAACTGTTACTCATGCATAGCAGTCTCAACTACTCCATTTTCTGATGGTGGCAAAAATCATGACAAAAATAGGGAACATGAAAATTCAAGTTGAGATGCATGTTTTAATTGACCTCCAGTTATTATTTGTGACTGCACAGGCCTACTTACTTCAATTAACTGTAGTTGCGCTGTTCCTTTTTTTTTTTTTTTTTTTTTTTTGCCCTTTTTTACACTTTCAGTCCGTTATCATAGGCATGTGATGCTAAAGGTTATTGGTAGTTGTATAGTTTATTATCTAGTCCTTTGTTCAGTACATATATATAGTTATTTATGGTTGATAATAATTGTGAACAGGTCACTAAGCTCAACTGTGGGGGAGTAGTAGTGGGATGTACATTTGATCATCGAATAGCAGATGCATATTCCAACAACTTATTTCTGGTATCATGGGCAGAGATAGCCACTCATAAAACAATGTCGGTGGTTCCTGTCTATCGTCGATCTTTACTCAATGCAAGACGGCCTACCCTTGTTGACCCTTCAATTGACCAAATATATATTCCCATGTCCTCACTTGCTCGTTCAAAACCAATATCATTGGAGGCCGATCACCTCATTAGTAGAATATACTATGTGAAAGCCGACCAACTTAGCCAACTTCAACAACTTGCTAGCTCAGACAGGCACACAAAAAGGACCAAACTTGAGTCATTTAGTGCATTCCTATGGAAAATGGTTGCATTGTCGGCTAGTAAAGGCATAAAAAATAATGAAAAGATAGCAAAAATGGGTATTGTGGTGGATGGAAGGAGTCGATTGTATGAACATGATACGCCATCCCAGATGTTAGCCTATTTTGGGAATGTCCTTTCTATTCCATATGGAGAAAATGATATAAACATACTTGTTGAAAAACCCTTAAGTTGGGTGACTGATGATGTGCATGATTTTCTTGAAAATGCAGTTACCAAGGAACACTTTTTGGGATTAATTGATTGGGTAGAAGCACATAGACCAGAAGCTGGTCTAGCAAAGATATATTGCAATGGTTCAGAAGATGGACTATCTCTTGTGGTGTCATCTGGAGATTTCCAGTGACAAAAGTTGATTTTGGATGGGGAAAGCCAATGTTAGGTTCATATCATTTTCCATGGGGTGGAGATAGTGGTTATGTCATGCCAATGCCTAGTCCACTTGGAAATGGTGATTGGGTTGTCTACATGCACCTTTTTAGGAAACAACTCCAGTTAATTGAGACAGAAGCTTCACATATTTTCACACCATTAACTTGGGACCATCTATTTACTGATATATCAAACTAGAAAAATTTGTACCAAGTTCTTTTAGTTCCTTGTGTATCCTAACTATATATGAACACGTATCTATACCATTTCACTTGTTTTATCGATGTTGTATTATGTTTTTACACATTAGTAATATATTTATGTGACAATTCAAAATCGTGTGTTACCTTCTATTTGTCAATGAGATAAATGACTTATCAAGGATCTAGATGAATTGATATAAAGGATAACTTTACATGATTAGAAGTGACTACAATCTAAAATAATTATACTATAAATTGCTATTTGTTTAACTAAGTGCTAATGTCTAAAACACACTCTAATATAATAAAACGAATATAATTTAAAAAATGAATCAGCTAGATAAAATCCACTGCTTAGAAGGACTTATTTGAACTAAGTAGGAATTGTTTTAGACTTAGTTGTATTCTAAAAGAATAATAGCAACAAAAATCTCTTGGCAACATATAAAAGGCATAATTCTGTTTAAACATAGCAATCCCATCATTCCTTTAAATTGTTTGTTAGCATTTTCTTTTGTATACATTTTTTTTTCAATAATTTCTTATGATTGCAATTTTTCATTAACCGTTCATAATAAATTGTTTAAAATAATTTACAACTTTCGTAGTTTATCATATTGTATCCACTATTCAATTTAAGTAACACATTACCAAAAGTTATATCCGTGCCATTAAACTCCATGTCTTGGATTAAAATCTAAAATATCCATCTCAATCATCACACTAATGATAAGAATATCTAACTAAAAATATACAAATTTAAGCTAATTATGATCAACTACTAGTTCTAACTAAACAAAAAAATTATTTAAACACTCTAAAAAAAAAAAATCCATCCCTCTTGACTACTACCTAAAGATGTCAATGTTATTATAAATTAATGAAAGATAATAATATTAATACCAATAACAATAATAATAACAA
This sequence comes from Lumnitzera littorea, assembly GCA_024138015.1. Classification (NCBI taxonomy): domain Eukaryota; kingdom Viridiplantae; phylum Streptophyta; class Magnoliopsida; order Myrtales; family Combretaceae; genus Lumnitzera; species Lumnitzera littorea. The sequence goes on from JAMXBB010000004.1 coordinate 16,726,031, forward strand.
TAGCAACAATAGTAGCAACAACAAATTTTTTCACAAGACAAAATTGTCATATTTAATCGTCTATATCAAGCAATAACCCCATCAATAAGAGAAATTGTTTAATTATTCTTAATAGAACATTGTACAATTAATAGAATTCACAACAAATAAAGGATATGAGAGAGAAATTAATAAATAATTGACTAAAATACAAAATTAAAAGAAAAAGAAGGAAATTTCACATTTCATATTGTACTTTAGTACATACATACATGAAATGGGGCTGACAAGTTTACTTTTTTCTTGTTTTGACATGTATTATACCATATTGTATAAGTCTTGGCAATTTATTCTAATATGCCACATCAATTCGTATCCTATCAAGATGAGTAAATTTATTAGTCATGTACTTATTGAGTTTAAGTTAAAAGGATTGGGATTCATTAGACCAGTTTATGTGAATGGTTAAGTTGTACAAAATATAAGTACTGCGACACAAAAATGAAGATAAATATTAACATTTAGAAGACGACTTGCATGTAAAATAAAATTAAGCATAAACAAATTAATGAGCAAATAAATAAAAAATTAATAAAAGATAATTAGTTATATGATATATATAAGGTATGGAGATAAGTAAACATAAGTTCTTAATACTTGCTACTATAACAATAACAACAAGAAATGATAATTGTAATGGTAGTAGAAACAAGGTAGGTAAAATCTAACAAGATTAGATAAAGTTTAAATAATTGATGTAACAGGTGATAAACCTCAAGAGTAACCAAATGTAATAACAATAAATGTAAAGATGATGAATTGAACCTAGAAATGTAATAACTAAGATAGTATAACATAATATACATATGTATATATACATGATGACAACAATTACAACAACCATAGCTATAGTAACAGCAATAGATATAACGTATTGTACTTGGTAATGATAGTTAACGCATTGTGAGTAGGGAAAATGTCATACCGTGTAGCATGATGGGTATAAATATTGTAGGAATAAAAGTGTATTATTGCAAAAGACTAAAAATACAAATGATCATAAGGTATTTATAATCCTTTAACCCAAAGATAAATAAAGGAAATTGAATAAAATCCATATCTCATAAAATCAAGAGAGAAAATAAAACAAGATAAATTTTCTAACTAGCAAAGTAATCTTCACTTGTTAGTTTGATCCATGCAGAAGTAAACTCATATAAATCTTTCTTAACAAATTATAGACTCCACTAACACTCTATATGTGAAAAGTTCTTCTCAAAGTTGATTAATATGATTAAGAAAAATTAGAACTAGACTTCTGAACTCAAGGCTTCTAATCCACTCCTAATGTCTACGGCTTCTAACCAACTATGCTTTTAAGCATTCTTGGATTCACTTTTAGACAAGGTTGATTAGCTTCTAACTTCTTCTTTTCCCTCTTTTGAATCTAATTGGTTTATGACTTGTAACTCTATATTTCCTTAGGCTAAAAATGGCTAATAGCCATGCCATAAAACAATAATAGGCATTTTTTGAACCAATTGGACTAAAAATTTCTAACTAGTGTTAACTTGTTACTTACTATTTAACCTTTACAAACCATTACTGATTTTCCCCATACAATGCAAGTGGGATTACATTTCACGGGCCACCAAAATCCCTCCCCCCAAGGATGTGTAATGTTATTATAATGAAACCTTATAATTAAACCTAATTCTTTCCAAACCACAACTCCCCAACCTAAACCCCTGCTGCCTCTGCACCCCAACAACCCCAAAACCCAAAATCCATTTTAGTGAACCATTTGGTAAATTCCTACCACTCTCTAACCTATTTATCATTATGAAAAGCAAGCCAGAAGTCACAACTAAGTGATACTTTCGCTCTTCTTAAACTTCTTCTCTAAAACAAGTCAGAATAAGTCCATTAGCTTTCGCCTTAGTTTGTCCCAAATTGTCCATCTTTTGCTAACGGGTCAATTTGATACTATATGTAATGTCCAAAGTCAAAAATAGTTAATAATTAAACCAGCAAATATTATCAGGTCTTTTTTAACCACTTAGCTAAAAAAAAGTTTCTAGATGCTGTTCACATGTTGTTTACTACTTGGTTTTTATAAACCAATACTGATTCCCTCGTATAATTCATGTGACATTTAATGGGGTGTCTTAGTATTAGGGGTATAATAGCATGAGATTTATCAAAAATGATTTTGTTGGAGATTGGTAGTAGGTAAATGGATAGATTTTAACCTTAAGTTTCTCAATATGAAGAGAAAACCCAAAATATGTCTTTAGAAGACCTAGGGATCACAAATGATGCTAGAATGTATGAATAGAAAAGCTATTTGGGAGTGTTAGATTTAAAAAAAAAAAAAGTAGTGGAATAAATAAAAGGGTTTGGATAGGAGAAAACTTTGGGAAATATAATGTGAATGTGAATAAATTTACAAAATTTGTAGTGACAGATGCTAATATTAGTTAGTTGAGCTAAGAAATTGACCTAATGGAACTTTACAAGTCGATAATTCAAAGTGTAGAAGGTAGGCATTATCAATTTTCTTCGGAACCTATGGCAAAGTCGAGGAAGCTTGATCAACTTAATGGAATGGATAAGGTTATAAAGGGGAAATTAAAGGAAGAAATCCTGTTTGATATTTAAGTTACAAAGGGGACAAAGCTAACTAAAAGTACAAGTATGATGGAAAAGTAATTATAAGTAAATTGTAAAGATTGAGATTTAAATAGAACACTGCAAAGGAAAAGGTAGTTAAAGATTTTTTGAGATAAAAAAACTAGTTAATAATTCTTAGAGACTTTATGGACAATGAGGTGTTAGGTACTTAGAAGACTAAGAAGGAAAGTAACGAAATACATTCTTTATTGTCAAGCTAAAAATAAGATTTAGGCACAAAATTTCTTTTAAGAGAGAGCAAATTTAATAACCTAATAAAAAAATATTATTTTGGAGACCATTGTAATTACCCTAAGCTTTTAATTAATTTACTTTAACCCTTTTCTTCCTACAATTTAACTACCCTCCTTATTTTTTAAATTGAACTTTTCTCTTGAGGAGGGGAAAAAAAATTGGTTTCTTTTCCTTCCTCTCTTCTAACAGGTTCCTATAGATAAGATCAATTAAAATTATATATATATTTTTTAATTTCTTCTTCCATTTCTTTAATCACGTCAAAGCCCGTAAAAACATTCTAGACAAATCATAATCTAGGTTAAAATGAGTTAAAAAGGAATTTAAAGTAAAGTCTTTTTTGGGAATACATCACACTGTTTAAGTCTAATAAGTATTCCTCTTGTTCTAATTATAGAGCAATTTAAGAAAAGATGAGTAGAAATCATTTATAAAAGGATTTGTAACATTTTATGTTAAGGATTTGGAAGCAATATATGTAGTGTATTGGATTTTCTATGAAAAATTGAGTGAAGATATGCTCCTGATCTTATGATTTTCAAGTAAATTATTGACTATTAAATTTAAGAAGTGCTTCGAGATTTTAAAAATGATTGTGCATTTGTAGAATTTCAATAACTTATGGGAAAGGGCGAAAGGACCATTTAAATCGTTCTTAGAAAGATGTGTGAGCTTAATTTTTCATATGTAAAAAACTTTCTAGGAAAATATGTTTGTTGGCACATGGTCAAGAGATACTTGAAGCCATGAACAATTGTAGCCATTAGGCATGGAAGGTCGGCTAACCAGCTAATTAAAGCTAATCAATCAACATTGAATTAGGCTACCAACCGACTAGGCTAAACGTGTATCCTCTTGACCATCCTTCTACTTTTATTTATGTAATTTTTATAAAAAACAATGAAGTAAAATAAATTAATAATAAAAAATAAATAATCATAATAATAATAACCACATAAGAAATAACTTATTAAAAAAGAAAGGGTAAATGTTTCTCTATGTGTTAAGTAGAAGGGATAATTGCTAATAAAATAAATTAAAAGAATAAGTACTAAGTAGAAGGAATAAATGCCAAGAAAACCAAATAGAAGGGATACGTGTTAAGTAAAAGGAAGAATTCCCTAAGTATTGAACACTTAGTAAGTAAGAAAATTTAAGTGTTAGCTATAAGGTTGACTTTAAAATTTTAGTAAGTAATTAACAACAACATGTGCTTTGTATCAATATATGTGATTGATTATTGACCTATTGTTGACAAGTATGATTTAAGTATACAACTGCCTTGCTCGTTTAATGCATTTGTTAGAGTAGAGACAAATGATTTTAAGCACATCAAAACTATGATTGGATGTTACTTGTGACTAGCTGAGACCAATAGATATGGGTATCTAATGATGAAATAGACTTCTACTAATTAATAAATGTAGTATCTCAAGTGAAGTATTATACCATAATGTAGTGGCAGTTAGATGCTGACTTGTACAGTAAATTATTGATAAGGGGATTTAATGTAATACCCAAAGAAAATAAAGAAAATAATAATAATAATAATAATAATAAGATAGGAGGATTAACATGAGTAAGGATATTATGGTAACTAACAAGAGTTAATGAAAAGCATCTTAGGGAATGCACGAAAATCTAGGTTAACCAATTTATAAAAACCCTCCAATTGTTCTTAAACCTGATACAAACTCTTTTATATTACACCCTTGGACTCTTCAATAGCAAAACCTTAAGGTAAGATCAAAGTTCTACCAAGATTATAACTATTTTCTTAGTAGATTATCATGTAATTGGATTGTACTTCTTTATGGTAGCACAAGAAAGAGATCATTTGTGAAGTGTAGAACTTGAGGCTTTAGCAACCCTAAAAGGATTTCATTGGTAAGAGTTAAAACAATTATGAAACTGGAGTTTTTGTCTTGAATATAAGTGTTTTACATTGATCTTTCAATGTTGAATGTTAAATAATTAAGAAAACACAAAGGATCACTATAGGGTTTCATTAAGTATTAAGGTAATGTATCACTTCAATTCTAGTCTTTCATCTTTGTAGACATTTGGGGATTTGAGTGTCGTTAGAGATGAAATTTGATGTGTAAATTGTTAAATAATACAAAGATTGTGGTGCATTAGAGCTTTCATTTTTAAGGATTGAGAATTGTTAGTAATAGTAATGATTTGTTATGAAAGGAAGGGTTAAGATGGTGAGAAACCTTGGTTTTCTAGGTTGATTTCGTGTTCTTGACTATTTGCAAATAGTGTGAATGATTAGATGATGACCATACTTTTCTGTTCTCTAAGCTGTGCTGACCAGTACGGCCAAGAGTACGTTATGCTTTAAAGCACAACCATACACTCCAGCATAGTCATTTTGTCCCATCCAGTGATTTCTTCCTCCTTTGATCCTTGTTCATTTCCCTAAATTATTTATCCTTTTAAGTTTGTTAAGTCCTTAAAATTATTTATTCATAAAGGGAGTTAAGGGAAGCTATCATTCTAAGTAGAAAGTAATAAGGTACTTTTTGTTATTGTGATGGGATCTCTTAATTTCTATGCACAAAGTATTCCAGGTAGGTGACACTTTTTGTTGTTTGTGGGTGTTAGGTTAGTTTATCTCAAATGGACTAATTGCCTATTGCTTGTGGTTAGCTCTTCCTAGGAGGCCTAAGTGGTAGATCCCTATGAGACAACCCTAATGATCTATGTGAAGCGTTATCCCTTTGTGAAGTCTTCCATAAAAACGATCTAAGGTAGATCTAGATTGTTGTAGATAGACCCAAAGAGACATACCTAATGTTAGGTTTTACTATAAACAATGATGTCATGGGGTTATGAGGACCTCTATTATTTGTTGTGTAATTGGCTAAAGTAAAAATAAATAAATGATTGCATGTTTTAATTGCCTTGCATTTATTGCATGTGATTTACTATTGCTTGTTCATGTATATGTGGTTGTGTGTTACATGCTAAGTTTTTACTCTTTTTAACTCCTTTTACAACTACAGGTCAAATTAATGAGCTTGCGAAATTTGATGAGTATAGAAAGCAATACAATAGCTATCTAGATAGGGTGAGTGACATTACTATTTTATTATAAGAACAATCAATAGGAGTAGTTGATATTGTCCATTAAGATTATAATTGAATAATCATGTGTTATAGGAGATAAGTTCTAGTTTGAAAGCAATCACATAAATTAGTTGGAGGTTATTTAGCATATACTAAATTATAGAGACTTGTGATTATTGATGGAATCACAAATGTATATTTAAGATATTTTAGTGGCTTATATATGCATGGAGTATCATTAGATATTAGGGAAGCTTAGCAGTTTATGGTGTTCCCCATTCTAGGGAGTTATATTTAAGAGATTATAAATTAGTATGTTGGAAGAAAGCTACAGTCAGGTTGTACAAGTGGTATGGGATTTCTGCATGAATGGTTGAAGTAGATTAACATTACTAATGGTTAGTATAGTAGTTTGCCTTTGGATGGTGCAGCTAGTGTTTCTTTGGATTCATGGGATGCTAAGGAGTTAGGCCATAAACATATGTTATGCATGTGTGTTTGTGGTGATTACGTGCTGCGAAGCTTACCCAGTTGTGAGACCAACTTTTAAACGTAGCAAATAATGAATTGTTGAGGTCCTTGGATAATAAACTTAGGGTTTAAGGTCAATGCTTGCACAGTAAAGAGGTTTAATAATAATACATTGTTGTACTATAGGTTTAGGTTCTTTATATTTTTGTGGTTATAATTTATAAAGTTGTAAATTGTCATAGTGAAAAAAAAAAAAATTGTTAACGGAGGAATTAAAAGTATAAAATTTTTACATTTTAAGGATTTTTATTTAGTTATATGAATCTTGTATACTGGTACTATAGAATAAGTATACGGCAAAATGTTTACATTCATTTACATGATTTGCTTAAATATTATTGTCGAAGTTGAGACAACCGAAGGCATATGATAAAATTATTTAAATCGATGCCTAAAAAGAAAGGAGGTTATAATGCCCCAAAACTTGGAACATTACAACCCACCACGTGTCCTTAACTTCTATTGACACGTCAGGCGTCTAGGAACCTGCAACCTAACTAAGATCCACAAACTAATTATATGAAATTTGTTGACTCAAAATTTAATAACCTTAAATTTGAATTAAAATGAAAAGTCAACCACCTAATTTTTACATACCGTAATTGTAAATGAACCCAATCGCCACAAGTGAAAGTACTTGAATACAGTATAACTCTAAAACAAACAATTTAGAGTAACATTATCTAAAGGAGTCACAGGTGACTCCAAGTAATCAACAATCTCCAAATATATATAATATAAAACAATATAGATGATCCTTAATGGTTCACTCCTAAATCTAAACAACGCTGTCTCTATTGCATCACCATAATAACAGAGATCACCTTCCTCATCATAATATAGATAATCATAACTCGCATCTCTTATAGAGTAACCACCATAAACCTCACACCTTAAACCTGCGGTTGAAAAACAATAATTCCCTAAATGTTGAGCTAACACCCAGTACAAGATACCATACACATGCGTATGAATATACATGTAATGAGTTAAGCACATACGTGAGTATCAATATAATTGAAACAAACAACCAGTTTTAAATCTTGTCATTTAAATTTGCAAACAGCATAGTCTCAACGTTCTAAGAGTTGGGGTTATTCACGACCCCTATATACGCAATATATAAATACTACATAGGTATTAGTATTGGGTTCTCCCCAATCACATGAGTGCCAAAACCATCCTGATCTACCTGAGTCATTTTAGTACGGGATTTCACCCGAGACAACGTCGTGGAAAGATCACTAGGTGTTTCACTAATATCATTAGACCCTACCAATGGGTAGTCGAAGCCAAGCACAAGCAACAAATAGTTAAGTCCGAGTTTTTTTTAAATCCGGTTAATGTACATTAATTTAGCACACACAATCAACAAACATGTATCCCGTACCTAGTACTCCTATCTTGACGAGGTCTAGTATTACGCGACTCTTAGTACCTGGTCACAAATACAATACTAGTTTCATAACTCAATTTATTAATGATTAACTCAACTTAACACTCTTCTTCTTTTATTTAACCCTTTGCCTCAACGTCCAAGTTTTTGAATCGCACTCTAAATATCTTTTGATATCCTTTCATACACTTTTCAATATCTCATAATCTACATACATCAATACTGACCTATACACACACCCATAGTACATACGTTGATATACCCACAATCACTTACACACCCATACCAAATACAAATACACACTCCCACATAACATATATAAAGACACAGTTGTACAAGAAACACACAGTCTTACACTCACTCACAACGTGCATACACCATCATATCTCACACCTCGACACCATACACTCCAACACTGGCTTGGCATCATCGACATTACGCAATTTACGTCGTAACCATATCACTTCTACCTCATCAATCACTTTTGCTAAACCCACACCAAAATTACAAAATCAAGAATTCTTTAAAGAATAAGGGTAAGAACAATACTTATATGTAATTCTTGATAATAAACAACCTAGACTCGGGTTATAAATGCACGAAGCTACAAAAACAGAAATCTTTATGGTTTTTACAACATTTTCTTAAAGAAAAATGAATTTATATATTAAATAGATGAAGGACTTACTTGAAATCGTTGTATCTTTGCGTTTTCTTGATGTTTCATCAATTTTTCTCATACCCTAGGCCCTAAATCCGAATTTTGGCTTTGAATTTGAAAGGGATTGAGTTGAGAATCACAAGTTTTCTATTCCTATAAAAAAGTAACGTGATAATTTAGTTGGGAAAATATATGAGGTTTTATTTGGTTAAGGGATAGTAGGAAGTTTCAATTTTTTCCTATAACCAAATTACACTTACTATCACTTATAAATTATAAGTCAAACTATGTCTTCAATCCTTTATTATTATTATATTCATTCAATTATTTTATATTTCTAAAATTTATTATTATTATTATATAACTTTCTTTTTATTTTTGACTGGGTTTTGCAGAGGTGTTTTTGCAATTCAAGTAATATAACATCATCCAACCAAATGGATATTGGCTAAAAAATTTTAATATATATATAAATAATTATTCATAAGGACTGGTGATACTTCAATGGTTCGAAATTGATGGATCCAGCCAGAAATCACAATGTCATGTGTAGCATGTAAGTAATATATAATAAAATGTTAATCATAAGTATTATTATGTATTAGGCATCATAAGTTAACCAGTTTGCTGCTATTCGTGTATGATTTTTCTCATAGACTTGATCGAGCAATATATTTCCGTCAGTATTGTCCCGGTCATGTCCTTTATATTAAGTAAAATATTTTTAACGTTAATATTAATTGTAAAAATCTATAAAGTAGACAATTTTTCTACTCATTATGGATAATGTGGGCCACCATTTCCAAGATTTTCTCATATATATATATATATATATATATTATCCTTGAAAAAAGAAAAATTATATATAAATGAAGAAATCACTTATTTCCTCTTTTTTCTTTTCCTTTTTATTTTACGAATAACTAAATGATTAATTGACTAGGATCCGCGAGGCAACGCCTAATGATGGAACGTCAACGCCGAAGAAATTTAAAAATTTTATGTGTGTACGTAACGGTTCCTGTAAAATAATTTCCTACTTTTTAAATAATAACAATAAGTAGTAAGACGGTCAATCTCGTGGATTAGCTAATTTAGGACGATCCAAGAGGATGAAGTATAATGTCAATCCAAACCAATTATCATTCTACAAAATTAATGCTGACTGGCCAGCACAAAATTCTTCCATAACAAGACAAATACTGCTTGTGGGGCCGAGTAATAAGATTGAATAAAATGGGTCATGTACTGAAATTTATGTTTGCCTTACTTAAACTGTTGCAATTTATTAATATAAAAGTTAATTTTATTAAGATATTTATAATTTAATAGTACAAATATTAATCTCTTATTAAAATGAATTAGGTCTAAATCTCTTATCTCTCGTTATACGGAGAGAAAAAGAAATGAAAGTTAATCACTCGGTAGATTAAATCAAATTTGAATCTTTCTCCTATAAATAATTTAAAAAACAACATTCTTTTTCCTTATAACTACTTTCACATTAAGTATTAGAGTAAATTGCAATTATATTTACTTTATATGCATTCATTAGTTATAACATATGAGCGATGGGCTAATATAAATGATATTTTGACACATTAATGATAGTAGATTTATTATGATTTTATTAATATTTATTTATCATTTATCAAAATACGTTACGTATTTTATCTTTAAAATTATGCATTTAGATTTTAAACTTTTTGAAAGACTGTATTTTATCTTTATATATCTATTTTCCCAAGATTTTATAGATTTTTTCAATTCCAATATATTTGTGTCTTACTTTTTTTTTAGGATAATGTGAGTCTAAATACACTCTTTTTGAAGATTTAGGATTCAAACATGCAATTTTAAAGTACTAAATGCACATTAAATAAATATAGAAAGGCATATTTATAATATTATAAGCGCTTATTTTTCACTCAAAGAATGTGCCTCTCCAGATGATAATGACAATAATGCACGAGTTAGAAGGAATTTTACTTCTAAATATTCCTTATCGATGGACTTCTGCAAAAACCATACCAACGGGCAACGGGCAAGGGATGGCTTTTATTGCACTGATTCTACGTAATGGTTCAGTTCAGGCCCACAATGCACAGGGACGTACTAATTAAGGTGCCAGTACAACATAAAATGGACACCATATATGGTACCATTTGAAAAATCTTTGACATAGAACGATTTGGACATTAGTAAGTAATATACAGTGATTGTATCTAGTGCTACTTTAGACATACAAATGTATTTTATATGAAAATCTAAGATATCTAATTCTACGAGGAATTTCCATTTTAAAGCATCTGAAGATAATATCGATGATCCACCTATAAACTATATGTTGTTGAAGTTGTAAGTTCGTTCATCGCCCATGCAAGTGGCGGAGTCGGAGGTTAAAAAAAAAAAAAGAAAAGAAAAAAATCATTACAATTAATACATTAACACCTTGTAATCCTTAGATGTGACATATTACCATATTTAGTTGATATTGATCCTCAATAATAGAAATTCTTCAACATTTCGATTCTCGAAAGAGATGTAATAGGTCAGATTAATATCACGATTTATACCTTAATTTTACCACTTTTTTATAATTATATATTTGAAGTTTCAATTTATCTATTTATATACTTAATTGAAGATTTAGTTATAATAATCGATACCTTAATTAATTCCAATTTATGTCATTAGTCTATTCTATATAATTAACTAACGGGATAGCTACTTACAACCTTAAGGGACTTGCCTAACCTCTTATAAGTAGCCACCGACCACCTCCTGTAAAACTATGAGTCGTAACCCATTTTAAAAATACATATCATGCAACCCATAATCAACCGTCTATGGCCATTTATAATCTTATAGAGATTGTATAAACCTTCTAAGGCCATGAGCTATCATTTCTTTAGTAGATCATACCGATTGAATTAACGATATGAATTGAAATTAACTGAAGTATACACCATAACAACTAAATCTTCAATTAGATATATAATTAAACACATTGAAACTTTAAGTATATAATTACAAAATGTAGCAAAATTTAGGTGTAAACTGTTATATTGCTCCTAATAGGCAGTCCGTTGAGGATCCCATGAATCCTAATTACAGATCTACTTTTACATCCTCCTTCCTAAAGTACCCTCACTCAAAATTAAAAATTACATCATATTACCCTAAAAAAGAAACATCATTCGATACTTCTCCATTCTTGCCCTAATCACTATCTTCTCCATGCCTCCATCGTAACCTTCGAAGCTCTCTTCCTCGATGTCCCATTCCTAACCCCAATCACTTTCTCCCTCCATGTCTCCTTTGGGCAAGTTCTAGTCAATTACCAGTTTAGATATTTTCTGCAAAAGTATCGAGGCAGGTGGAAAGACCCTACGATGGGTGGCCTTCTGGTCCGATGATTCCATGGACCGTCAACAGAGGCATTCATCCTCATCTTATCATCTTCGCTAAAGAAATCTTTTGGACTTGCCTAGATCTGAAATGCTAAATTGGAGTATGGATTATATGGAGGGAATTGGTTTTGTTTTTAGAGAAGACAGGTAGAGCAAGCTAAGATCATTTGTGATTGCTTCTTGGTGTAGTGTGCGATTCCTTCGTAGATTGGGGTTATGGGTTTCAACTGGGAAACTAGGATATGGAGAATGCCTGGAATGTTTTCTAATATTTTTTTTTCCCGTTTCACTTTCTTTATTTTTCACACATTTTTTTACTCTTTTAAGTGGGGGTATTTGAAGCATTTCACTTTTAGTTCTTATCTCATTCCCTATCAAGTATTATGAAGTGCACATTGTAATGTTAATTTAATTACACTTTTTCCACTTATTACACCTTCATTCCATTCATAAGTAATTGCAATTCCATTTTCTCTTTATTCCATTAAGTGAACTAGACGTGCCCTAAATGTCTTGATGAGTGATGAATAAGTACTAGTAATATATTTAAACATATACCAATGATAGTGAGTCTATATTTTTACGTGTACACTTTTTTTTTATTTACTCACTGCTCACAAAAACATATGGTATGTTAGCATTATTAAGACCTTTCTCATGAGAAAGTGGTGCAAAAGGGTCAAGACCATAAGAGTAATTATGAAAAAAAAGAACAAAACAAGAAATTCTCCTCATGATCTTGTATACTTTCATTTTTTTTTTATTCAAACCTGAAACTTCATTCATTAAGATTTAACTATTGTTTACAAAGCCTCAAAAGAGGAATCAAGTCCCAAACTAAAAGAAATGAGAGAATCAAATTAGATAAGCTTCTGGAGAGCAAATGAGAGATTTAACCACCAATCCATGGGCACATCTCTCTCTCCTAATAAAGGAAGCTATCCAATCGGCTACAGAATTTGCCTTCCTGTTCACAAAACAAAAACTAAAAAATTATCTTAATCACTCGAGTGGTTCAATCTCTTAATTTCGGCCCAATAAGGTAAGAGACCCAATGGATAAAGGGTTCTTGCAATTAATTACTTTAATGGCCACCTCACAATCTAACTCAAAGGTATCTTCTCTCTAACATTTCTCCATAGCCTTTTGTATCCCTTTTTCAATGGTTAAGAACTCTACATGTTCAGTACAAACACCATGTATGTGCTTTGAGAAACCCTCTACCACTCTCCCCATACTATTGCGAACCACCCATCCAAGTGCTACGTGCTCTTCCACCTAGACCCATGGACCATCAACATTAATCTTCAAACCTCAACCATAAGGTCGCATCCATTCTTCTCTCATGTTTCTTCTAGCCATCGTCTCCTTCTCCTTCATATCTTTGAAAAAAGCATTAGTGTTCTTGATTATTGCTAATGGACTAAACTTTTCACCTTCAAAAATTACCTTACACCTAACCTTCCAAATCTACCAAGTAACCATACAAACCTTATCTTCTGCATAAGCCTTAAGATGTGAAGACTACTCCATAAAGGTAGTAACTTTAGAACGATTGATCTATATGCCCAACAAACTAAGCCAAACTTCCTTCCTAAACTCTTTCATAGCAAAGGAGAGCACATTCTATCAATTCGTTTTCTTGGTAAAAAGGGCAATAAGCAGACTCAACAACCTATCTTTTCAACAAGTTGTCTCTAGAAGGAAGCGAACCTGTCAAAACTCACTAGAGAAAGTGATGCACTCTGGACAAGTTATTTACTTCCCATACCTTCCTTGATTGTTCTTTTGGAAAAAAAAAAAAAAAAACCTAAATGAAGAAGCTCTTGTTGAGACACTAAATATTACATTTTTTCTAATTATTTGATAGGATGATTTACCTATGCATTCACCTTGTCAATTGCATGGCTAGACAATGGAATCAGATGGTTCATTCCAATGTAAATGTATGTTCCTAATAGCCTCTACTTCCACATTGCCTATTGCATTTTGTAGAGAAAATAGATCCCATGTTCTTAACTTAAAGTCATCCTCATTAGGCAAAGATTTTAACTTGAAGTCCTCCAACAAAGGAATCCACCTGTCTTGCCAAACGCCCATCCTCTTACTTGTTCCCACCTTCCATAAAGCCTCCTTGAATAGAATATTCTTCCCTTCCACAATGCTACTTTAGCCTTAAGATGCTTTACTCCCTTTAATAGCCACTTTGAAATCTCTATCCCAAAAGTATAATCCTTTAAGAACCCAAGCCCAAAGCGTATTCGGGTTTGTTTCCAACCTCCATGCACGTCTTATTAAAAGTGACACGTTAAAACTATGGAGATCTTTAAACCCCAATCCACCCTCTTCTTTGGGTCTAGTTAGCGTATCCCATGCCACCTAATGAACCTTCTTTTCCTCCCTACATTGTCCCCACCAAAATTTTGCTAACTTAGCATTTACTTCATTGCAACATTTGATAAGGGGCTTGAAACAAGACATAGAGTAGGTGGGTATAGCAAAGGCAACTACTTTTAACAAAATCCCCTTTCTTACAACACTTAACATACTCATTTTCCACCTCTTCAACTTTTCATAAATTTTTTCTTTTACAAAAGATAATGCATTATTCTTGGATCTTCTTACATAAACACAAATAATAAACCTAGATCATCCATGACATTTAGATCCAATATGCTAGCTATCTCTTTTCTAACATCCATTGGCATATTTGATGCAAACAAAACACTGCATTTAGACAAATTTACCTACTGACTTGAAGCCACATGGTACTCATAAATACAATTAATGAAATGAGTTACTTCATCAAGCTTAACCTCTAGGAAAAGAGGGAACCATCAGCAATTTCTTGCCATTTAACATAATATTGAAATCAATCATACACTTACACCACATCACCCAACTAATCCATTTCTCATAAAACCCCATTTTATAAAGAATCATAGACAAAAAATCTCACTCCATGCTATCATAAGCTTTATTCATGTCAATATTAAGAGCATAAAAAAGATCCTTTCCTTTTTTCGTATTTTTCAAAAGATAAAAGACTTCATAAGCAGTAAAAACATTGTCATGAATCATTCTTCCTAAAATAAAAGTACCTTGATTTTCTGAAATGAGCTCACCTAAGAAAATATTTAAACTATTAACTAGAATTTTAGCAATGATTTTATGAATGAAATTGCATAGACTAATAGGTATAAAATGGGAAACTTGATGAGGGGAAGGACATTTAAGGATTAAAACCATGTAAGTTTCATCAAATTGGATAGGAAAAGTACTTGTTGAGAAAAATTACTTGACTTCTTTAATGATTAATGGCCCACTTACATCCTAATATCTTTGATATAAAAAAAAAAAAAAAGTCTTCGAAAACCATCAAGACCAGGTGCCTTGAAGCTACCCATTTGAAACATTGCATTCCTAATTTCAAGATCCTCAATTTCCGTACATAAGGCAAAATTCATGTCGGTAATAATAAGTTTTTCAACTGAAACTAAACATCTCCCCAATTCACATTTCCCTCCTCATTGAAATGTATTTGTAAAATAATATTGGAACTCTCTTGCTATTCCTTCCTCCTCCTCTAACTACTTTCCATTAAAAGATTGAAGCTTGAGGATTTTATTTTGATTTCTTCTTTAGGTGGTTGATCCGTGAAAAAAAACCAGTATTTTTATTCCCAAAGGAAATCCAATCCTTCTTTGCCCATTGATGCCAATACTTTTCTTTCCTATCGAAGAAGGATTCCAATTAAGCATAGAAATTTTCCTCTTCCTACAAGTTCATTCTGCCTAGACAATTTTGCAATGAGGCCAACTCATGAGTGATTCTATGAATTTCCCTTCTATTATTTGGAAACACCTTCTTACTCCATTCAATTAAACTATTTTTGCATCTCTCTAAAGCTATAACAATAGAGAACCAAGAGCTATCAACTTGATGCCCACTCCATGCAACTTGTATTTCATGTTTATAACTCTCCAAATTGATCAACATATGTTCAAATTTAAAATATTTGATACTTCTAGTGTTAGAACCATACAAATTAACCACAATGACCGTATTATCCAACGCAACTATAGGAACATTTAAAATCCTATAATTTGGGTATTTTTCTATCTCAATTTATAGAGCCAAAAGTCCTATATATTCTTTCCATAACAAAGACCCCACTTTCTCTTTTCATTAGACCATGCAAATTTTGGTCCATTAAAACCTAAATCTTGTAGATTAACTCATTTACCATGTCCTTAAAGCCATACAATATACAACCTCTACTCTTTTACCCCTTTCCTTCTCGTACTTATACAAAACTGCATTAAAATCATCCAATGCCATCCTTGCTTCATCAATTTTTGTAAAGATATTACATATATGCTCTAAAGCATCTACTTTTGATCAAATTCAGTATAAGAATGTACCCAAGTCAATCGCCACACAACATTACCATCCTCGAACATCACTCTTGAGTTATATATTAACTTGCAAACAAAATTTCCACTTCTATACTAACATTCCACCAAAGTGCTAATCCTCCTATAAGACCTCTTGTTATGATATAATAACTATTAGAATATCTCATTCAACTACTTAACTACTCTAACTTATTTTCTTTATTCTTCATTTCCATAAGAAAAACAATGCTCAAATTAAATTAATCCAATAGGGTACTTAAATTTGAAACAATCTTGGGAGGTCCTATCCCTTAATAGTTTCAACTTAAAAAAAAAAGCATGGCCCCTGTATGGCTTTTTAAGGTAAGCCACCATAGCCATCATTAATTATAGCAATAGGGACATCAAACTGTTGCGAATCGTGATAAAAAATAGATAAGGCCAGTCGCTGGATGAGTTTAAGCTTGCAGAAATCTAGAATAAGGTTAATGGAGAATGTGCGAAAAGTGAAAAAATGACGAATAAAATAATAAGCAAAATCCACAAACAACTCTAGACGATACGACGTACCAATGGAACTTCCGAAGACTCAAGGCACAATTTGATATAACATACGAATTGGTTTAGTGAGATTACTTGCTACCTAACCTTGCTTAAGAAAAAAGATAAGAGTGATGCCCAGAGTAAACAAATAGTGTTTACGTAATAAAGAAAATATTCAAGTGTATTGAAGATAATTCAATGCTTTATAGCTACAAGTATAAGGGTATTTATACCCATAAGTTAGGGCAACTTACCCAAAAAGGAAAAGACAAAAAGGACATTTTCTAAGGAAGTAACATACAAGATATAAATGGGTAAAAATGAATATACAAAAAAAAAAAAAACAATCATTGGCGTAACAGATTCTGTACATGATACTGTATACGTGGCGATGCTACATTGGCAAGGTCGTTAGAAGATGTGGACAAAAAGTATAAATAGATAACTTGTTTGAGCAAGGATGACTTAGTAAGTCTAGAGTCTCCCTTTCTCAGCTTCTTGGCAAGAAAAATGCCGAGTAATTGGTCAACTCGGGCACTAGTATGTAATCTTCAATTCGATACATTGCAGAAAGATAGGCAATCATACGGCTCAGCATGAAAGGTGACTCGGTAAGGAAGTACTCGACTTCGACAAGGGTTAGTTGGAACAGAAGGATTTGTCATGCTAATCCCTCTAACCATCGAGCTCGGCTGCAGGTCAAAGGTCTGGTAGCCTAATTCCCTTCATTCCTTCCGAATTGTTTTAGATTTGGGCTCAAATCCGAATGGTGTTCACTCAATTCTCCGTCAGGGTGATATGGACGAAGGTCAACAATGTTGAAGACATCAGAAACCCCATAATTCTTAGGCAACTCCAATTTGTAGGCATTATCATTGATCTTTTAGAGGATTCTAAAAGGACCTTTTGCTCTTGCAGATAATTTATTTCTCTTCTTATTCTAGAATCATTTCTTATTAAGGTGCAACTATACCAAGTCTCCTGACTGAAATTATTTAGTTGTTCTACCGTTGGTCTTTTCTTGCATTCTTCTAACAGCTTGATCTATATGCTGAGTGACCTTATCATAGATGTGCTGAAGGGATTGTGCTTTGGCCGATGTGTTAAGATCCCCTTGCACGAGTACTGGTATAGGGGCATAGTCAAGGGGCAACTTGGGATTGAACCCATAGACTACCTTGAAGGGAGTCTACTTAGTGGTGTTATGTACCATTCGGTTGTAGGAAAACTCGACCATTGATAGGCAGATGTCCCAATCAGCTAAGTTTTTGCCTACTGTAGCTTGGAGCAATGACCCCAAAGTACGATTAACTACCTCTATTTGGTCGTCAATTTGGGTGTGACATGAGGTACTTAAGAGTAATTTAGTTCCCAACCGACTGCACAAGGTTCTCTAGAAATAGCTCAAGAACTTCGAGTCTCTATTGGAGACTACATTTCTTGGTATGCTGTATATTCGTATAATCTCCTACAAGAAGAGAGAAGCAATAGCCAAAGCATCGTTAGTTTTTGTATAGGGTACAAAGTATGCCATCTTATTAAACTTATCTACAACGACCATTACAGAACTTTGCCATGGGCAATTTGCAGTAGTTCAAGAACAAAGTCCATTCTCAATTCAATACACGACCTCATTAGAACAGCCAAGGGCATCGCTCTCCTTTACTCGGCTCGGCTTGGTACTTGGCTTTCTTGCATACGGCACGGCTTTCGACAACTTGGTATACATCTCTCCTCATTTTTAGCCAAAAGAATCGACTATTCAACAGTTTACAAGTCCTCCTTTCTCCAAAATGTCTGGAGAGTCCTCCATTGTGAGCTTTCTTGATCAGTAGCTCCCTTAGTGAACAATTTGGCACGCATAATTTTCTGCTTCGAAACAAGTAACCATCCTTCACGTGATACTCATCCACTGTCTTCTCATCGACGCATTGCGAAATTATGTGTCTGAAGTGTGGGTCCTTAAAGTACTATTCTTTGATACTTGTAAACCCAAACAGTCAGGTCTGTAGTTCAGATAAAAGCGCATGTCTCCTCGAAAGAGCATTCGTAAGAACATTGCTCTTTTCCTGCTTGTACTTTATTACAAAATTGAATCCTTCAAGAAATTCAAACCATCTCGCCTACCGCTTTAACAACTTGGTTTGACTTCGGAGGTACCTCAATGATTAATTGTCAGTATATATGACAAATTCTCTTAGCAGTAAATAATACTACCATACTTGCAATGTTCGGATCAGTGTCAAAAGTTCTTTGTCATACACGGAATAATTTAACTAAGGTCCTCGGAGCATCTCGCTGTGGAAGGTAATTGGTCGGTCTTCTTGCATTAGGATAGCGCCTATTCCAACACTTGATGCGTTACACTTTAACTCAAAGTTTTTCTTGAAGTCAGGTAGAACAAATACCGAGGCGGAGGTCATTCTTTCTTTTATCTTGACGAAACTCCTCTCCTCCCTTTCTCCCCATTTGAAGTTTGTATCTTTCTTCATTAGTTCAGTAAGTGGCGTAGTGAGGGTTTTGAAATTCCTAATGAATCTTCTATAAAACGAAGCTAGTCAGTGGAAATTTCTCATGTTGGCATAAGTAATAGGAGTCGGCTGCTTGACAATTGCTCAGATCTTTTCATCATCAACTTGCAAGCCTCCTCCACTGACTACATAGCCCAAGAACACCACTTCCTCTTAGTAAAAGCAACATTTATTTAGATTACCAAATAGCTCTCGGCATGGAGGATATCCAGGATTGCTCTAAGATGTTCACCGTGACTCGGTATGTTAGTACTGTAGACCAAGATGTCATCAAAGTACACCACGACATACTTCCCTATAAGATGTCTCAATACATGGGTCATTAGTCTCATGAAAGTGCTCGAGGCATTCAACAAGCCGAAGGGCATGACCATCCATTCATAAAATTCATGTCAAGTCTTGAACACAGTTTTTCACTCATCACCTGGCCTCATGCGAATTTGATGGTAGCCAGATTTAAGATCAATTTTGCTGAAAATCTTGGCTCCGCTAAGTTCATCTAACATATCTTCTAACTTCGAGATCGGATACTTGTATTTGATTGTGATAGTGATCATGTTCATGGCTCAGCTGTCTACATACATCCACCGAGTTCCATCCTTCTTCAGTACTAGAGGCACTGGCACATCACAGGGGGTGAGACTTTCTCGGACATAGCTTTTCTCCAACAACTCATTAACTTGACATTAGAGCATAAAAGCCTGCTTGGGATTCGTTTGGTAAGCTGGCTTATTCGGTAGTATAGCACCAATTACTAAGTCAATGCAATACTCTATGCCTCAAGTTAAGGGTAACCCCTCAGGTAACTATTTTGAAAATAGGTTAGCATATTCATCTAACAACTCCTTAATCTCCTAGGGAAGCTCACCCCGTTCCTTCATTTCCAATAGTCATCTAACCAACAATAGGGTTGGCTCATCAGCATTGATGGCCTCTCGGAGCTCGGCTCTACTCATCACCAAAACCTTCTTCGATCTATGAGTAAGTTTCGTCTGCAACTTATCAACTTTTCTTAGCGGCATTAGATCCAGTGTGATTTTCCAGTCATCCTTCTTAAACATATTCATGTTCCTCTAGTTGTCATGTATAACTTTCCTATTAAATAACCACGGCTTACCCAGCAACACGTGGGAAGCACACATAAGTAACAAGTTGCAGAGAATCTGGTCAGAGTAATTCCCTATAGTGATTGGCAATTGTATTTGCCAAGTGACATGTAATGCTCCTTTCTCACTCGACCAGTGTAACTTGTATGACCTCAGATGTACAATAGTCGACAACTTCAGTTTTGAAACAAGATCGGCTGAAGCTACATTGGTGTAGCTTCCACTATCCACAATGAGGGCACACATCTGATCATTTACTTTACAGGTGGTATGGAACAAGTTCTCTCTCTACTCCTCCTTTCACAAGTTCATAGTACATCGGATAACCATGAGTAACTTATCTAAGTCTTTAGCAAACACATCCTCCTCAATCAACTCTTTTTCAGCATTTTCTTTCTCGATAGGAACCTCCTCCTCCTTGGGTTCCTTATTCGTACTTTCCACTTCTAGCTTCAAGATGTCTCCCTTGATGAGCATTGTCCATCGATTTAGGCACTGAGTAGCCATGTGTCCAAACCCTTGGCACTTGAAGCACTTAATCTGGTATGTCTTCTTGCCAAACCCTTGCCCCTTCTTATAAGTTCGGGTTGGCACTTCACCATCAATTCAGCCTTTCTGCTCAACTCTTACATCAACCTTTCTACTCGTTCAATTAGTTGACATCCTTATCGGTACTTGGCTCCTTCTTTGCCTCTCTACTCGCTAGGCAATCCTTATAGCTTCATCAATTGTGTCAAATCATTAGAGCTCCACAATGTCTCGAATGTCTCCTCTCAACCTAGTAACGAATCTTGAGACTGTTCAAGCTAATGGTTCCTCCACTTTGCCATGGATCATGAGCATTTGAAACTCTTGAACATATTCATCAATCGTTCAACTTTCTTATCTTAGCTTTTGAAGCTGAGTAAAAGTATCTTGAAGATAAGTTTCTGGCACGAATCTATTTTTGAGTACTCTCTTCATCTTGAGCCAAGTATTAATCTTTCGGTAGCT
Organism: Lumnitzera littorea; assembly: GCA_024138015.1. Taxonomy (NCBI): domain Eukaryota; kingdom Viridiplantae; phylum Streptophyta; class Magnoliopsida; order Myrtales; family Combretaceae; genus Lumnitzera; species Lumnitzera littorea. The sequence continues at coordinate 16,747,584 of JAMXBB010000004.1, forward strand.
TTTTCATCTCCTCATGGCCTAAAAATTCTTCCACTACATAGCGACATATCCGGAGAACTTAACAACAGCAGTTCTCACCTTCTCATAATCTTCATATTGATAGTAATCAAACATACACTCCACCTTTTCTTCTTACTCCAAATACTCATAAGCATTTCCAGATCCATTGAAACTCAGGATACGAAGCTTCACATGGTCGGATACTTTGGGGATTCATATATGCTCTTCTTCCTCTTCATCAAGCTCTTTTAGGTTTATCCTTCGCCTTACTCGTCCGCCAACTCCTCTACCTCAAATGGGTTGAGCTGGGTTCTAACCTCTAACAGGTTGAGCAACTTATGTAGTGTTTTGCGCGGCCTTAGGGGATCGGCAAGACAACACATGAACGGCTCAGGTTAGATCTATTAAGAGGTTAGGTACCTCATTAAGTCTTTCATCAATACTTTTAGGAGTTCCTTGAAACTGTTATCCATGGTGGATAACTCTACTGTCATCACCAGTGCCAACATTCATACTCAGGTCTATCATCTTTCCTCATAAATTCAAAGCTCAAACAAACACTTTAGGAAAAATATCAGTTAACAACATAGCAGTCAAATGAATACAGTAACTTGCTATGTTTTACATACACAAAATAGAGTATAACAGAACTTCAAGAAGAACTAATTGCAGCTTACACGAAACCTTCACTTTGATACCAAGATGTTGTAAATTGTGACCAAGAATAGACAATGCCGGTCGCTAGATGGGTCCAAGCTTACAAAAAGCTTGAATAGGGTTAATGTGGAAAGTGCAAAAAGTGAAAAAATAACGAATGAAATAGTAAGCAAAACTCACGAACAGCTCTAGAGGATATGACACACCAATAGAACTTCCAAGAACTTACAGCACAATTCGATATGACATACAAATTGGTCTGGTAAGGTTACTCACCACCTAACTGTGCTTAAGGGAAAGAATAAGAGTGATGTCGAGAGTAAACAAACATTGTTTACACAAGGAAGAAAGTATTTAAGTATATTGAAGATAATCTAATGCTTTACAGCTATAAGTATAAGGGTATTTATACCCATAAGTTAGGGTAACTTGACTAAAAAGGAAAAGACAAAAAGACATTTCTTAAGGAAGTAATCTACAAGATATAAAAGGGTAAAAATGAATATACAAGAAAAACAATCATTAGTGCAACAGATTTTGCACATGATACTATACACATAGTGATGCTACATTAGCAAGGTCGTTAAAAGATGCAGACAAAAAGTATAGACAAATGGCTTATACGAACAAGGCTGGCTTAGTCAATCCGGAGTCTCTCTTTCTCGACTTCTCGGTAAGGAAGATATCAAGTAATTGGTTGACTCGGGTACTAATGAGTAATCTTCAATTCAGCACACAATAGAAAAATGGGCAGTGTTATGATCCTAAGAGGAGCTTAGTAGGATTGCTTAAAATTTTCATATTACATGTGCATCCGTAATATAAAAACTGTCTTGCAAGCTGAAGATTGCAAAACTCTAAACAATTAGTCACTAAGGTTTTCAATTTTAATTAATTAACTTACTATAAAACATAGTAATTATGATTATGGATATCTGATAAGTTACAGTCTATCAGAACCGCAAAGAATCGGTATCCCCTACCAAGTGCTAAGATAAGATAAAATAGCTTACTAAATTACAAGAAATAGTACATAATTTTGTCATATGAATATACTCTATATAAATTGTTTCTGTACCACTATATAACTTTCAATTAACTCTAACATTGCTAAACTTATCTTTAGTTTATACTATGCCCTCAAGCTTATCCCAATCTCTGCTAACAAAAAACTTGCAAAAAAAAACTATAGGAGAATGAGCAAATTATGGCTTAGTGAGTTCGTTTCTCACCACTATCATTCAAGCGAGTTATCAAACAAACATTATTAACACACATGCAAGCTATTTACATATGAAATGAATGTATGCAATGCATCTATAGAAGTCTAGAACTATAAAAGGTGTAGAGTTACGTTGTCTATATATCGATTTTTTCTCTGTACTTACCTACACTAAACACTTTACCTTAACCATATGAGACTACTTAGGGGCACGGTCCCAGCAAATGTTATTCGACTATTACCGTAGTCCGAGAATCAACAATCAATATAAGTGAACCCTAACTAGGGCCGCTCACCAAACATATCAAAGGCCCCTTGGGCACAAACAGCAAGTCCATCTTGCTATTAACAAATATCCAAGGCCTCACGGGTACAAATATGCGAATCCTTTCGTAATCAATTGGAGATACTATGCTAACTTTGCCTTAAGGTTACAAATATTATCCACGGACACTACGAGTGCTCACAAAAATCATACAAAATATATTTAAGATTGGAAAAACGTTTTAAAAAAAAAATACTTTTCTAAAAAATCTACAAAGCTAGCACTCTCCATCAGTATACTAATTGAAATCACAAATATGTGATAAATATAACTAGTTATCTTAATCAAATAGTTATATTTACCAGTTTAAGAGAGTGATCATACAAATGATAGCATATAAAGCAATCGGTCATTCAATCAAACAATTAATATCAACTAACAAGCAGTACATAAGTAATAAACAACAAGTAGATAGTAGATCATAAGAATTCCCTCACTTGGGTTAATGCTCACTTTCCCAACCTTTGAAAATTCAAGGACTCAATAATTGAGTACCTAAAAAATGATAAAGCTTATGAGTATCTTAAAAAACTAGGTTCTCCAATTAACTATATATCTACTGTTATTTGCCTAGTTTCCCGATCTAATCTAAGTATAGTATAATTATAGTTTAACTTAAATTTTTTACTCAGTTTATCTTAAATTTTCATTTACGTATAATTTGTTCGTTTTAATTTCGATTTTTATGAACTTGTAATCGATTTTTATTGTTTTTTGATGTACTTTCTCGTAACAAGGTCCATTTTAGATGTTGTAATTTGCATTTTCTATTATGATACAAAAATGCTACGAAATTGAATATTTTGACTTAAATAGTTGTAAAATATGGTTTTAAGCTTTTCTTTGCATATTTTCAATTTAATAATTATTTAAATTTTATATTTTGTAATTTTCTTAATTTTGAGTTTATTTATTTATAATTTACATGTTTTGCTATTTTTGAGGGTTAATACCTATTTAATTCTTTTTTACTATTTTAATCATTTTTCAATTACTTAATTATTTTATTATTTTTAATTAAAAAATTAATAAAAATTAATTATATGCTAATGTGGCATTATGAGGAGGTGCTACATATCATTTTCAAGAGTTTTGCATATTCTCAATATTTTTTCTATTTTGTATTTTTACGTGATATGTATATTATTATATTTTATTAAATCAATTATTCTATTTCCTCTAAACCCATGGCCTACTTACATATTTATATATATTATCTTATTTATTAATTTTAGCATTACGGTACATTGTACATATAATATCTATGTATACCCGTATACTTAGATATACATTATACTATTAATGTACGTATTTTATACGTATATTTATATACTTATGTAATTAAATAATATAATCTTAATTATATCTCATGTGCTATATGTATANAATTATATGTTGACATGGTATTATGGGGAGGTACTATGTGTCATTTTTGAGATTTTTTGGGCCTATTCTCAATATTTTTCCTATTTTTTATTTTTACGTGATGTGTATATAATTACATTTATTATTATATTTTGTTAAATTAATTATTCTTTCCTCTAAACCTCATGGCCTACTTACATATTTATATATATTATCTTATTTATTAATTTTAGCATTACGGTACATTGTACATATAATATCTATGTATACCCGTATACTTAGATATACATTATACTATTAATGTACGTATTTTATACGTATATTTATATACTTATGTAATTAAATAATATAATCTTAATTATATCTCATGTGCTATATGTATACATATATATACGATACCTATATACATATTTACATATTATACTTGTATGTTATATTTTATGCATACATACATATACTATACTAGTATTTTTGTACTTTATACATACATATTTATATATGCATTTTTAGCCATATATTCCTTCATATATCTATACAACAAAATACTTATTATACATATGTACATATACGACCACATATTTATACATATACCTATATATGAAAATACATAATATATATACTATTATATACACACCAATATATATATATACCCACACACACATACAAATCCTTATACTAAAATTTGTAGAATCAAATATGGCATGTATGTATACTTGAATATACCTATGTATTTATATCTATGAGTACATGTACATGGTATAATACCCATTTTTATAAAATCCCGATATATGCACATAGGTTTTTCTTTGAAATTTTTTTTACATATTATTAATATACATAAGATATTACAACATACATGTATATAAAAAAATATGCATATAGATAACTATTGCAATATAAAAATCATATATATACTAAATACTCTCATTTTGGATGTCTTGAATTTATAATCCTAAGATTCTTCTTCTTGCTTGCTTCACTTGATGTAGTTGAAAATGGAATGGAATAACTAAGAGAATTAAAGGAAATGGAAGAGGGGCTTTTTACTGTTTTGAAAGAGGGAGCAAGAATATATGAATATATGTTGTTTTTCTTTAATGAGATGACTTAGAATTTGATAGAAAAAGAAACATGCAGTAGACGTAATGGATTAGGAAAAATAAAGGTAGAAAATGATGAAAAAAAAAAAGAAAAAATCAAGATAAGATTTTATCATCAATTGACAAGACATTAGCTTTATCTAATAGATTTGTTTTATCTACACAATTTACCACATGATGAATATACATTACACGTGTCCAACGAAGAAAAATCTGGAACTTTCAACGTGGAAAAAAAAAAGGTTGGAGAAGAAAAAGGAAAAGGAAAAAAAAAAAAAAAGAGGAAAGAAGAAAAAGAAAAAGGAAAGGAAAAAATAAAAAAATTAGAAATTCCTAAATATAAAGTTTATAAACTTACTAATTATAAATTAAAGTTGAATTTTTATAAAATTTATTAATTTAATTGTTAATCATTACATTTATAATATTTAGAAGTTATCTTTACACGTTTGTGATCAATTTTACCTAAATGTGCATATTAATCGATAGTTATATTCGTTTAAAGTTTTATTATTGTTAAGGTATAATTATTCATTTTATAAGTTTAAAATTATAGTTTTAAGATTTTCGTCAAGTTCAAGTTCAATCTCGAATACTTATGTGTACATAGGTTTTAGAGTTTTAGTATGCGATTAAGGTTTTAATCATATTTCTAAAGTTTTTATTACATATAATATATTAGTTTCATAATTTAATAAAAAATTCATCTTACCTAGCCTTATTGATTTGCAAGATTATCTACAATATTGGAGTTCGATTCTACTCTAAAAAGCTAAATTTACGGGGTTTATAAGCAATATCTTAACAAGGAAGTACTTGAACTCAACATGAGTCAGTTGGAATAAAAGGATTCATCATACCAGTCCCTTTGGTCCTCGAGTTCGGTTGTAGGTCAGAAGTTCAGTAACCTTATTCCTATCATCAAACTAATCCCCTTGAATAAAGACTTCTTCAAATACTTCACAAGTTCTCCTCACTACTACTCTTCCACTCCTTTGTTTTTTTTAACAATTTTCTTTTTCTCATTTTTTTCTTTTTTACATTTTCATATTTTTTGAATTTTTTTTCCTTTTTCTAGAACATTTACTATGGCTTTTTCCTCTTCAAACTTTATTTTCTTACAATTATCTCTCTCTTCTTCCTCCTCCTTTATTCTCTTAATGTGTAATTTGCTCATTGTAGAAGATAACACTCCTTTAACAATGTTAAGAGGATCTAACAAGTTAGCTTGCATAAGACACTTTAAGGCCTCAATGACAAGTTCAACAAGGTTTAGTTCAAAAGTTCCAAAAACTATTTTTGCTACGGGCTCTCCCTTCTTTACTTCCAGCAATTCATTCAATTGGAAAGCACCTTCTACCCCTAAACTATCAGATAAGGCATGAGAAAGCTGTAAATAAGGTTTGGTAGGTAGAATTCATATTAGAGAGTTAGGCAAATTGGTTGGTTTCCATTTCTAAGGTGTTTTATCATGAAAGGAATCTGAAGTAAGTATAACTATTTTTTGCAGTAAGTGTGCATCCTTAATTATACTTTCGCTATTGATTTAGGAAGAAAATACCAAAATGTTGTCATACTCTAATGATTTCTAGTCTTTATCAAATATATCAAATATATACGTCTCTATGGGCTTGTTAGGCTTCTTAGGTGTACCATTATTGACATATGCGACCAAATTCGCAAGGTACTTCATAGTAGTGCCTTAAGTTGTAAATTTTGCACCAGTAGATGGCCAATCAATCTCGAAAACTACCACCTCCAACAATTTTGCTCTAGCCCTCTCAAGAGTTACATAAAGAGAATCTAGCATCGCATCAAATAAGTTCTGATATCCATATTTACCGTCAACTACCATGATGGTAGGGGATGTGAATGTAGCATATTCAGGACTAATGTCCTTAGGATTACCAACATAACTAAAATAAAGGTAAATGTTTGCTAGCAAAGGTGACCTATTCTCATTTAGGAATTTGGTTCATTCATCTGACCATAGACTAGAGCTATTAGATATATCTATAAGTATATCTAAGTGAGTATATATAATATACTAAGTGCAAGGGATGTTACATAGGTCATCGATTTAGCATTGGATAAGATATCCCTAGGCAATGAGTTTTGATGTATTGGGGGTATCTATTTTTCTAGAAACTTTGATTTTCATGCTTATCGTAATTGTTGGGTTAGTATACTCATGGGTACAAAGGTATGTGGCAAATTACATCGACAGGGTTAAATTCCACTACATTGTAGCTAATAACAAGGTGAAGCCTGATAAATATCCAGAAGTAATTCATGTATTTCTAGCAATAAGGAATATTAATGACGCACTTAGATCATTTAGATTTAACCATATTAAAGTTTCCACTTCAATCAACATATCTTTAATGGGTCTAAGCTATCCCCCCATCGCGAGGTGAATTTAGAGATGATGTTAAGCCTTATATGTACCCAATAATCAGATAGCGACATGTACTAAATGCCCTATCCAAGCCAAAGATTTGGCATTAACTTTGAACCATGTGCATCTAAAGCACCTTTTACTAAGATCAATGTAGTTGAATGTAAACCTAGAGCAATTACATGATGACATGATGTAGCTTAAGTAGAAAATATTGATTCATTTCTCCGGGGCAAGGATCTAGGGTTATACTATTCGATTCTTGACAATGAATTGATTTGATAGCTCAGGTGGTAATAATAAAAACTAGTAATTAATTAAATTAAATACTCAGGTAATCAACCCTTACTCAATTTTTTAAGGTCCTTATACTCATTATGTCTAACATTAAATAGACTAGGTATTCACCTTATCGATATCTCAAATAGACAGTAATAAACTAGAATACTAGTATAGTTTAATACAATTGGACTTAAGCCCTCAACCCCAAGTCAATCAAGCCCAATCTAAGAGTTCAAATAAAGATCACATAGGAACAACTCTAGATATGAGACAAGTTAATAGGCATTACCAGGTATGATAAGGATCAAACAACTGGACCTTTAGCCTAAGCCCAAACTCAAGGCCTTAAGGGACTAATAAAGAGGATTCTATTGTTCCAATTCACTCATATCGAAGGCGAGCTAATACTTACTGCCAACCAACTCCATGTACCAAGCTGAGTAACTTCTCATATATCAGTAATCAAGTGCTAGTCTGAAATATGCTCCACCAGCAGCTCAGTCCTTTCACACGTCTGCTCGATCATGACCATGTCGACTAGTAACTCAACAGTATTGGTGTCGAGAGCCCTATAGCACATATGAACCCACATCTCCTCAAAAGAACCCCTAAGTCTACTTGGCACCTCTGCTCAACAATCCCTAACTTAACGGTACAATTTGTCTGCTTATGCTAAAAGCACCCCTAGTGATAGCTCGCTATGTATCTAACCCCCACGTGAAAAGATTTGCTATACCAATCCTCAATTTCTTTAAACTTTCATTTGTACCATTTTTATTATTCTTTGTACATTACTTATTTAGGTAATACCCTTTTTTGTCCTTTCCATTTAAGGGAGGTTACCATAACTTTCTAGGTATAAATATCCTTTGTAATGTGTAGATGTAAGAATTACCTAATATTGAATATACTTTAGAGAGTTAGTGTGCTTATCCCTTTCTTATTCTTATCCTAACCCTTAAATAAGACTAGATAGTGAGTGACCTCACCGAACTACTCGTGTATCATATTGAGCTAGTTTTGTGAGTCCATAGAGTTTCCTTGGTGCGTCACATCATCGGAATCATTCGTAGTTTGCTTGTTTCTTTTGTTTTCTTATTCCAATTTTTCGCATTTCATCGCATTTCACTTCAAGCTTTCTACAAGCTTGGACTTACCACAATACCATCACCCTTGTCTACTCTCAACGTGATGTATCATATTTGTATTAGAGTGAAGGTTTGTTTGGGTAAGTTATATTTAAGCTTTCTTATGATTAGTATTTGTTGTAGCCTGTAAGAGTTTGAGTAAGTAAAAAGGCATTGTAGTTTACTGTCATTATATACTCTGTTTTGTCTTGTTTCAAACATATAAAAACATAGCAAGTTTCAATTGGATTTCTTGTTCTTCAAAGTAGTTTCTATGTTGATAGTTAGCCTAAACTTTCATGTAAAGAAGTATGTACGTGTGTATATTATTTAGCTTAAAAGGATAGTATCTGTTGTTTCATGGATTCTGAGTTGTTTACTGAGCTTTGTTTAGAGAATGATGGATTCAGGTGTCAATGCTAGTATTGGAGATATAATAGCAGTGTTCTCTACAATAAACAACAACCGTAGAACATACCTAAAAGTATAAATGAGTAGATCGATGAGATGGCTAACCTCATAGCTAATCTAACCAAAGCTATTCATACATTGGGCTTTCAACCTACTGAGGATGTACAAAATACTCCCCAAGTCACTTGACATTCAAGAGGGTAAATCCCAGCTCGATAAGATCAAGGTGGAGGAGTAAGAGAACGTGTGAGGACAAAAATTGACTTAGGTGATTTAGATGAGGAAGGAGAAGAAAAATACAATGAAGGAGAGGTGCGATCGAGAGCATCCCGAGCTGCTAACCATGTAAAGCTTCAGATCCTGAGCTTCAATGGTTCTCGAAACGCTAATAACTATATAAACATGGAAGAGAAGCTAGAGCATATTTTTTATTATTACCAATACGAGGACCGTGAGAAAGTAAGGATTGCTGTTATGGAGTTCTCAAGTTATGTCACGATTTGGTAAAAGGACTTCCAAATTATAAGGAGATGGGAAGGATATGTGGAAGTAAATACTTGGCTCGAGATGAAGAGAATACTTAGAAATAGATTTATGTCAGATACCTATTTACAAGATACTTTTGCTCGGCTTCAAGAGCTGAGGTAAGAAAGCTAAACTGTTGATGAATATGTTTAAAAGTTTCAAATACTCATGATTCGATGTAAAGTGGATGAACCATTAGCTCAAATAGTGTCCAGATTTCTCACTGGATTGAAAGGCGACATCTGAGATGTCATGTAGCTTCAACAGTTTATTACGTTGGATGAGGACATAAGAGTAGCCCAATAAGTAGAAAGACAGAAGAGGAACAAGCCAAGCCGACCTTCTAATGAGTCGACCAATCAGCTTAAAGAAGTTACCAAGCTCAATAAAGTACTAAGCCAAGTAGAAGAACATATATAAAAAATAAACAGAAGAGCTAATTGACTAATGGTGAAGTGCCACTAAGAACTTATGAGAAGGGCTAAGGGTTTGGGAGGAAGATAAACCAAATCAAATGTTTTAAGTGTCAAGGATTGTACACATGGCCACCTAATATTTGAACAGAAAAACTATGATCATTAAGGGAGGTGCCCTGAAGATTGAAGTGGATAGCATGGATGAGGAACATAAGGAGAGACAAGAAGTGGAAGAAGAGATTAAGGTTAGTGATGAATTGATTAAGGAAGATGTGTTCACTAAGGATTTGGACAAATTGACCTTACTTATCCAACATGTGATGAGTATAGAACCCTTTACTAAGGAGAAGCATAGAGAGAACTTATTCCACATCACTTATAAAGTGAATGAGCAAGTTTATGCACTCATGGTGGACAATGGAAGTTACACCAATTTAGCATCTGGCCACTTAGTTAAGAAGTTCATATTGTCAACCATTTCACATCTAAAGCCTTATAAACTACATTAGTTGAATGAGAAGGGAACACTATACATCACTCAACAAGTGTTACTGCTGATCTCTATTGAGAACTATTCTAATGAAATTCTTTGTAGCATGCTATCCATATGTGCATCTCACATGTTGCTAGGCTGACTTAGCTTTTTGACTAACGGGTTATACATGATGGGTATAGGAATACATATGTATCTGGGAAAGATGATAGGAAGATTACTTTAAACCCTATGACACCGAGTCAAGTTAGCAAGCTGCAAGCTAAACTTAGTTAAGGATCTAAGAAGGCCTTGATTCTAAGTAGAGTCGAGCTCCGAAAAGTTATCAAAGCTGACATGTCAAGTTTTTTGTTGATCAAACAGATATTAAAGTTGAAGGAATAGATTAAGTTACCTCGAAAGGTGAAAGAGCTATTAAATGAGTATGTTGATCTATTTCCCAAATAGTTAACTGAAGGGTTACCCTCTTTCTAAGGCATTGAGCATTACATTGACTTAATACCCGGCATTGCCCTGTCAAACAAACAAACTTATCAGATGAATCCCTAACATGCTACAAAGCTCCAAAGACAAGTCAATGAGCCATTAGAAAAGGGATATGTAAAGAAAAGTCTTAGCCCATGTGTTGTGCTAGCGATCCTTGTGTAGGAAAAGGATGGTACCTAGTATATGTGCATGGATAGTAGAGCCATGAACAAGATCATGATCAAGTACCGATATCCCATCATAGGTTGGATGACATGTTGGATGGACTAAATGGAGCTAAGGTCTTTAGTAAGATCAACTTGAAGTTTGGTTATCATCAAATCCAAATGAGGTTAGGAGATGAGTGGAAAACTACGTTTAAGACTCAGCATAGTCTTTACAAGTGGATGGTAATGCCTTTTGGCTTATCAAATGCTCCGAGCACATTTATGAGATTGATGAACCATGTGTTGAGAAACCTGATTAGAAAATGTGTTGTAGTATATTTTGATGAAATCTTTATATATAGTACCAACCTGTCGAGCCACTCTAAACATCTTCATGCCATGTTTGATGTACTCCGTGCCAAGAGATTATTTGGCAATTTGAAGAAGTGTTGTTTCTACAAGGAGAAAGTGTTTTTTCTAGGATATGTAGTTGGTGGAGGAGACTTGCAAGTGAATGATGAAAAGATTCAAGTTACTATCGAATAGCTGACCCTAAGCACCTATGTCAAGGTGATAAGTTTCCATTGATTGGCATCCTTTTACTGAAGATTCATCAAGAGTTTCAATTCTGTTGTTGTACCCCTTACCGAGTTGACAAAGAAGGATATTGAATTCAAGTGGGGAGAGAAAGAGAAGAGAAGTTTTGTTGAGGTGAAGGCAAGATTGACTTCTATACCAATATTAGCTTTATCCAACTTTGAGAAAATTTTTTAGCTTAAATTTGATGCATAGGCATTAGGCTAGGCATTGTCTTAATGTAAGATAGTTGAGCAATTGCTTACCATAGCAAGAAGTTGAGAAGACCTCAATTGAACTACTCAATGTATGACAAAGAACTCTTAACCCTTATCCGAGCATTCTAAGGATGGTAGCACTACCTATTGGTGAAAGAATTTATCATTTATGCAAATCGTGAGTCCTTGAGGCACCTTAGAAGTCAGATTAAATTATCAAAAGGGAAAGCACGTAGTTGACAATGCCTTGTCACACCGACATGTTCTTTTGATTAAATTATAGACAAGACTCTTGGGATTTACTAGATTAAGGAGAGATATCCTCAAGATTCCCATTTTGGTCATATATTTAGACAATGTGCTGAATGAAGAATGGTGGATGACTATCATGTAGAAGATGGTTATCCGTTTCGAAGTGGTAAGCTATGTGTACCGACTTATTCTGTACAAAGGTTATTAATAAGAGAACCTCATGGTAGAAGGCTTTCAGGTCATTTCAAAGAGAAGAGGACATATGAGCTATTGAGTAGAAGGTTTTTTTGGCTTAAAATGAGGTGAAATGTACATCAGATTGTTGAGACTTATGCTACTTGTAAGAGGGTTAAATGCCTAGTTGAACAAGGGAAAGTAATGCCCTTACATGTTCTGACTAAACCCTAAACTAAGTTGAGTATGGACTTTATGCTCAGATTGCTGAGAACTACTCGAGGCAAAAATTCTATAATGGTTATCATGGATTAATTTAGTAAAATGGCACACTTTGTGTCCTACTTGTAGACACCTCGTTTTTTAAACTCTTTATTTTAGGATTCTTTTCTTTTTTATTTTTTAGGCTAGGTTTAAAAGAAAAATTAATTATTTTTCAAATTTTAAAAATTGAAAAAAATGAAAAAATTAAAAAAATACAAAGTGTCAAAAGTACTTAAGAAGAGTTGAGTTAATCAGTCAATTTAAGGTCGGATCAAACAATAGTTGAAGATGTACGTGCAATTTAAAAAATTTTGAGTCTTTAAATAATAGAGCTACATTAGAAAAAATATTTTTTAAAATAGTCCACTAGAATATAAAGTGGATTTTTTATCCAATTTATAATGGGCTAATTAAAATAAACCCATGATTTATTAAATGGGTTAGCGCATATATTTTGGGTTATATTAAAAGGCCATAGTCAATTTAAAATAAGATGGACTGAGTCGAGTCCAAGGTAAAAAGCCCAAAAAGATCGTAAAGCTTCTAGAATTTGAGAATGGATTAAATTGAATCGCAATTAGATAATTCGAGAAATTAACAAGTCTAAAGTGGATATTTTCATATATTATGAAAATTGGATTTGTTAAGATTGAATCTTCACAATAAAAGATTTGAAATATTCAAGTTCATAGTTTATAAATAGTGGATTTTGGCTGTAAAAAAAAAAAAAAAACAAATTCTACACACATAATCATTTTTTACCCTCCTACTACACAACCTAAATCCCTCACTCTTACATAGCATTGTCACACCATAATCACAGCAAACAGAATCCCATTTGTACAATTCCTAATCCCACTTGCACAATTCCTAATCCCACATACAACAACATGTCTACGCCCCCACATAATCACTTCATATAGTTCTACGTACAAACTCTAGTCCCACACACGCACAGCCCACATACGATCACTGTTGCGCATAGCACATACTCCTAATTACACACACTCTACACAATCCGATCCAGTCCCATGTACACACTTTTGATCACGTATAGCTCCACGACAACACATGTATGTGTAGTAACAACTCCATACGATCAGCAACCTGACAAACAACAATTCTACACAAAACAAAACAATAATGCAATCTACTTAAGTTTTCTCCCTGATTCGATTCACGTTATAGAGTATAGGTAGGTTTTCCTTTTTCTAGTATAGTTATATATTTTTTTTTCCCTCTTGTTTTATTTGTTTTTCTTATTTTGGTTTAGATAATTTATTTTATTAATAACCTACACTAACTTTAGTTTATTTTTACATAGGTTTTATTTTAGTGATAGTTTTTATTTTTTTAATTATACGATTTATTTATGTATTATTATTTTGTTAGTTTTATTATATGGGTATATTAAAGTGTTATATTGGTTTTACACGATTAGGATTTTATGTAGAATTATTACTAATCAAAGTCTATGCAGGTCTTTATGTCAATTCTCATTCGTGCCTTTTACATCTCTCATAAATTGCATGTTATAGCATAAAGTTACATAGTTTTAATTAAAATTACACGTAAAATTCAATATTTTTGTTAAAAATTGCACTTTCTATAGGAAATTTGAATGTTTTTCATTAAATTTACTTTTTAAAATAAAGTCAGTATTTTAGGTATTTTTAGAAAAATCATTTTGTCTATTGTTAGTTTTTCATAAAACAAAAAAAAATATAAAAATTAATTCATGCCTTTTCTATGGTTTAGGTTTTTTTTTTTTCCATTGTTTAGACATCTTTTTCATGGTTTAAATATATTTTTCATGGTTTAAACATATTTTTCATTGTTTAAACATCTTTTTATAGTTAGGCATATTTTCTATGATTCGGATATTTTTTTCATGGTTAGACATATTGTCAATAGTAATTACATTTTTTTCATAAAACAACACATTTTCCATAATAATTACATATTAGCATAATTTCATAAAACTTGTATCTTTTATTTATTTATTTTTTTCTCATTTAGGTGTTTTAGTATTTTTTTTAAAGTTTTATCATGTAGCACTTTTTTCCAAAAAAAAAAAAAAAATACTAACATGGAGTCTTTTTAAAAATTAAGTCTTTAGTTTTTTTTTTTAATTAGGAATAAAAATTAGGTTTTATAAGGATTTTATTAATAAAAATAAATTTATTAAAAAAATGTAAACCTAACTTAAATTTCAAATTAAAAAGAATCAACCTACTAAATCTTTAAAAAAAAAAAACTGAACTATGTTAATTTGATTTTAACTAGTGAAAACGTAGGCAATTCGAAGGTAACCATAACAAAATGATTTTTTTTTTTTTTGAAAATTAGTAATAAAAATTATTAAAAATTCATTTAAATTGCATTTTGTACATTTTTGCATATTTTGGCATCTTTAGAAAAATTAAAAAATAAAGACCCATTAGTTAGTTTCTTTTAATTTTTACATGGTGATTTAGTCTTAATAAGTTAATCTCCGAACTTAGATTTTCTAGTTATATTTTCTAAAAAGTTAATTTTTTAGAATATTCATAAATTAGTGGCTAAATTAAGGTTTTCTCACTTGAAAAACCCTAATTTTATTTTTTACCAATTTAGCTTATTAGCATCTCCAAGTTATATTTCAAAATATTTTTTTTAAACGTTTTTTTAGAAAATATTTTTTTCTTAATTTTATGTTGAGTAATCTATATTAAGTGGGTTGGATTTAGTATAGGTTAAATTAAAGAAAACCGAAATAGGACTCGACACTACTCTAAAACTAACAATACTTCAGCTATTACTTTTCTCTTTTTGCAAAAAATTGTTGGCTTATACGGCATGCCAAGAAGTATAGTGGCAGATAGAGATCCAAAGTTTCTAAATCATTTCATGAGGACTCTTTGGCATCGTATGGGGGCTAAACTACTATTCAACACTTTTTGTCACCCCTAAACTGATGGCCAAACGAAGGTACTTAACCGGGCTTTATGATCACTACTCTAAGTTACAGTAAGGAAGAACTTAACTGATTAGGATGTTTGTTTGCTTGTGGTGGAATTCGCTTACAACCTTACGATACATGACACCACCAAACAAATACCTTTTGAAGTCATTTATGGCTTCAATCCAAAGTTACCCCTTTATCATGCCCAAGTACCTATGCTTAGTAAGAAGACCCTAATGCAAGAGCCCAAGCATAATCTATACAACAAATCTACAAGAAGGTTACCTAGCATATTGACTAAGCTGCCAAGAAGCTGAAAGAAGAGTAAAGGGAAGAAGTCAGCACAATTTCAAGCTAGTGATTTAGTATGGCTACACTTGAGCAAGAAGGGGTTTCCAAACAAGAGAAAGAATAAGTTGTTCGCCTAACCCAAAGGTCCCTTTAGAGTACCCTAAAGGATCAACGACAATGCTTATTGATTAGAATTACTTAAAGACTATGGAGTTTCTGACATCTTTAACATTACCGACCTTAACCCCTATTAACTTGAAAGAGAATTGAGTAAAGACCAGCCAGATTTGATCCCAAATCTAAATCGACTTAGAGGGGATGATAGGGATCAAGCAACTAAACCTTTAACCCAAGCTTAAGCTCGAGGCCTTAGCATTAAGAGACTAACAAAGTGGATTCTATTATTTCTGTTGAGGCCGAGTTGATCCTTACTACTAACCAACTCCACGTATCGAGTTGAATAGCTTCTCATCAATCAGTAATCAAGTACCACCTAAAATATGCTCTATTGGTAACTTAGTCCTTTCATACGTTTGCTCGGTGATGACTATGCCTACCAGCAACTCGATACTATTGGTATCGAAAACCCTAGAGCATATCCAAACCTACATCTCCTAGGAAGAACCCCTAGGTCTACTCAGTACCTCTACTTGACAATCCCCAGCCTAACCATATAATTTGTCTACTTATGCCAAAAGCACCCCCACTGATTGCTCGCTACATATCCAACCCCTACGTGAAAGGATTTACCTCACCAATCATCAAGTTCTTAGAACTTTCATTTGTACCCTTTTTATTATTCTTTTTACATTACTTGTTTAAACAATACCCTTTTTGTCCTTTCCATTTAAGGGAGGTTACCCTAACTTTCCAGGTATAAATATCCTTTATAATGTGTAACCATAAGAATCACCTGATATTGAATATACTTCCTTTCAAGAGCTAGTGTGCTTACCCCTCTTTTCTTACTCTTAGCCTAATCCTTAAGTAAGGCTAGGTGGTGAGTGATCTCACTAACCTGCTCGTGCATTATATCGAACTAGTTTTGTGATTCCATGGAGTTTCCTTAGTATGTCACATCTTCGGAATTGTTTGTGGTTTGCTTGTTTGTTTCGTTTTCTTGTTCCAGTTTTTCACATTTCATCACCTTTCACTTCAAGCTAAGACCCACACCAATACCATTGCCCTTGTCTACTCTTTACATAGCGTATTAAGGTGCATCTACCAAAATTTGGGGTAGATCTCAAGATTTTGATCCCCATCCCTATAAATAGAAAATAAGGCCTCCTAGTAACAAATCCTCACTTTTACATACTTACATATATATATAAACTCTATATTCTCTCCTCTATTATAACCTTGTTTACTTAGGCATTACAACACCCTTCGATACCCTTCTTTAGCCCATTTCCATTGTTTTGCAAGTGACTTACCACCAAACAAAAATTCAAGAACAAAAAATTCGTACAAGATCAATAATATTCGGTTATGACTACATTCATCACTTGTAATTTGCTAAATAAGTTAGTTATTAAGAAAATCTTCTTTATAATAAATAGTTCATGTTGTTCGTAAATTTTAGGAATTGAAAATATTCTGCAAAGATAAGACAAATACTTGGTACCAAGGCCAATCCGGTGCAGCCATTCTAATGCCTAAGTTAATAGGTTGGAATGAATGTAATAGAGCTGAAAAGTTAAGAGTTATTAGCCTCTTCTTACCAGGTTCCTTTTTCATATTTATAAGAGATTATCCTGTTTGAAGGAGCAGTTATTGGAATAATTGCCGAGACACATGGAAACTTCTTGATCAGACACCTTCCTTGAAATATAAGGAGAGTAGACAGTTATGTAATCATAACCATGCTCGTAATAACCATTCGCACCATGAACTTGAATTCAAATCTATAATGGATCTGAGTTACTCGGTGTAATGCCGAGAATATCGATCACTCGGTAAGGTGACAAGAATATAGATTGCACGGCATATCGGCAGCCGAATAGATGAGTAAGACGGAGACGGAGATGCAAACGAAAACTGACTATCAACATTTGCCCACCTACTCCTGTGTTTGACTAATCAATGAAGGGAGTAACGTATAATGCATTAGAAGCTTAGTGGGAGCAGTTCTTTTGATGCCGAGCAAAAGGCTAAGCAAGGCGGTTCGCATCCCAATTAAAAGGTCACAATTTCTAAACTCCCGCCTATTTAAGAAACCAAGAAATTGGAGGCATGACATCTGTCGCCTAGGTCATCATTTTATTGTAGGCCTAATAACTGTCAAAAAGTTGTCAATCATCAGATTTCTATCACAAAACACGCATCAACAATATGTACCATTACCAAATCAGCGCATCATTATTGTCAAACACAAATTTGCAATTACGAGGATGAATCGTCCATATATAAAGTACTATTCACCATCAGAATTCATTTCTCTGGTTGCATCTTAAACTTTCATTTGCTTTCTCATCTTCAACTTTACATTCTTTAACTCGTGTTATATCATTTCGCACAACCATTCAAGTATGGTTCGCAAAATTACTCATTGACTTATCCTCTCCAACTTTGAGGCAATGAAAACTGAGACCACTTTTCCCCTCTAAATAAGGAGCGAGGTGGCATGTTATTTGGGCAGCTCGGCCAATAGTATAGAGGTAAGGTAAGATAAACTTGCTCGGATTAATGAGCTTCCTATGGATAATTATCCTAAGAATAAGGAAGGGAGGTCATTGGCAAGATATCTGTATAACACAATAGCATACTTTTACGATTCTTTAGATAAAACTGCTAATTCTATCAACAAAGTTCTTGTCACAAAGTACAATTAGTACTAACGAGACCTTCTCAGAACATGGAACTTGAGGAAGTCGAGAGATGGGGAGAGGGTATGCTTCCCAAGGGGGCGTAAGTTCTATATATACTTGAAATATTTGGATTTTGGGTTGTACTTCCCTTTCTTGGCTTTTGTCGGGGGCTTCTTTAACTACTTCAAAGTCGCACTGAGTATATTCTCACCTAACACATATTGGCTCCTGGCAGCTTTTAAGATAGATTGTGAAGAAGTCAAGGTTAAGGCTACACCTCAACTGTTTCAGTTTTTCTTTACTATTCAAAGGCAATCTGATGGGTGGTACTTTGCTACTGTAAGGCATAGGCGTAAGTTCATGGATGGGTAAGAATCTAAGATCTACAAGTGGTATGACAAATTTGTGTCAATAGTATTTAATGAGGACTTAAACTTCTAGACCCAATGGACTGAGCTGATCCATACAAAAGATATAAATCTAATGCCAAATGATGCAATAGCAGTAAGGAAAATTCAAGAAAGGAGGAGGAACAAAATGTTCTTCTGGGATGCCGAAAAAATTATACGGCATTATGAAAATGGAGACCCAATCTTTTCTGAAAAAGAAGGTATGCTAATGAGTTACCACCGTGACGAGTATAACCATGAGGAAAGCCATTCTCGAGACTTGAGGGGAGAATTGTAACCTTTGAGCCTTACTTAGTACGGAAAATGTAAGTTCCATCTTTTTCATATGTTTACATTAATTCATTTACTCGTATCGCAGATATGAGTGCTAGTGAGGTGAATCCTGCCAAACTATTAACACAAGCTAAGGCAAAGAAATCCAAGGTTGATAAGAGGGCGACTACCTCAATGACTACCTTAGCAACTACTACTTGGCTTACTATCACAAAGAAGGCAACAATTGAGGCTACAGCGAAGTAGGCATTAGTACAGAAGACCTCCTGTCCTATCGAAAAGTGAAAGGAAAGTGAGAAGACACTGCTGACCGAGGTTGTTCATTCTGAGGAGCCTCCGGTCGAGATCATTCAAACTTCTACAGAGCTGCAGGATGATGAATATCAAGAGATACATCCGGTGAGGAAGATGAAAATGCCACTACTGTAGAAGGGTCATCATTAGCAATTGCGGCAGGGCTAAGTGTTGATAAAAGACCAGGGAAGACTCTGACCGGCCAACCACCTACTAAGAAATCTAGGGGCTTAAATGAAAGGGCAAAAGAAGCAATGCGGTCAAAGGCTCTCAGCATCAACAGTGTCGAATTCTTCCCCAACAATAAGGTCGACGAATACTTCATCCCTTGCTGGAGCCATCACACTTTGGATACTGACTTGACCCTAGGAGACAGGACGAAATTTTTAACTCTAATGAAAGGGATCATTTTGCCAAAAGATAGAGATGTCACCAAGAAAGATGTCAACAGGCTTAGCAGTTACAATAAGGCTCATATAGCAGCCAAATTGTATGATGTGAGTATTTATAATCATTACTTTAATTATCGAATTCATTCGGGTTACTAACACATTTCCTTTTCAAGATGAGTAGCCATATTCTGACTGCTTTAGACGAGGCTGACAAAGAGGCAAAGAAGGTAATATCTTTAGTTATGTCCATGTGTTATTCCTAATCATTCCTGATTGTGTTAAATGAATTTGCTGCAGAGAGTTGAGGATGCATACAACGCATTGAAAGCTCAAACTGCTATTGCCGAGAATGCGAGGATAAGGATTGAGATGGAGGTGAGAAAGCTCCAAGAAGACCTTGCTACTAAGAGGTTGGCACATGACTTTGCCGCTAATGAAATCTCAAGCTTAAAGGATAAAATGGAAGAGCAGTACAAAGAGTCTGAAGGCCTAAAAGCGGAGCTACAGCAGAGGAAAGAAGAGTGCTGGGGCTTGGGCCTGGGCCTAAGCCAAAATCTTTGCACGATGAGCGAGGATGAAGATAAGCTCAAAATGCAAATTAAAGAGTTAGAGGCCAACAACTCGAACTTACAGAGCTGTGTAGTCGAATTGGAGGAGATTGTGAGGAAAGGACCATCAGTCAATGAGGCTCTTGATATAGTCACTCCTAGTTGGTAATACAAGAGACTCTTGAGGAAGAAATCAATGGAAGGAGTCCAAGCGACAAGAGAGGAGATCTTGAAGCTTCACCCTGATTACAATCTCTCTTATCTTGACTTTACTAACGTTGACAACAAAGTCAATAGTGCTGACAAAGATGAAGGTGATGAGACAACTACTGAGACTGTGAATCAAGGTGACAATGAAGCTCATTTCGAGGAAATGCCTGCTTTAAGACCCCAATTGCTGAAGAAGCCCTAGCCAATGATCTAAAAATCACTTATGCTGAATTCGAGAGTAGGCCATAGGAAATCTATTATATTGGCACATTATGTTCTCGTGTAATTAAAATATCTTTAATACAATGCCGAGTGCTTATAACATTTGTTGAACGAAAATACTTTTCATGCAGGTCTCTAATACGTTTTACTTTACGTATTGCAATTTCACAGCGTATATGGTATATGTGTTGTTTCACAATATTATTAGTCAGCATGTTTTATTTAACACACTAGTTATTTCTTGACTTGTTTTATTTCAAATGCTATTTGTTTCTCGACATGTTTTATTTCAAATGCTATTTTTTTCTTGACATGTTATATTTTACATGCCCAACTGTTTCTCAGCAAATTTTATTTTACAAGCCCAACTATCTCTCAATATGTTTTATTTAACACACTCATTCTGTGTGTTTTTGTAGACAATCCATTAGCTATTTGAGGCGTAGATGAGCTACATTACTCGACCATAAAGTTAACTTGTATAGTTCATTAACTGCGTTAGGCTAGAACCTAGATCAGTTCATTTACCGTGCAGCCTAGAACTCGTTAATCAGCAATCATAACGAAAAGAAACATAATGAGACCGAATGTAACTCTCATAAATAAGTACTGTAGTCTTACACACAAGTTGGTTGTCGCCAAATGAGTGGTGATAAAAATCATCCGACAAATTAATTGAAATATAATTTCAGATTCTCAACGTTCCATGCTCGAGGGATGATAGACCCATCTAACCTTTCTAGTTAATAGGCCCTCTCACCAATGACTTCCCGGATCCTCCCATTTCATGCCAAGCTTTCCTTAATTCACTAGCACGCTAGTAGCTTCCATCTTACAGCAAACTAGATCTCTAGGTTAGAAAACCTTGTGCTTCACTTTCTGATTGTAATGCCTTGCCACTCAATGCTTGTATGTTGCAACGCTAGCTCTTACAATATCTCTAATTTCCTTAATAATGTCTAGGTTTACTGTCAGTCTAACTTGATTAAGCATAACATCGAAATTATGCATCTACAGATTAGGTAAGTCCAATTCAATCGGCAACACGACTTCCATAACATATGCTAACTTGAATGGTGTCTCTCCCGTCGCAGTTCTATGAATGGTTTGCTATCCCCATAAGACGTTTGGTAGTTCATCGACTCATTTCCCTCTAACTTGATCTACTTTCCATCATAGGCCATGTAGTATGATCTTATTTACGGCTTCAACTTGTCTGTTTGTCTGAAGGTGTACTACAGATGTATAGTTAAGGAAAATGCCATACTTCTCACAGAATGCCTGGAATTTATTATTGTTAAACTACTAGCCGTTATCCGTAATTATCATGTAAGGAACTTCGAACCTTGATATGATGGAGCTGAAGACGAATCTTCCATTTTCTGCTTGGCGATCCTTGCTACTCCCTTGGCCTCTGCCCATTTAGTAAAGTAATCCATAGCAATAATGACGAATTATCGTTGGGCAGTAGACTTCGGAAATGATAAGAGAATATCTAGCCCACACTAGGTGAAGGGCCAAGGGCTGGTTAGGCTACATAATTCAGTTGCAAACACATGACTTGGCAACTCGTGCTTTTAGCATTGGGGACAATGCTGAACAACTTCCTTTGTATCTTCTCTCATAGTTAGCTAGTAATAGCCAAGTCGTAGCACTCAGACACATAGTGTCTATGCTTTCACATGGTTACTGCATACGTACTATGCAGCTCGAACAACACCCTCTGGTCATCTCTCGGAGAAAGGCATTGAAGGTAGGGTTGAGATACGCTACACTTATACAGCTGGCTATCAATCAGCGTATAGTTCGTAGCCTGATAAGCCAATCTTCAAGCTCCTTTTTTATCATCAAGGAGAGCACCATCTTTCAGATAGTTCACCAGGGGATCCATTCATGATTCTTCTTTCAAGTAAGGAGCCAACTCACAGCTCTACAAGAAAGTAGATAAACTTTTCTACGGAAGAAACTCAACGAAAAGTTTATCGCTCAATTTAAGGAATTCTATACTAGCCAACTTTAACAACTTATTGGCCACAATATTCTTGCTTCTCAGAATTTTGTGGATGGAGAAAGATTGAAATTCTTCTGCGAGCGTTCATACCACCAGTAAGTACTTGCTCATTTCTTCTTCCCTTGCCACGTAACTTCCTATCACCTGATTCACCACCAATTGGGAATCAGAGAACACTTTGAGTTTCTTAGCACCAATTTCTTCTGCCAGTTTCAGTCTGGTGATTAGAGCTTTGTACTCTACGTTATTGTTGCTGGTTGGGAATTTGAATTTCGGAGCGTAATGAACTTTGACATTATGGAGGCCTTGAAGAACTAGGCCTGCACCACTTCCTTCCATGTTGAAGAACCATCTACAAAGGAACCAAATAGGTTTCTCAACAAACTCCATACAATCTTCCTAACTAGTAAATTCAACTATAAAATTTGTCAGTACTTGAGCCTTTGATGCCATTTTAGGTTTATATTATACACCATGGGCACTAAGCTCTATGGCATATTTCATCATCCTCCCCGAGGAATCAAGCCATTGCAATACTTGCCGTAATGGTTGATCGGTGAGAACAATGACCTGATGAGCTTCAAAATATGGTTTTAACTTTCCTGTCAAGAGAACCATTGCTAATACGAACTTTTCAATCTTTGTATACCGAAGCTTTGGCCCTTGTAGAACATGACTCACATAATAAATGGGTCGATGCTTTCTGCCATCAATTCGGACTAGTATGGAAGAAAGAGCTTGGTAGCTAACAGAAAGGTATAAATATAAGTTTTCTCCAAGAATAGGTATCGAGAGTATTGGGGGTAATGCAAGAAATTCCTTAAGCTCATTGAAAGCACTTTCGCAATCATCAGTCCAATTGAATTCTTTTGGATTCTTTAAAATTTTAAAGAATTCTGTGCACCGCGGCAATTCGCCTAGTGAGTTCTTGCACTTCTTTGACCATTCAAGGTGATTTCATGTTTCTTATAGCTTCAATCTTTCTTAGGTTAGCCTCATTACCACGCCGAGTAACCATATAACCTAAAAATTTTCCTGATGTTGCGCCAAATATGCATTTATGTAGGTTGAGTTTCATGTTGTATCTCTTCAGTGTAGCAAACGTCTCTTCCAGGTCAACAAGATGCCAATCTTCCTTCACGCTCATCACAATCATGTATCGACATATACTTCGACGTTTCTATGAATTTAGGGTTTAAACATCTTAGTAACAAGTCTCTAGTATGTTGTGCCGATGTTCTTAAGCCTAAAGGGCATCACCGTGTAACGATGCGTTCCAAAGTTAATGGCGAAAGACGTATGGACTTCATTATCCTTATCTATCTTGATCTGGCTATAACCAGAGAAAGCATCTATAAAGGAAAGTAATGCATGTCCAGCGGTTGCATCTACCATTTGATCAATTTTTGATAGTAGGAAATAATCCTTGAGATAGGCCTTGTTAAGATCTGTGAAATCTATACACATTCTTCACTTATCGTTATACTTTTTGACTAGTACACAATTGGCTAGCCAAGTTGGATAAGGCTTCTCCTAGATGAATATTACCTTCCATAACTTTTGGACTTCTTCCTCTATTGCTGCTTGTCTCTCTGGCATAAAATGCCTCTTCTTTTGTTGGACCACCTTTACGTTCGGATCAATCTGGAACTTATGTATCATAACTTCTCTTGGGATACTCAAAATGTCTAAAGGAGACCATGCAAACACATCAGCATTAGCTTGCAAGAAGTTAATCAAACTCTATCGAGTATCTGCTAACAAAGGTTTCCCTATTCTTGTTGTTTTCCCTAGGTCATCCCTTAAAGGAATTTTCTCAATATCACTCTTGACATTGTCGATGCTGACTGACTTGCCTTCTAGATAGGTTTCAACCTAAAATATTTCTTCTTGTCTCAAAGCCCTTATGTATAAGGATCGTACCAATTGTTGTTCCCTTTTGCACATGCCGACCCCCGTGGGAGTAAGGAATTTGGCTTTAAGATGTGCAATTGGAGGGCCAATGCCGAATAGATGTTGGCACGGTCGTCCAATTATCATGTTGTACGGGAACCAAAATTTGACAATGAGAAAGTCCACCTTATTTTCTATAACATGCTCGTCATCACTGATCTGTATCGGCAAGGAAATGACTTTAGCTACATGGACAAGTTGATTGTTGAAAGAATAGAGATCATACTTATAAGACCGTAGCTGTGCTTTGATTTTAGGCTTTATTTGGTCAAAGGCATGCTAAAAAATGATGTTGACGAACTTTCTGTATCAATAAGAATCTTCTTAACTTTAAAGTTGGCGACTCTCGCATTAATGACGAGTGTATTGTCATGTGGCCTCTGGATGCCCTCAAAATCTTCCTCTTTGAAAGATATTGTATTGTCAATCTTGACCTTTTTGCCTTGAATATTGCAAACGTAATTCTTGGCATTAATCGAGTTTAAAGAACTCAACTGGCCTATAATAGGTCCATCGACAATGGCGTTGATCACTCCATTGGGTGCTTTGCTAGAATTCACGTCCCTTACATCTCTCACGACTAATGTCAATCGTGTGTCATTCTCTTGTTCCTCACATCTCCTCTAAGACGATCTCTTAATACTTTTGGCATCATGCACTAAGAACTTGCATAAGTGCCTACATTGGATTGCATCTTCAATTGCATTCTTGAGTTTAATACACTCATTTGTATTGTGACCTTTGTCACGGTGGAAATCATAGTATTTGTTGAAGTTTCTCCTTGAGGGATTCCCTCTCATTCTTTCCGGCCATTAGAGGGCGCCTCTCTCTCTATGCATCTCCATCAAAATGCCCAAAATTGGATGATTGACTAGCGTGTAGGACGAGTATGTTAAGATCCTCGATCTCTTCCTCTCGACATCTAAATTGTAGTAATTGTTCGTGCCAAGTCTATCCTTTACACTTTTTCACTTTTCATTCTTTCCATCTCCTTTGTTCTGATCGGCCTCTCGTTGTACCTTAATATTGTCTTCTCGACGAATGTATGAGGTTGCTTTAGCCTTAAACTCAGCAAAATTTTTTGGCTTGTTTTTTGCAAGAGACATGAAAAAGTCTCCATGGGGCTTGACTCCATCAATTACAGTGTTGAGGGCTACACTTATATCTAATTCTTGGATTTGAACCATCTCAACCATAAATTTAGCCAAGTAGTCCCTAATTGACTTGTCAGACTTTTGTTTAATGGTATTAAGGATTGAAGAATCCTTAACAGGAAGTTTGCTTGCAAGAAAAGTGTTGAAGGAACACTTCTGCTAACTCATTGAAACAGGAAATGGTATTTAGTTTCAAATGTTTGAACCATGTGCTAGTTGCATTCCTTAATGTTGAAAGAAAAGCTTGATAAGCTATTGCATCACTCAAATTGTACAACTTGGCCAATGTACGGTAGTACTCCAAGTGGTCTTCGGGGTCCTTTGTTCTGTCATAAGTCTTAAACTATGGCAACTTGATGTGTCGAGATATCACTTCTTCCAAAATTTCTAGAACAAAAGGACTCTTTTTAATTTGGAATTGCTTGCTTGGAGCAGCAAGGGTGCTGACATGCGAAGGACTCGCATAGTGTACCTGCCCAAGGAGCTGAAGGTCCTATCATATTCTCGGCTTGCTTTTTCTACAACTCAGGTGAATAAATTGCATCGTCACTATGTTCAGCATCGTGATGGCCTTGGTCTTTGTTTTGGATCAGGTTTGGGTGGATATTACTATGGAAGAGGTTAAGGATTTGCTCGTGTTTTTTGTTTAATTCTTGGTTTTTTTTTTTGCTAAGTTAAGGTAGAGTTACTTAAGTCTAGCAAATCGCTACTCATCAGAATGCCGACTCACCCCCTCAAGGTGTTAGGGGGGAGTACTAGCACCTGCACTTTTGGATACTTTCATTTTAGCCATATGGGTATGTTTAGGGAAAAACAAACGGTGCCAAATGTTGTTGGTGATTTTTGAGAATTGGAAATATCCTGTAAATATAAGACAAATACTTGGTACCAGGGCTAATTCGATACGGCCACTTCAATGCCTAAGTTAATAGGTTGGAATGAATGTAATAGAGCTGAGAAGTTAAGAGTTATTAGCCTCTTCTTACCAAGTTCCTTTTCTATATGTATAGGAGATTGTCCTATTGAAGAAGTAGTTATCAGAATAACTGTTGAGACACGTGGAAACTTCTTGATCAGACACATTTCCTGAAATGTAGGGAGAGTGGACAATTATGTAATCATAACCGTGCCTATAATAACCATTCGTGTCATGAACTAGAATTCAAATCTGTAATGAATCCAAGTTACTTGGCATAATGTCGAAAATATCGATCACTTGGCGAGGTGCCGAAAATATAGATTGTGTAGCACATTGACAACTGAATAGACGAGTAAGACGAAAACGAAAACCAACTATCAACAATTCAATCCCGTAGATATTCTTGTTAAGGAAGTTAGAGGAAGATTTTCATTGTAGTTCCCGTGCAAAATTTTTAATCATAGCATACAAGCAATGCTTTCTAGATCCGGAATCAATAAGCCGACTTATATACACGAGTAAGAAAATATCATATATGAAGTATAGAAATATATATCTGACTATATGATTGAATTTGTCTCTAGTCTTAACATTTGCAGTAATCCAAATGCAAATAATGGATGTAGGGTGTCAAATTAGCGTAAAATTGCCTTATATGATCGTTAAAATTGATATAATAATATCAGAGGCACGGCTAGGCCAAAGGATATATACATAACTAGCCAAAATTTCATGTCCTAAATAGTTTTCTTATTCCCACTAATTACATAATGTTATCCATGAGTAAAATAGTAAAATGTAAATATATTAAAGATTTTTCAATCATGATTGTATATATTGTTAGAAGGGATACGGATATGGAACACCATCTACGAACATGAAAATTGATTTCTAATTGAAAAAATGTGTCTATTACATTTACTTGCATATTGCTAAAGAATACCTCTGCAAATGTTCTCCATTTGTAGTACGAGAAAGATGGCAGAGAGCACAAGAGGGTAAGAGAAAGAAATTGATTTGAATCGAGGTTGTCGTGACCGAAATTAAGCTCCTTTTTGTAGAGGGATAAGTGACTCCTAGTCCTATATTACTTGATTTGCCTATGATTTTACATGTTTGTCTATTGAAACTAACAATAACAATAATATGTGCTTATCAATTATGGGATGCTGTGCATTAGTTTACTTTTTTTTTTCCTCCCATTTAAAGTTTGACCTACAATAGTTTTTTATCAAGCTGGCACTAGACATGGACAAGTGGCTCTATAATATTATAGGATAAGTTTTGGTTCTAAAAGTTTAAGAATTAAGACTAATAGGATATGGTGCAAAGAGAGTCATACATTAGGACAAGTGATTTTAAGGGACAAGATTAACCATAGGTTGTTCCTATTTAATTAAATAGTGCTAGCTTTTTCAATTTTTTTTTTTTTTTTTGTAAGGAATTGTTTCATAAATAAAGGAAGTAACCAAAAAAGAAAGGGAAGTTACAAATTGTCAAGCCATATTTCAATTTCCTTAATTTAACCTATATTAAACCCAACCTGTTTAATATAAATTACTCGACATTAAATTAAGGAAATACTTATGTTAAAAAAAATTTAAAAATTGGAGTGGCTAACCGGTTCAATTGGTAAAAAAAATAAAATTAGGATTTTCGAATGGAAAAAACCTAATTTGACTACTAGTCTACGGATATTCTAAAATATTTGATTTTTAGAAAATTAAACTAGAAAAACTGAGTTCAAGGGCTAACCTATTAAGACTAAGTCACTATGTGAAAATTAAAAGACATTCAATGAGCTTTATTTTTTTAATTTTCCTAAAAATATTAAAAATACTTCTAAAGAAGTAAAAATAACTAAAAATGATTTTTTTTTTTTACAAATTTTATAAAAGAGGAAGAGTTTTTTTTTTATTTTTTAACAGTTATATCGAAGGTGTCTACATACCTGCTAATTGGGACTAAATCAACCGTAGTTTTTTTTTATAAAATATTTAGTGGGTGAGTTATTTTTATATTGAAAATTGAGTCAAGTTTATGTTTTTTATTAATTTATTATTTTAAAAAAACATAAAAAATATAATTTTTCAAATTAAATAAAAAACCAAACTAACTAAATCTTTTTGAAAAACTAAATTTAAGATTTTTTATTTTTCAAAATCACTATGTGTTAAAATATATATTTTATTAAAAAAAACACAATTTAAAAAAAACTTAATTTAACTAAAAAATTACAACAAAATAAATAATAACTAAAAAAACCTACACCTAAATAAAAGAAATACATTAATAAAGAAAATAAAAAATATATATAAATAATTAATAAAAATTAATGAGATAAATAAAATAAAATAAAATAATAAAACAATTACTAAAAATTACCTAGGTCGGATCGCGTCAGTGTTGGGCGAGCGTGTGGGTGAGGCTAGGCGAGCGAGGGCGTGCACTAGGTGAATGTAGGTGTATGCTGGGCAAGACATGGCAGACAATGGGCAAGACGCAGGCAACTGTAGGCGAGATTGGGCATAAGCGAAGGCGACACGAGCAATTGTGGATGAGACTGAGCATGAGTAAGGGCGACATGGGCAACTATGGAGTGAGACTAAGCATAAGTGAGGGCAACGTGGACAATACTAGGGCATAGATCTAGGCGACGTAGGCAACAGTGGGCGGGGATCTGGGTGGTACAGGCGAGCGACTTAAGCAGTAGCTTCAAGCAATACGAGAGGTGGACTGGGCATGCTACAGGTGTTACTGGGCGATAATGGTGGGCATGCTGCGTCAATACTGGGCGAAGCTTGGGGCGATTGTGGTGGGGTATGGGGCGACTATAGCGGTAACATGTAGTGGGCGTACAGTAGCAAAGCGTGTGGTAGTTGTGGGGGTGTGTTCAGTAGTGGCACATGTGTGGTGCGATGGTATGGGTGATGCCACGTGAGGGAGTTTAGTGGCATATGAAGGGTATGGAGGTACGTGTGGTAGTTGTAGTGCATGTGTTATGCGATGTTTTTGGGTGTGTGTGATTAAAAGAAGAACCCCCCTTAATTATTGACCAACGTGCTATTTATAAGCTCAAAATTAAAGATACAAAAGATTGGTTTGCCGTTTAACCTAGATTCACCCTAGCTTCTGGAAACCCTATTTAGCTCAGGCTTTTCTTTCCAAGTCCGACTCGATCTAATTAAATATGGACATCTTACTACCTGTTTCAACAGCTCAACTTACTCCAACTTGACTCTTGACTCAACCTAACTTAATTAACAATTTTTTTTTATATATTTTTTATTTTGTTTTGTTTTTCTTTTTTCTATTTTTTCTGTCTATTCATTAGCCAATCTCAATTAAAATTGGCAAAAATGAAGTATCTACAGTTGCCCCTCTTGATAGTAAAGTTCGATTAGAACTTTGTTACAAAAATAAAAAAGATACCCATTTTTACTAGATCTAACTTGAATAATCTGAAGAGGATAGATCTCTTCAAGATTTGTTTTGGTTAATTCGAAGAGAATAGATCTTTTCGAGAATTGATTTCACTTTGGTAACCCAAAAAGGATAAATCTCTTCGAAATTTATTTTGGTTGATGGATGACCCGAACATGATAAATCTCTTCAAGATTTCCAAAAACTTGCTTCAGTTAACGATCTGAAGAAGATAGATCTCTTCAAGAGTTCAAAAAACTAGTTTTAGCGAACAATCCAAAGAGGATAGATCTCTTCAAGATTTCAAAAACCAATTTTACTTTAATGATCCGAAGAGGATAGATCTCTTCAAGATTTCTTGTTTTGTTTTGGTAATCTGAAGATGATAGATCTCTTTAAGATTCATTTTGACTTGATAGAGAACTCGAAGAGGATAGATCTCTTGGAGATTTCAAAAAACTTCCTTTGGTGAATAATATGAAGAGGATAGATCTCTTTAAGATTCCTTTTGGTTTAATCCGAAGAGGATAGATCTCTTCGAGATTTCTTTTTTATTTGGTTAATTCAAAGAGGATAGATCTCTTCGGGATTTCAAAAAAACCTTTGACTTGGTGAATAATCTAAAGAGGATAGATCTCTTTAAGATTTCTCTTGATTTGGTGAATAATCTAAAGAGGATAAATCTCTTCCAAATTTCTCTTGGTTGATTAGAAGAGAATAGATCTTTTCAAGATTCATTTTGGTTAATTTGAAGAGGATAGATCTCTTCAAGATTGATTTCTACTTTTTTTATTGGTTTTGACTTGTGATCCGAAGAGGATAGATCTCTTTAGGATTATCCAAGTCGAATAGATCTCTTTGAGATTCTTTTTGACTTTTGACTTATCCAAAGAGGATAGATCTCTTCGAAACTACTTTCACTTTGATGACTCGAAGAAGATGGATGTCTTCAAGATTCCTTTTGACTTGTTTGAAGAGGATAGATCTCTTTGAAACTTATTTCACTTTGAAGACCTGAAGAAGATAAATCTCTTCGAGATTCTTACTTTAATGACTAATCTGAAGAGGATAGATCTCTTCAAGATTGATTTTCAAAAACTAGCTTAATTCCTCTAAAGATTTCTTTTCAAAGACTTTTAAGATTATTTTTCCTAAGACTAAAGGATTTCTCAAATAGCAACTATTTGGCATGCTTACACCGACTCCTGATATTCACTCATTCAATCAGCACAATTTCTTCAGGGGCTTGTACTTGCTTCTTCTTTCTCTTTGCTTTCTTCTTTTGTTTTCTATTTCTTTTTCCTTTGAATGTTGTAATTGAACCATGCCCATGCCTTGAATTTTCTTAGTTTGATTTCAAATTTTAATTTCTACTCTTCTAAGCAATAAGTCTCTTTTCGAAAGAAACAAGATTAAATTATTAAGAACATTTGATTTCAATTTATCTGGTGATTTAGACTTATTGGTAAGGGTCTATTATTTAAGTGTATAAGGCTAAGAAACAAGGTTTATTGGTAGAGTATTTTTGGTCAATGACCATCCGAATTCGAAAACATTCAAGAATATCAACTTTACTTGTAAAATGATGGAAGATTAACTATAAACTTATACAAGACAAATTGAAATCTTTATTGAATCTCAGTTTTCATAGATAATATAACTTGACTACATCTAAATTCACTAGTCCTCTTAATTCTAGGCCATCCATCTTTGTCAACACTAATGCACCTCTTGATAATACCCTTTTCACCACATAAGGGCCTTCATAATTCAAAGCAAACTTATCCTTAAGGTCTTTTGCATTCGGTAGTATCTTCTTCAACACCAAATCTCCTTTAAAGTACTTCGAGCGTACTTTCTTGTTAAAAGCTCAGATCATCCGCTGTTGATAGCACTAACCATGACATGTTGCTGTAAGTCTTCGCTTATTTAGGAGATTCAAATGCTCCATCTACTTCTTCACCCACTCTGCTTCATTAAGTTGAGTTTCTACCAATACTCGGAATGAAGGTATTTCTACTTCCACTGGTATTGCTACTTCAATTCCATACACCATTGAAAAGGGGGTTGCACCAATAGAAGTTCTGACTGAGGTTCTATAAGCCATGAGAGCAAAAGAAAGCATCTTATGCCAATCTTTACATGTGATCGCCATCTTCTCAATGATTCTTTTGATGTTCTTGTTTGCAGCTTCAACGGCTCCATTCATCTGAGGTCGATATAGAGTTGAGTTTCTATGATTGATCTTGAATTGGTGACACACCTCATCCATCAACTTGTTATTCAAATTAGTCCCGTTATCTATAATAATGGACTTGGCTGCACCATATCTTGTAATAATGTCTCTTTTCAATAATTTGACCACTACTCCTTTGGTCGCAGTAGCATATGACGCTACTTCTACCCACTTGATAAAATAATCGATTGCAACTAAAATAAATTTGTGCCTGTTTGAAGCTGTAGGCGAAATTGGACCAATCATGTCAATTTCCCACATTGAAAAAGGCTAAGGAGCTGATAACACATGCAATTCTTAGGGAGAAGCGTTGATTTTATTAATGTATACCTGGCACAAGTGACAATGCCTCGCGTACTTGATACAATCCAATTCCATAGTCATCCAAAAATAATCCATTCTCATGATCTTTCTAGCTAGCATATACCCATTCATGTGAGGACTATAAACTCCTTCATGCACCTCTTTCATTAATTTCTCAGCTTCTTCTTTATCTACACACCTTAGTAGTGTTACATTTGGGGATCTCTTTTATAACATGGCTCCACTTAATAGGAAATGAGTTGCTAACCTTCTTAAAGTTTTTTTGTCTTTTCTATCAACATCATTAGGAAACTCCCCCATTTGAAGTAACCTTTTGATATCACGATACTAAGGTTCTTTTGTTCCCTTCTCTTCAACCACAAGGCAAAAAGCCAGTTTTTCCTCCACTTCAATCTTTAAGGGTTGAATTTCTATTTCATCTGTAACTTTCACCATTGACACTAATGTAGCCAATGTGTTGGTAACTTGATTCTAGATCCTTGGAATGTAAATGAATGAAATCTTCTAGAGTTTTTCAACTAACTTTCCCAAATGCTCATGATAGGGTATCAACTTGTCATCCCTTATCTTATATTCTCCTAAGATCTAGAGAATTATAAGGGATGAATCTCCATATACTTCTAACTCTTATACTCCCATATCTAGTGCCATCTTGAGCCCCAAAATGTAAGCTTCATATTTTACTATGTTGTTGGTATAGGAGAATGTTAATCTTGCTACCACAAGGAAATGATTACCCTCTGGTGATACCAATACTACTCCTGTTCCATATCCAAATACGTTGGTTGCTCCATCAAAATATATTTTCCATCCCAACTTCTCACCACTCAATTCGTTTACCACCATCACATTTTCATCAGGAAATTGTGCTTTTGAACCATCATCCTCATCTTCTAATGGGTATTTTGCCAATTGATTTACCATCGCCTACCCCTTGATTGAACTTTGGCTCACATATTTGATATCAAACTTAGAGAGTAGCATCTATCACTTTGATATTCTCCCAATCAAGGCTGGCTTTTTTGCTAAATATCTCAATGGGTCATGTTTCGTCAACAACTCTATTGAGTAATAAAGAATATACTGCCTGAGCCTGTGCATCACCCATACTAAGGCACAATACGTTCTTTCCACTTCTAAGTCCTTTTGCTCACCTTCTGTGAATTTCTTGCTCAAATAGTATATAGGATGCTCTTTTCTTCCTGTTTCGTCTTTCTGCACCAATATGCATCCCATCGATTTAGGGAGAATCATTAACTAAAAGATAAACAGTTGTCCCAGTACGAGAGTGACCAGTACGAGAGGATTCATGAGATACTCTTTGATTTCAGCAAATGCATGCTCACATTCTTCGTCCCACTCTATCACGGCACTCTTCCTCAATAGTTTAAACAACGGCTTGCATCTATCAATTAGCTATGATACAAATTGAGCAATGTAATTCAGTCTTCCCAATAATCCCCTAACTTCTTTGATAGTCTTAGGCGCAAGCATGTTCACAATTGCCTTGACTTTATGTGGGTCTACTTCAATTCCTCTTCTATTGACTATGAAACCCAACAATTTCCTAAAGTCACTCTAAAAGTGCATTTTTCAAGATTCAGCTTCAATTGAAACTTCCTTAATCACTCAAATAGTTTATGTAAAATATCTACATGATTTTCATTCTCCTTGGATTTAGCAATCATATCATCCACATAAACTTTGATTTCTTGATGCATCATGTCAACAAGGCAACCATAGCGCGCCGCGTTTTTCAACCCTAATGGTATCACATGATAACAAAACGTTCCTCAGGTGATAACAAATATTGTTTTAATTTTATCTTCTTCCACCATTTTAATTTGATTATACCTTGAGAAACCATCCATAAACAAGAAAAGATGATTCCATGCTGTGTAATCTACTAATATGTCAATATGCAGCAAAGGAAAATTATCCTTTAGTGTTGCTTGGTTTAAATCGCGGAAATCTACATAGACCCTAACTTTCCCATTTTTCTTCAACACTAGCACCACATTGGCCACCAATTTGGGGTAATTCGATACTTCTATGAATCCGACTTCTAACAACTTCTTGACTTCTTCTTTAATTTTGAGGAGTAGATCTAGTCTAAATTGTCTAAGCTTTTGTCTTTTCGGTTGAATTTCCTCCCTGGTTGGCAACTCATGAACCACAATAAACGAATCTAAATCGGGCATATCTTCATAAGACCAAATGAAGATATCTAAGTATTCTAATAACAATTATGTCAACTCCTGCTTCTGATTGTCCGTTAAATTATTACCAATTTTCAAATTTCGTAGATTTTTCTCTATTCCCAAATTAATCACATCCGTTAGTTTGTTAATAATCACTCTACCTTATTCATGTCGATGCCAATTCTCTTGAATTTCATTTGTAGTCTTAATATCATCTCTGACGTTTGACCTAGCAGGGCCGAAAGCGATATTGGTACTCTCATTGTTTACATGCGCGAGATGTCCATTACGTTCATCATTTTTATCGGATCTAAGGAGTAAAGGAAAAAGAAAAGGACAACGAATAAATAACAAGGAAGAACTGATAAAAAGGAAGGAACAAATTTTATTTAATTAATTAATTCAAATTTTCCGATAGAAAAGGACTAACTAATCGAACTAATTATCAAAATCGAATGTTCCTAATTAATCTAATTTTATGTTTCTAAAGAGACCTATTCATGGGAATAGAAAACCAATTGTACAAGGAAACTAGTATGTCAATATCTTCTCTCTCATTCGAATCAATGCTACATTGTTGAGTCAGGGCCTCAAATAAACTAACTTCTTTAGGTTCTTGGACGCCAGCTGGTGTTGGGAATGTCTAACAGATGTCTAAAAAGTCCATATGAGCATAGTACAGCCGATCCCCTCTCTTGCTCCTGGTTTTAGCCTTCATTTCTTGAATCTCCTCTTCAATAAGCTTATACCCAAGCCCAAATGTTCCAATCTACTACAGAGGCTGTTTCAAACAACCTCGTAGTCCCTATCTTTCTTCTTCTATCATACTAACTTTGTTGAAAATTTGTAACCCTAGCTC
The DNA here is from genome assembly GCA_024138015.1 of Lumnitzera littorea. Taxonomy (NCBI): domain Eukaryota; kingdom Viridiplantae; phylum Streptophyta; class Magnoliopsida; order Myrtales; family Combretaceae; genus Lumnitzera; species Lumnitzera littorea. The sequence continues at coordinate 16,783,492 of JAMXBB010000004.1, forward strand.
TTCCAACTCTTCATCACCGTCATAGGGATTAGTCATTTCTTTGTAATTCTCATAGTCCTATTCTACGAGAATAGTAATCAATTGTCTGTTGGCTATGAACTTCACTATCTAATGTAAGCTGGACGGAATTGCCCTTACTGCATGAATCCACAGTCTTCTTAATAGAAGCATAAAAGTTCACGATATATCCGGAACTTAAAAGGGAATAGTGAACATCTATAGGCCAATCTCAACTTGTAACCCAATTTCCCCAATTATCTCCTTTTTCAATCCATCAAAAGCCCTTACTAAAATTGAGTTGGGCTTTATCTTAGTTGCCTCCACACCAAGTAGATTTAGTGTCGCCAATAAACACACGTTCAATGATGACCCATTATCTATCAGAACTTGAGCAACCACTTTCTCTGCATACTTAACTACTATGAAGAGGGGCTTTATGTGTTGGTCTCCTTCTTTACCTAGCTTATCTGGTGAAAATGAAATCTGATCCATCGTAAATATCGAGTTCACTACAAATCCCAGCTTCTCAATGGAAATCTCTTCAGGTACTTTGACATCTTTCAGAATTTTAATTAATGCCTCTCGGTGAGTATCTGATGACAATAGTAAGCCCATTAGAGAGATATAAGCCGGTACCTTGGGTAATTGGTCCATTATCTTGTATTCACTAGCCTTTACTATTTTCTTAACAATATTCTGATCTTTATCATCCAAATCTTCAAAGATTTTTTGAGAAGTCTCTTTCACAATGGATTTCCTCTTGGCATCCTCATGCTAATCATAAACTCGTTCCAAGTGAGTAAGCCCACTGTCCATAGGTGATGAAGCCCTAGTCATTTGATTCATCGCTTAGTAATCTAAAGGTGCTACTTTATAATTCTCTAGAGCTATCGGGACATTAAAAGCGATCTTCTTGGGCTTTCCCAATTCCTTAACTTTCTTAGTCTTTCCATCATATTCAAAAACCAATGGCTTAGGCCCGTCTCCAATCATTCCAACCATTCCAGCTACCTTCTTGGCTCCTAGAATGAATTTGTCCTCTTCCTCAAATTCTAGACCCCATTTAATAGGTAATGTATCAGCGTATATGACGGGTGAACCAGCGTAATCCACTAAATACTGAAACTTCCCTATCAGTTCTCCTAGGGTGTCAATTGTCGGATCTCCGGCTTCATATCTCTTTCTAAGTTCCCTTTGAGTAATCCTCTTTCGCAGTTTTGAAATTGTCATTGCCATGATATCAACTTTCTTTATCTTTCCCTCCTTAAGTAGTTGATATATCACTGGTCTGGTTCAAGTCCTATCCGGAGATTCATATCCTGCATGTACCTAGCCTTCCTCAGATTCTATGCTATCTCCTCAATAGTGATAAAGAGACTATCTAGGTCGATTTCTAGTTCAGAAGTTCCAGCAATGATCATATTGATCGAATTTCCATGATTTGACAAAGGATTGTTACCCACATTGAGAGTGGGAGTCTGGATGAAATCTAATTGAACCAATTTGGCATCAATAAGATCCTGGATCTTGTGCCGGAGTCTCCAACACTAATCTGTAAAATGTCCCACTTGGCCCAAATGATAATCACATCGAAGCTCCAAATTATAATCCCTTGGTCTTTGTCCTTCTCTTGGTATTTCAAATTTTAAGAGATTCTCCTTCCTTAATCATGTGAGAACCTAACTTAGAGGAACGAGAATATGTGTGAACTATCTTCTCTGTAGACGGTTGTTTTGATTTGGACTCGACGGGGAATTAAATCCTCCAGTCATGGCTACTGGGGCTGTGGGTCTGGCAAGGTTATCAGTATTGACAACGCTGACAGTGATTTCATTAGCTTTGTTGGAAAATCTTGGGGGAGGTGTCTTCTTTTCAACTACTTTCGGATTAAGGAGCCTCCCAATAGCAATGGCTTCCTTAATTTGGCTTCCTGAGGCTATAATTTTTGCAAAATTGGAGGCAGGGTACCCAACCAAGTGTTGGTAATATAGGCTTCCTAGAGTATTAATGAAAGCGAAGGTTAGATCCTTTTCAATTAAGGGTGGAGTCACCTTAGTTGCCATGCCCCTCCATCTTTGGGCATATTCTTTAAAGTTTTTATTGGTCTTCTTTCATAAATTATTTAGATCCCACATGGACAGGGCCACTTCGATATTGAATTTATACTAGTTATAGAAAGCCAGTGCTAACTTATCCTAAGTATCAAATTCATTCAGGTCCAACAGGATGTACCAAGTTAAGGCGGGCTTAGTCAAGCTGTCCCAAAAAGTCTGGACCATCACTTTATCATACTTTGTGTATTTTCCCATTTTCCTGATGTACAACCTGGTGTAGAGCTTTAGGCAGCCAATCCCATTGTATTTCTCAAATTCCAGCACCTTAAATCTTTCTGGGAAGTCATTGTCTTCATAAGTCGGCAAATTGATCATTCCCATCTACTCAAACCTATTCACCATTTCTAGGGTTTTCATCTTCTCGATTAACTTTTGCATGACCTTTCTTTCCATTTCGCGATGTTTCTCTTCAATCTCCTTCCTCCATACTTCAGCATTAAGGACCGATTCTTCATCTTCCAGTTCAGTAGAAAGGGTTGTTTCTGCATTCCAGTTCGGGTTAGCTTGAGATCCTTGTCTATTGTTAAGGATCCTGACAGCTTGAGTGAGATCCTAAATCTGTTTAGCCATCTTGTTCATGTTTTCTTCCAGAATCGCTACTCTTGGGTCGGGCTCAATTTGATTGACATTTCTAGTACCTTAAGTCAACATCCTTGCCTTAGAACGAATGAATATCAGGCTTTTAGTTGAGTCTGCTCACTTAGACGCTATCTTCAAAATCCTACACGAAAACCTAAGTTTTAAACTTTTGGTGAATTAAAGGCCCCCTTTTCTTGTTTTTTCTTTCCTTTTTTTTTTTGTGATTGATTTTTTTTCTTTTTTTCAAATTTTCTCTTTTTATATTTTTTTAAAATCAAATAAACCCATAAATAATAATGAGCAAGGGACTACACAATTAACGAAAAATTTATTTACTAAAACTACAAATTTATTAATCGTAGGACCTAACTTGTACAATGGGCTAAAAGAAAAGGGAAGAAAAATTCCTAAGTAATCTTCTTAAAACTTAAATCCTATATCTACAAAAGCCGTCAAATTTGATTAGAATAAGCTTCATCAACTTCTCTCATAAGTCTTCATACCGTAACATCCCTTTCTCGAATCTTGCTCCTTAAGAATCAATTCTCTTGTAGCAGTCTCTTATTTTCCAGCTTCAGCTCGTCAACAATTCTCTTACTTTTTTAGAATTGGGCTTCAACTCTAGCCCGTATGGTGTCTCGGTAAGCTTGCTCAATGGGTAAAGGATTTGCTAGTTTTGGCTGATGTCTGAAAACGTCTAGCACTTCATAGCATATGTTTCCTGTCTTCTCCAACTAATCGTAAATAAACTGCTTAATAGCTCAATATTCTCCAACTTTACCCCTTAAAGTTCTCACATTGACTATCTTCTTGACTTCTCTTCGTTCCCACAGCTTCACAAGTCTTGCTAATCGTTGGATTAGAGTAGTCATGGGTAGATAAGGATCTTGATAATTTATTATGACGACGTCTAAGGAGTCTCTATAGGCTATCTCTTGTAGTGGGCCTAACTGTTCAATGACACAAGCCGAGAAATATCCGATACAGCCCATAATACTGATAAGAGGGACTCTTGCATAATCGGTGTACCCCAAGACAACTTGAGTGTAGTGACTCCATTTAGCTATCCACATAAAGTCTACTGCCTGCATTTTGTTGATAACTAACACCCATCCATTAAACTAAGTTTCATCTAGTACTTTGAGGTGATAGGCAAAGTTGTTAATCAGATTCATATTTTCTATCAAGGACTCTCTGAGAAAATTCCCTCCATACCATTATATGTGACTGAGAAACCACACAACAATGATTGTAGGGTTAGTCGTGAAGTAACCATACCCGTGCTTCTTCAGGTGGGTAAGTGTCTTGAATTGTTCTACCAATAACGTTGGTAAATAAGATTTACCAACTAAGAATTGAGTCACTAGCTTAGCAACCCTATAGTAGACTTAACCATATCTAAAAGGAAACAGCACCATTTGAAACATTACTACAATAAATGCATTGACCCTCTTTTCGACCTATGATTCGTATCCTCTACATAAGATCCAGCGATATCTCTAGTAGGCATTTGGGCTTGGGAACCACTCGACTAATATTAGGATGCTGAGACATTGCTAGCCCTCTAAAGATAAGAATGGGGCCAAGGCTAACTTCTTGACTCCTAGCAATGTCATGAAAGCTTTCTCGGGCTGGACTTTGAGATTAGGGACAGTTATGCCTACTCCGAAGGGCGGGGCATTGAGTAGCTGCAAGTACTCTTCGATGGTGGGTATCAATAAGTGCAGGTCGAAGTTAAAAGATGTAGATTTAGGATTTCAATAATGGATGAGGGCTTGAATTAGAGACCAGTGGAGCTAGACCCGTATGAGGGATATGACCGGCTTGATCTTCTCACGAATGAGGTCTTGCTTGGCAAGCGGGAGTTGATTCAACCAATCTCTAAGGATGGCCTCAGGGAAGGAGTACTTATCCAGCTGGACTTCATAGACAGGCCCTAAACTAACACTACCCTAACTCTCCATATCTATATTACACAAAATATATATATATATATATAAACGAAATAAAATGCAACCATTATTTACAGCAAGGCCATTAAATTTAGAATAAATTTGGATTCTACGTTAATAATTTCGCAGCTTTTTGAAAAATTTTCTTAGAAATTATGCAGCCTTTTACTAACTAAAGAGCAATAAAACAAATAGCATACATATAACATAAGAAAAATGAAACATTCATGGAGACACGTGCAATCGAACATATAAAATGCAACATACTACACATAGATGCAACGTAGTAAGGGCAAGTGATTAATAAATTATAAGAAATATGAAGAATTCGTAGCTAGGAAATATTCTTATATATGAGTAAATGTGAAATAGGATTTTTTTTTTTAAAAAAATGATATTTGGAAGTACTCATATACAAAGGTTACTGGATTTTTTTTTAAGAAAAAAATTGGGCCAACCACGAATAGATCGAGCTTTATCCTATAATTTGAGAATAACTACCCCTTTCTTAAAAAGGATGAATGCAAGAAGGTAAGGTCTACGAGTCCCAAGCTTTGTTACTTCAAGGATTTCTGAAGAGAAGCCTAATGGGATACATCGAAGCCTTAGTAAGCTCGTCTATCACCGCCAGGCGAAGTAATGACCTTAACAACTTAAGAGTTACACAATGGCGGCCTGTCCTAAATTCCTAAGATAGCTCAAGTTCGACCATATCTAAGCACATGGATAGTTACTGATATAAAAAAAAAAAAACCCTAATTCCCCTATAAAGCCTATTGGGCCAGGCTTTTTCCTTATTAAGGCCTACATCACTAAAAACCCATTAGTATAACTATAATACAAAACAAAAGGAAAATAATAATAGAGAAGCCCATCAACTAATTTTTAATTTCCACATGGCTAGCACACCAAGCAGTCCCCAGTGGAGTCGTCAGTTTTGTTGAGCCCTATTTCGATTTCCTTAATTTAATCTATATTAAGCCTAGCCTACTTAATATAAATTATTCAACATTAAACTAAGGAAATACTTATCTTAAAAAAATTTAAAAATTGGAGTCACCAACCGGTAAAAAAAAATGAAAAGACTCTAATTTGATCATTAGTCTGCGGATATTCTAAAAAATTTGATTTTTAAAAAATTGAACTAAAAAAACCAGGTTCAAGGGCTAACCAATTAAGACTAAGTCACCATATAAAAATTAAAAGATATTTGATGGGTTTTATTTTTGTAATTTTCCTAAAAATATTAAAAATACACCTAAATAACTAAAAATGATTTTTTTATTATTTTTTGTTACAAATTTCTAAAAAAGGGGAAAAGTTTTTTTTTTTTTAATGGTTGCCTCGAAGGTGCCTATATACTTGCTAATTGAGATCAAATTGACTATATTTTTTTTTATAAAATATTTAGTGGATATGTTATTTTTATATTGAAAACTAAGCTAGGTTTATGTTTTTTTATCAATTTATTATTTAAAAAAAAACCTAATAAATCTAATTTTGAAAATTAAATAAAAAACCTAACTAACTAAATCTTTTTAAAAACTCAATTTAAATTTTTTTATTTTTTCAAAACCACTATGTGTAAAAATATATATTTTATTAAAAAAAACACAATTTTTCGAAAAAACTTAATTTAACTAAAAAATTACAACAAAATAAATAACAACAAAAAAAAACCTACACTTAAACAAAAGAAATACATTAACAAAGAAAATAAAAAATATATATAACTAATTAATAAAAATTAATGAGATAAATAAAATAAAATAAAATAATAAAAAAATTACTAAAAATTACCTGGGTCAAATCGCATTGGTGTTAGGCGAGCGTGTAGGCAAGGCTAGGCAACAGCTGGGCAAACGAGGGCGTACACTAGGCCATCGTGGGCATGCGCTAGGCGAGACATGAGCGATAGTAAGCAAGATGCGAGCGTTGTGAGCGACAATGGGCGAGATTAGGCATGAGTGAAGGCAACGTGAGGCATGAAACAAGCTCTATAGGGTGAAATTGCGCGTGAGCGAGGGCGACGCGAGCGACATTGAGGCGTGGATCTGGGTGATGTGGGCGAAAGTGAACGTATATCTAAGTAACGCGTAAATCTAGGCGACGTAGGCAATAGTGGGTGAGGATCTAGGCAGTACAGGCAAGCGACTTAGGCGGTGTAGGCAATGGCTTCGAGCAATACCGATGTTAGGCTGGGTGTACTACAGGCAGTATTAAGTGACAATGGTGGGCGTTTTACGATGATACTGGGCAAAGCTTAGGGCGACTATGGTAACTGTGTAAGGCGATTGTGGCAATAGCACATAATGGACTTGTAGTGGCGAAGTGTGTGGTGGTTGTAGGGGTATGTTCTATGGTGGCGCATGTGTAGTGCGACAGTGTGGGTAGTGGTGCATAAACAAGTTTGGTGGTGCATGAAGGGTGTGGTGGTGCATGTGGTAGTTGTAGCACATGTGTGATGCAATGTTTTTAGGTACGTATGATTAGAAGAAAAACCCCCCTCAATTATTAACCAACGTGTTTTTTATAAACTCAAAATCAAATCTTTCTTATCAAAGATACAGAAGATTTGTTTACAATTTAACCTAAATTCACCCTAGTTCCTAGAAACCCTAGTTAGCTCGAGCTCTTCTTTCCAACCCCAACCTGATCTAATTAAATATAAACCAATAATGAATCTTGACTTTAAGCCCCTAATTAATTCAGCCCATCTTGCTACCTGTTTCAACAATTCAACTTACTCTAACTTAACTCTTGACTTAACCTAACTTAATTAATAATTTTTTTATTTTTGATTTTTTCTTTATAATTTATTTTGTTTTTTTTTTTTCTATTTTTTACGTTTATTCATTAGCCTGGCTTAATAAAAATTAGCAAAAATGATGTATCTATACAAGTTATGATATATATATATATTATGATAGTAGAATCTTATTTTTGTTCTTATTCAACACCTTAAACGACAAGTTGTTCTATTTTGATCAAGTCCTTTGATTTGGCCTACTTAGATGAATTGCTGAACTAAGCCTAGCCTATCCAATGGGACAAAGAGCCTGGCCTGCCCATTTAATTACCTGGAATTTAGAAAGTAGCTCGAACAATTAAAAGCCTACCCCAACTTCATTACATAATCGCTTACTATTCCAAATCTTTAAGCATGTGCTTAATTGGAGAGCTGCCACATGGTCTATAACTAAGGATTACCTATCATAACAGTTATCCAACAAATGCTTATAAATAAGGAGGCGAAAGCACTATAAGAATTCTCGACACTCTAACATTCCTAACTCTTTGTATGCCCACTTTCTTAATCGAACACTTACTTAAGTATGAAAGTAGTTACGCCGAGCTGGCCTCAACACCTTTTTTAGCCTTTCTTTCTTTCTTCCTTTTTGTAAGATCGAAATTCAATACCATTATTGATCAACAACATTACAGCCAAAGAAGCTGAACTAGTCCAAATTGCCAACTTGCTACCTCGCTTAAGCCAAACTCTCTTAAGCATATTGATTATTTCTAACCGTCATCTTGAGGAGTATCCAAGCAATAACTCGGCTCACCAAACCACCTACTTGACAAACCTGATTCTAAGCTACCCAAAGCATGTCCAATCTAAGTTCACTTTGAAAGAATCCTTAGTTCTACTCAGTAACAACCTGACTAGCCATACAATTTTATCTACTTTGCTAAAATCCTAATCACGTGTTCAAGCAACCACATAAAAAGCATCTACAATGCTAATTACCTCTTTACTTGATTTTTCATTTATACCCTCAATAACTCTTATTCTAAATACACTTTACATGGTGACTTTGTAGAATTTTCCTTATATTTTTGTTATTTTTAAAGAAATCGATACTTAATTGAGTAAAATTTTGACTTCAAAATTTAAACGTATTCTCAGATTGAAAACGAAGAAAAGGAATCAAGTTTCACTCAATTCAAAGTTTAACTGGATAAGCTATGAAGTTTTGAAATTACATAATCTAGAGCCATAACCATATTCATAGGCTGTGTTTCACTGAGGATGATTTTTGCACTCAAAGTCAGTGAGTTACACAACTTGGGGACACAATTGTGTCAGAAGCTATGTTTGGTGACAAAAAAGAAAATTTCCTAATAGATTATATAAGAACTTGTGACGGTATTGAACATTACTTTTCACATTTAAAATAGAAGAAACTTGAAGAAAAGAAGGAGAAAAAGGCGAATATGTCAACCAACTATAAGATTAAAGAGATTTCTCATCGATAAAAAGGGTTTTTTATATTTTACTTTTTGATTTTGCTATAATTTTCTTCTAATTTCATCATGATAGCTTAAGATTCTTGTATTTAGGATTGTAGAACTTAGGGTTTCATGTAACGATTGGATTTATTGATAATTTTCAATAAATTTTCTATCTTTTATTAATTCAATTATATGTTTTTATTGTTAATTAATATTTCTAGAGTATCAATTTATGATATTATACATGATAATTGAGAAATCACATGGGCAATGAGATCTTAATATAATTGAAAAAAATTACATGTGTACTTAAAAATAAGATGCATAATTCTTTTGAAAAGTTGTTATTTTTATGTAGAAATTCATTGTATATTAATGTAATTCTAAATTATATTACTAATTGAAGAAATTCTAGTAAATAATTTAGTTTTAGGATTAATATGCTTAAGAAATGTGTTAAACACTAGGAGAAACAATTCCTAAATACATTATTTACTTTCTTGAAATCGTTCTTAATTTTATTACTTCTTAATCACCTAATCAAGTCTCATAATTAGATTCATTTGTTAATTTTAATATTTTTAATTCATTCAACTCATCGTAATTTTTTGTTTAAATAATAGGGTTAAGACTAGTATTAGTATTCAAGATATCTAAAGGATCAATTCAAACTCAGATCCACTATATTAGAATTTAATAGATGCACTTACTTTGTATCAACCCTTTTACATTTCTTATATTTTTTTAGACAATACCCTTTTTGTCTTTTCCATTTTTTTAAAGTCACCCTAAATTATCGGGTATAAATACCCAAATACATTGTAGTAGCAACAATCATCCGATATTGAATATACTACATTTATCCTTGTGAGCCAATATGCTTATTCCTTGCTTCATACTCTTATCATAATCCTTAAATAAGATTAGATGTGAGTAATCTTACCGAACTATTTGTATATTATATCAAATTAGTTTTGTAAGTCTATAGAGGCTCCTTGGTACATCATATATTTAGAATCGTTTATAGTTATTTGCTTATTTTTTTCATGTTTTTCGTGCACTTCATCACCTTTCTCTTCATGCTTTCAGTAAGCTTAGACCTACTCCTAATATGATGCCTTTGTCCATCCTTGGCGTTGCCTATCATATCTCCTGCTAGTCTTTTCAATCCATTACCCATTCCTTAAGTTGTATGGGAAGATATCTCACTTGATTTCATTATGGGGCTACCAAAGTGTAAGGGGTTTGATATTATTTTAGTTGTGGTTAATCAACTTTCTAAATATGCTCATTTTTTACTCTTGAAACATCCATACAATGCTAAAATTGTAGCTGATGTGTTTATCCGAGAAATTGTGCATCTTCATGGTTTTCCTTGCATAATTGTATTGGATCAAGATCCTTTATCTGTGAGTTCTTTTTAGAAGGAATTGTTTCATTTGCTAGGGATTCGCTTGAACTTTAGGATGACTTATCATTCGGAAATGGATGGTAAAACCAAAGTTTGGAATGTCACTTACATTGTTTTGCCTTTAAGCAACCTAATACTTGGGCTACTTGGGTTTCTTGGGCTGAGTTCTTCTATAATACTAGTTATCATTCATCTACGGGTATGACACCATTTGAGATTGTTTATGGGCAACCTCCACCCTCTATTCCCATCTACTTATAGGGGGATGTTCAAAATCCTACAGTTTTGGTGGCTTTGGTCCCTAGAGATGAAGCTTTGAAGCATTTAGGGAATAATCTTGAGAAAGCACAGCTGCGAAATTGTCACTTGGCTAATAGACATCGTCTTGATGTCCAATATGCATTTGGTGATTGGGTATTTTTGAGGCTCCGTCCTGCTTTAAATGTTAAGTTGGGTGTTAAGGTGAATTCTAAGCTTGATCTACGGTTTTTTGGACCCTTTCGTATTGTGTCAAGAGTAGGTTTTGTTGCTTATCGATTGCAACTACCACATGCCTTTCACATACATCCTGTTTTCCATGTGTCCTTGCTTAAAGAATCACACGGTTCATTTCCAGTTAGTCAGATCTTCCCGATGATTTGGCAGCAGAAAACTTTGAGGAATTTCCTATTCTCATCACATTCCAGGCAGAAATTTTGAGATTTGACATGGGTTACAAATCCCTCAAGTTTTGGGGCATTGGGAAGGACATTTGGAGCATGATGCTACTTGGATGGATCTTTTGGATGTCAAGCACCAATTTCCTGATTTCGTGCTTAGGGATAAGGACATTCCTCAATGAGGGAGTATTGATACATTCCCTAAGCCTTATAAGCCTTTACTTCATGTGTATAAGAGGCGTTAGCGGGAAGTATGTGTAAGTGTTGTGTTGTAGTGTGTGTTGTACAATTTGTTATGTGTGTGTGTTACGACCGAGCGTGTTGTGTGGTGATGTGCTATAGTAAATGTGGTGTGAGTATGTATGTGCAGCGCATGGCGTCTGTGAAGCTTGTGTCCGGTGTGTGTGCAGTAGTGCCGACTGGGGTGTGTGGGTCGTAAGGCAAGCAGTATTGTAAGTAGTAAGGTTAGAACAGTAATTATAATAAAGCTAGTACTATAAATTGCAGCTGCAGATTAATAGTTAGTCAGTTAGTTGGTCATTTTGTGGAAGTGAGAAACTTCAGCAGCAAGGTACTTTCCTCTAACGTCCTGCTGCAAGTTGGCTTGTGAAGTACCAGTTAATGTTTAGCTTCACAGCATTTCTTCCGACAGTGCAAGTAAGTGACCTATTTCTATCCGTTCTTGTTGAATTTCCACTGTGTGAACCCTATGTTGTATCAATCCTTTACATTACATATAGGTCTCACGGGGTCACTGCGACATAAGCAGACAGGCCTTGAGCGTGACTTTCCATCTAAGTTTCTATTGTTTGACAAGTTTAGCTAGATTACATGAATGCAGTCCAAGATACTTAAAGGTTATTGTATTTTTATTGTGTATACTGGTGTGAAGTTTGCTTTTGTAGAAAAAGTATAGAAGTAGAAATCTTATTCTCATAATGATGAAGTTGTACATGATCATCACCAGCGGGAGTTGCAAAATGTTTTGTCTTCGTATTGGGATATGTTTCTTACCATAACCGGATCTAGGAGCAGACATTTTAAGCCTTCCCATCAACTATTTAATTGGCTTGTTCAACTGATGAAATTTTAAGCATACTGGCTAAAACTGAGAGAACCTGTAGTGAGCTAATGTTTGATTGAGACGACCAGCATGCTTGTTTCATGGGATGAACCCGACCCTTACAGGATAGAGGACCAGTTCAGCTCCTCTACTGAAAGTGCTGAAAGTTTGGAAGGTGGTAATTGCATGGAAGCGGTTCATCCGTATGATTTGAAAGAACAAGGAGACTCTAAGATGGAGAGACGAGAATTTTTAACTGAAGATCAACATCAGGAGCAACAACATCAGTTGCTGTCAGGTTATGGGCTTCTGGATACTATGCAGTTTGATATTGCCTCGCCACCAATTCAAACACGTCTAGAAGAAATTGCAGAGTTTCAGAAGTTCTCAAATGAAGTGCCAGACAATCTCAAAAAGAAGAAGGCCATCAATCCTTTAGCTTCCCTTGAAATTGTAAAAAACTATGGAAGTGGGTGGGAACGCTTAAATCAGGAAAGGATAATTGAGCCTTGTATCCCAGCCTGTAAAAAAGTGGAGGAACATAGATTGTCAACCACAGATATCATGAGGATTGCTGCCACTAGATTGATTCAGTCCTCGGAAGAGACAGACAAGGTCCTCTGCTTTCCTGGCCATCCTTGTGATTTCTACCATGGATATTCAGAAGAAGATATGAAAAAATTCAACTAGCTGAGGCCCTTCTAGCCGCTGCTGAGAAAGTAGACAATCGCCAATTTGACAGCGCAAGCTTATCCCTAGATCAGTGTGATGAAATGTGTTTTGATGCAGGAAATGCAACCGAACGGCTCGTTTACCATTTTTCTTAAGCACTCAGGGAAAAGATTAATATAGAAACTGGAGAATTTAGTGGAAAGGACATGATGAAAAGAAAGACTATAAATGCTGATGCAGGAGTCATCATTCCAACGCCACTATGTGTTCAATACCTTGAAAAGGTTCCTTTCATTCAGATTTTGCAATTGTCGGCCATACAAACCATAGTAGACAATGTCTCAAAGGCAAAGAAGGTTCATAGAGTTGATTTTGGTAATAGGAGGGGTATCCAGTGGACTGTGCTGATGCAGCTTCACGCTGCAAGATGTGGCCGCCCCATTGAACTCTTAAAGATAACAACTATTGGAACTTGCTCAGAACAAGCCATCGAGGATACAGGTAGGAGACTGAAGGCATTTGCCAATACCTTGAAATTTCCTTTGACTTTCAAGGTGATTATGCTATCGGATATGCTAGATCTCAAAACAGATCTCTTCGAACTAAATGATGAGGAATCGGTGGTTGTCCATGTTCAGTTTTTCCTCAAAACTATGATACCCCAACCCCGTCACCTAGAGTCAGTAATGAAAGTGATTAGAAATATCAAACCATGTATAGTAGTGGTCGCAGAGGTTGACGCCAACCTCAACTCCCCAGTTTTTGTCCACCGTGTTGTGGAAGCTCTATTTTTCTATAGCGCATACTTTGATTGCCTTGAAGATTGTATGAAGGAAGACAATGAATACAGGACTTTTGTTGAATCAGTCTTTGGTCAGGCTATGAGAAGTATGTTGGCATCTGAGGGATGAAAGAAATATTCGATACGTAAAAGTTGATGTCTGGAGAACCTTCTTTGAGCGATATTGGGATGGCCGAGGTGGAACTAGGAATGGCATCCTTATACGAGGCAGAGTTAGTAGTATCAAAATTTCCTTTGTGGAAGTTATTGCACACTTGATATGAATGATAAGAGCCTGATTATGGGGTGGAAAGGCATACCCATTCATTCTCTTTCTTCATGGAAGTTCCAGTGGTGATTGTTAGAAGTGCAGATGTATTTGTAATGGATGATTGAAAGCCTTGACAGTCAGTGTTGCATTTGATCATAAAGCTGGTAGCAAGTTAGAAATTTGACTCTTTTGGGGTTTGCATGATAGAAATTGCCCAGGTTTCGATTGAAGCACATAATTCATTGTAAAGCAGATTTCTTTCATTTTTTATCTTTAAACTTTGGTTCTTCTTATTTGTATGTTACTTATAACTTTCTCCACTTTTTATGTCCTGTTGATGTATTTCAAGCGGTGTGATAGAAGTGTCCGTGGTAATTGCTTTATATTGTACTGGAAGTTATTGTCCTTATTACAGTATGTCAAAAGAGTATTTTAGTTGTCTAATTCTAACCTAACCCTAACAATATGTGTAGAACAGGTGAAATTCATATGGAGAACCTGTTGCATGATAATGTAGTTGTAGTAGCGTTGTATTTATATATGTTCAACCTCTTTTAACTTTTAACCTTTAGGTTTGAACACATTTTTAACTTTTAGTTCACTAGAATGCCGAATCTGAAGGTAGAGCTCAGAGCAGAAGTAAGAGATGTCAAAAACTTGTTGAGTTCCCATAGTACATGTTGAAGCATGATTATCAAACAAAAGCACTTTTCTATAAGTTTAAAATTTCTACGGTTGGCAATGGTTGTTTCAGTAAGAACTTTATATGGTATTAGAGTGGAAGCTCTCAATTTAAAGACTACACGTTCTTGTTTCGTTCTTGTTTAACTTTTCATTCAACTAATTCCACACTATGAACTGTTAATAGATGAAGTAGCCACACTTGATAACAGAGTTGAAATATAGCGTAAAATCCACACACTACAAGCTTAAGTATTTGATAAGTTCATTAAGGTTCCAGCATAGAGTTCGTTATGCAAATAGGTGAAAAATAGAAGTTCTGATTACAGTTCAAGTCTAGGTATGGACTTGTTCACTTAGTTGTATGTGCTAACAAGCCTAATATATTTGTACCTTCTTAGTTAACCGGAAGGAAGCATAAGCACTTACGGTATTATAATGAAAATACAAGTTCACAAGTTGGAGAATATCAAATGTTAAAGGTGAAAAATTCACAATTGCTCATTAAATCAGCTTTGTTAATAATGTTCCTGTATTTCGTGATGCTGAAACCATAGATTGGAGTTCATCTTCCTCTGGCTGGAGCTGTTTCATTTACAACTCCCTCAAACATATAATTATTCCCAAAGGCAGAGTATTAAAACTTGGAGCAATGATTTGCAGGTAGGAATATGGTCTCTGGGGGAAACTTCTAGGTACTCTCCATTGAATTGCATTTTTTTCTAGTTGATTATAAAATGATTCATCGGACCTTTATCAAAATTTTTGTACTCCAATTGAAGTAGCTGAAACAGGAATTTGTGAAACAATGTTTGGTTCATCCTTTATAATCTAACATAGGTGGTTGAACCTTTATAAAATATTCTTATTGCTGCCTGTGCTGTATGGAACACTTAATGATGGTAGACTTTTTAGACTTCAATGTGGCTTGCTCCAGATATTCTCATCATTTCTGCAGGAAGTATTGATTATGTTTCTTTATTGCATCATAAAAAGGTAGACAGAGATGGATGAGCTCAAATATGTGTTTGATGGTAACATGCACTTGGAAGGACCACAAATTTATTGCCTTCATACATACAAAACTGGACCATGCGTTTCATCAAATGGTACTGAAAGAACCTCCAATACTATATATTTTCATTCCTTCTCTCTATTCACTAATCATAAGCTTGTTGATGGATGGGCCGAGAATATATTCTGATCTGCATTCTAGCATGTACTACGAATTTTTCCTTTCTGGCAAAAGTATTTCCAAGCTAGCATTTTGACATTCACATGATGCCACCAAGAGCATTGTTTTCATAGGTCTGGATACTTGAATTTCAATTTTTCATCCAGTTCATTCACTACTAAAGAGGAAAAAGATGTTAGTCGAGCCTCTCCTGATGTTTCCGATGCTTCATTTATTAAGTCTTCATGTTTCCTGAGTCCCCTCGCACGGTTGTACCTATGCAAAGTTTCTTCCTTTCTTTCTTTACCTGTCCAATTGCTCATTTTCTTGTTCTCACATTTTTGGCTTTGTCATCACATTGGAATATTATTTGCTTAAGATTCCATATAATTTTATATTATATGTCCCTGGAATTTTTGTGCATCAATTTACAATCTAAAGTTGTGTTTAGACAAACAAACCATTTTATGCTTGCCGGCCAAATGTTAAAAACTAGACTATCCTCGTCTTAACATATGAATTTTCTATGTTCTCCACTTTCATGGCCCAACATTCTGTCTATTCCAGTTTACAAGAATGAGCAGTATCTTTTGTTTTTTTTTTTTTCAAATTATATCTGATCAAATATACTTCTTGCAGCACTTGTATACTTCTGAAAAGCCAGAGCTGATCTGCTCAACAAAAGACAAACTGCAACAGCAGCCCCATCTCTTTATCAGTCAAATTTTATATGTAAAGTATAGCTGAGACAAAATCACTTACGTATAGCCATTCAAAAATTTGGTTTTACATAAATCATGATGAAGCTTTATAGGTTGTCTGCTGCAGAAGTTATCAAGTTGGCTAGTAAAAGGTCTATTAGCCAGTGTTCTCGATCAAGTGCAAAAACTGGATTGTTTGAACTCTCCAGGGAGGAGAAAGGAGATCTGGAAATTGTGCAGATGCTTCTAGATTCAGCCGAGAAGTTTAGTAACCAACAATATGATCTAGCAAGAAGGCTCCTACATGACTGCAGGTCATCTTCCTCCAAAACAGGAAACTCAAATACGAGAGTTATCTACTATTTTATTTTAATTTTTATGTTTTTTTTTTCAGTGAACAAATTGCATACTATTTTAGCAATGAAGTTCATAGAGAAACTGCGAATATTTGGCTGCAACTGGAAATATTCCATCTCACATATTCGAGGGGTTGACTAGCGATGCAAGGTTTTGAACTTAAAACCTTCTGCTTTGATACTATGTTATTACTAGTACCACAACCAACTAATTTAAGTTTGTAGATATAATATAAACCATTGTATTTATTACTTAACAAATGTAAATTATTACATTTATTATATCACAATCCCCTTCACTTGTAAGCCAAACTATAAGTCAAACCTAACAAGTAGACAGTCTTAATCAAATGTAGTCAATTAATCTCCTACTCTAATACCATGTTATATGTAGAACTACAACTGTGTATCTAAAAGTTTAAGCTTGTAAGAATAGTATGAATTATTATATTTATTATATAATAACTCCATCTTGAAATAACAACCCCTAAATTAAATTTTGTTCTAATAACAAGCTTATGCTTTAAGTTTGCAAGAATTCAAACTATGGTAGAAATTACGTCTCGATGTGAGACTAGGGCTTCCCTGCACAATTCAGATGCAAGATCTTGCAAGTTGAGAAGGCTTACTGATTGAACTTTGAAAGGATACAGCCATAAGTACATCCTCACAAGCTCCTTGCCCGAACTTTGAACTTACCCTTTTCTTTCGAAACTATTAATGACATCGGTGATCTTAATAAGCAGTCTTTTGAATCATGTAATGGTGAAGTCATTGCCATCTATGCCTCCTCAGTCAAGCTGTGAGAGGAAGTGGTGCAAACTGAGCTATTGGACTCTCTTATAAGAGTACTTGCTAAGTTACAACACGCATTATGGTTGTCAAAGAAGTTGAGGCAAATCACAATAATGCACCATTTTTCACTTTGTCAGACTAGTAAAAGTGCAAAGATGTATTTCCCCGAAAAAGAAAGAAAAGAAAAAGCATAGAGATGTATGCTCTAATCTAAAGATCTATTTCATCTGGATTTTTTTTTTTTTCCAAAACATTGTTGTTGAAAAGGTTCTGATTTCTACATGAAAAAATAACCTTGCAATTTTCACATCTTTATGCCACATTTGGACTGCTTATATGCCAATGCCTCCGTTGGCATTGTTTTCGCATGCTTGGCTGATAGAAAATCCTGTAGAGTATCCCCAAGTATTAAGAAAAGGCCATTGAAATTTTTGCTCCAGTTTCAGCTGAGTGACGGGGATCTGGCTGAAGAGTTTCAGGTATACAACCTTCCAGAACAAAAGATTTTCCTCGTTCTTTATGATGCCTGCCTACTCTTTCTTTTCTAGTTGTCTATCCTATCTAAAGTATTTCTTTGATTATCAGCCAATTGATGCTCATGCAAGCAATTTCAAACTGAATCGTCCAGCTTCCAGATTGTAATGGCCCTTGGGATATACCACAATACCAATCACAATGTAAGTTTATTTCTTTGAAGTTCCCTCTGACCTTTTCTTTATCCAAACCACTTTTATTTTATTATGCACTTATATGCTGACTATAAAAGGTGAAGTTTCCATGTTTCACATCAAGAAACTCGGTATCTTTGTCTAAAAGTCAAATTGAAAAATACTCAGAGCAAGTTGAAAAACTTTCTCAATTCTTCAATCGTTGCATCTGGAGAAGTCAGCTGAAATCGTTTAGAGTCAGAGTGACAAAGGGGGAAAAAAAAATCAATATATAAACCATGAACAAGTTAAATAGATTGTCTACTCATGATGTCATGGTGTTAGCTAAAGGAAGGATTGGTAGTACGTCTTCTCAACCAAGCACTGGACCCTCCTTACTTTCCAAGGAGGATGAAAAGGAAGTGGAGCTTGCAACTGTCTTGCTAGCTTCGGCTGAGAAGGTTGGCCTCCAGCAGTATGATCAAGCAAGCAGATTGCTTCATCATTGCAAGTTGCTATCATCCAGAAGCGGAACTTCGGTTCAGAGAGTTGTTCATTATTTTGCCAATGCTCTTCAAGAGAAAATTGATCAAGAAACACGGCTAACCACTTCCCTAGTATTGGATATAAGGAGCACTGCTACACCCTGAAGTAACATTTCAAAATCTGAATCCTTCTCTGATTTCTTTTTTTCTGACGCTTCCCCTCTATCAGGCTACCGAGTTTGCAGCCATCCAAACTGTTGTGGAAAATATATCATTTTCAAAGAAAGTTCATCTAGTTGATCTTTCCGTTAGAGTAGGCCTGCACTGCATGGTTCTTATGGAAGCTCTTGCCAAGCGGGAAAGCTGCCCTCTGGAGCATCTTAAGGCAACTGGCCTAGGAATAGGACAATCAGCATCCCGAGAGAGCATAGAAGAGATAGGTAAAACCTTGAGCTCTTTTGCTGGAACTTTGAAGATATCCTTCTCTTTCAATGTCTTAATAGTTAGGGATATCGAAAATTTTACTAAGCATATCTTTGAGTTGTCTGATGGTGAAGATATTGCTATCTATTACTCAATTAAGCGGCGCAAAATGGTAATGCTGCCAAAAGTCCTGGAGGCTTTGATGAGTGTACTTGCAAGCCTCGCCCCTTGTGTTATGGTGATAAAAGAAGTCGAGGCAGATCACAGCACAGCAACATTTACAGAGCTTTTCACGGAAGCACTTCTTTTCTATAGTGCTTGTTTCGATTTCTTGGCCGATTGCAAGAAAGGACATGAGAACGAGCGATTGTTGACCGAATCGAAATACTTGAGCAAGGAAATCAGGAGCATTGTTGCAGCTGAAAAAGAGGAGAGCGCACTAGGGCACATGAAGATTAATGATTGGGGGGTCTTTCTACAGAGATTTGGGATGGTGGAACGGAGCCATGCAGTGAATCGTTGCTTCAAGCTGAACTTGTGGCTGAAACTTTTGCTTGTAGGAGATTTTGTACTCTATATAGGAATAGGAATTCCCCGATTGCTGGATGGAAAGTAACTCCTATTTTCTCTCTTTCTGCATGGGAATTCCTTGAATTAAGATTAGCGCCATAATCAAATGATTTAAAAACTTGAAGGTTAAAGATTTTACATGAACTTTATATCTATTACATAAGACTGCCTTCACTTGTATGTTGAGATTTCGACTAGAACCACTAAAATAAAATAACAATGCAGGGGTTCCAACGCAATAACTCTACTCCCCGATGCCATGTTAAAATTAGTACTACAACTGAATGACCTAAAAGTTTAAGTTTTTAGATTTGGTACTGATTTTATATTTATTGCTTGACATCATTAAGAATAAGCATAGAATAGCAAAGTGCTTTTGATTGCAAAACTCAAGTTTGCGAAATATTATTGAAGTTTCCAGGATGGAGAGTGCTATGCTGTTTCTCTTGATATTGCATTTAACCAGTTATGAAGGAAGGAATTTAACCAGTCATAGCAACGCTTGCCATCAATAATGAGGAATCTGCATATCAATATTAGAGTAATCCTGTATGCTAATTCAGTCACAAGGAATAGTTGATAGCAGAAATCTTTGAGAGCAAGCTAGTCTAGATGGTATAGTATCGAACCAATGCAAACTTGACTCAAAAATTCAAAACTTGAGCTTGACTCAACCTCAATCATGCTAATCTTTGTGATGCTTTGTAAAAAGCATTTGACACTATACATTATACAGTACATCACATGTCTGATACACAACACGCACGTTTAATGCACAAAAAGTGTTTCATCTATTAAAAAAAAAAAGGATAACATAATTAAAGAAGCAAAGACTGACTTCAAAGTACAGACTGCTCTTCTTCTTTAGTATACTATAATGTAAGAGGCGATTGTTGATGGAAATTCGGCTAAATGGGGTGTTTTAAAAATCACAGCTACAACCGAAATGTCTAACGCTCTATGATGGAAATTTCCATCCAATAACTACAAGTAGTTCTAGCTTGTGCTTGGCTCGATTCCATTGTACTTGAGTTGAACTTGACTAAATATTAAAGCTAAACTTAAGTAGCTTGCTATTCAATCTCCTTATTCTCATAAGTCCTCCCGTGATGCTTGTAGATGATAAATCTCAGGATTGGTGCACTGGAAACAGTCTTTAAGTTTTAAGGAAGGGGTATAACAACCTAACAATACAAATTAGCTTTTACTCAGCCAAGCATTATTGAGAAATGACTTAAATGAGGCCAATTGATTGAAAAGCCATTTTCACCCTAAAATGGTATCAGAAAATGCAGTTACAACTAAGGGTATGGCCATTCTAAAGAAGTGGATGCACCAAAGACCAACTCTGGTCTAATTACTAAGCATAAACAACAATGAAATGGAATCACTTTTTTTTTTTTTTTTGGGTATATTAGTCACATTTCATATTAAAAACTGCAATATTTATGATAATGATGCTGATATAGATGGCTTCGGCTACAAAATATAGCTACGGTTCGCATTTAAAATGATATCAAAGGGACAGTTGGTGAATCCATTACCGAGAAGAAAAGTGCTCCATCTTTCTTTGGAAGGAGCTATATGTAATCATTCCAACGGAAACCGAGGAGCATCTGAAGCTAAAATAGTCAGGATTTTCTCAGTGATAATAAAGCTACCAAGATACAAATATAGAAGCTTTAGCACGCTTGAAGCAACTGAAGCAAGAAGAAGATTGTGCGGAGTTGTTAAAAATTGACGATGATTTCAAAACTTAGTATGATAAGGGATTATAATATGGTATGTTTCTCACATAAACCCATGCTAAAGAACCCAATTTAGGCAACTTGAATCAATAAAGTGGAGAGCTTGACATAAGAGCCAAGGCTGGAATTGCTTTTTTTTTTTTTTTTTTTGTTATCTCTCTCTATTTTATTTATAAAAATGGACCTAAAAATAAGACCTAAAAATGTTTTAAAAAATTATTGTTAAGGAATTCCCTTAAAGAAACCATATTTCTTGAAAGTGGAAGTTCTCTAACATGTTGAGCAAGACATGTTTCTATCCTATGATTATGATCCATCAATGTCTTTAGGTTGAATATTTAAAGAGTCTTCAACATGTTTCTATCCTAGGACTCTGACCATCAATGTCTTTATGTTGACTATTTAACGATCCATCAATATCTTTATGTTGACTAGAGTTTTATACAAATATGGATTCTTTTTCGAAAAATATTATTAAAAATGGTCCCTTTCAAAAAAAAAAATACCAATATGATATAATGAATACACTGCATGTACCTTCAATTATGGATAATTAAACTAAAGGTGTATATAGTGCATATGCCGTCAGTTAATTTGAAACACTAAAAACGTTTACACTGTATATATCTTCAATTTAATTGTCTATAATTGAAGGACCATATATACATACTCTAATCCACATGGCCATACTTTATTCTCGCCTCTATCAATTTTTGAAAATTTTAAAACACAAAGAAAACATGAAAAAACTCATAGTTGAAGTATTAGACCTTTTTTTTAATGCTAGTGTATGTCTAAAACAAGTAATAATTCATGACTTACGGTCACAATTTTTTTTTTTTTTATAATCTTAGCAGTAATCCACATTATGATATTTTTTTATTTTTTAGAAAAAATATAATCATTACTGTATTATGTATATTTCATAGTCATAAATATACCATAAATCGTGTAAATTATTAATATTTTATGAAAAATTATTATATTTTTTCTAAATTAAGGCATTATTTGTGTTTCAGTAAATAAATTATATGAATGTGGGTATGAAAAATCTTACAATGTAGGTGGAAATTGTTGTGCATATATTTTTTTTTAGCATTTGTAATGTGTTGGGTCGAAATAATTAGTTAAAGTTAAATAATACGCGATGCAGCTTAATGAGATGACTTCACACATTTTGTAAAGTTGTCGCTTGGTGTGTAAATGAAGCTTTTAATGTCATTTAAATATTCAATTCGTTGTGGCATTACTAGGGTGGAAATAACAAATTACATAAAAGTTATTGTCTATGCGAATGGAAATATTGTGATAAATAATTGGGCCCCAGAGTATGATAGAGAGCCTATTAATAATAAGTTGAAGATTAAGAAGGATTCGAACTTCTTTCATTTCAATTGGAGAATTTATAGATGCGTTGAAGTTGACTTAAGCGATGATTAACTCATGCACAAACATCTCTTTTTTCATGATGCTGAAATTGTCTACAAGTTAATGACCATTAGAGGCAATGAGGATGTTAAGAATTTCATTAAGATGGCCAAGTTTTTTGGGGAACGGAGTATTCAAAAAGTGTACATAAGGTATAATAGGGAATCGAATGGCTGGGATGAGCATGAAGTACATAAGCTGGAAAATCCAACCTTTCTAAATCCCAATGTATATTCAACAATGACAGGTGTGGAGCAAACAAACGTAGATCCATCAAATGAATTGTACATGGACTTCTCTGAGTATAAGCACGTAAATATCACAGAAGAGCAACTTGATGAGCCATTGGGTCCCATTATCAAAGATGAAGAGTCTTATAATCCGTATGTAAAGAGAATGCACATGAACATAAATGTCGACAATGATGAGCAAAATGAGGTAAATAGGGATGGTGATGAGGACGATGTTGGCCTCAAAGATGACTATGCTAAGGATTCAGGAGAACCCTAAGTGAGATCATATGTTGTGGGTATCAATATGCCAATCCAACCATTTCGTGGAGATGGCCTGAATAGGCCCCATCATCGTACTAGTGAAGTATTGTCTAGTAGTCGGTTTCAAGAATTTCCCCAAATAAATGAACCGATGGACAAGCTTGTAATAGATCCTACTCCATTTCACAAGAACCAATACAATGGTAGCAGCTACATACTAATTGAGAGAGATGTTGATGAAATGTGCAATAACATTAGTAGTTCAAATGACTTAAGTGTCGATATGCAATTTAACACAAAGAAGGATCTCGTAGATGCAATGAAGTCATTCCACCTAAAGAACCATTGTGATTTTCATGTGGACATTTTGAAACCAACTGTATACACAGTCTACTGTAGCAAGAAATAACAAAGTTGTAAGTAAAAGCTATAGGCTTGTTTCAAGAAAGTAAAGAATCTTTTTAAAATAACAATTCTAGAGGGTTCGCATACTTATGTGAACTCGATGATGAACTAAAATCATCCTCAACTTGATAACAACATAATGGTTAGGCTATTCATCAATAGTATATAGAAAAACCCTAATATTAAGATACCTAATTTTGCAATTAACGTATAAAATATGTACGAATACACAGTAAGCAATAGAAGGGTTTTCTAATCCAAGAGGAAAGTTGTTGAGATGGTATACGATAACTGGGAAAAGTCGTATAATGAGTTGCCAAGACTATTAAAGGCAATGACCTCTAGAGACATGGGTGAATTAAGGCTAGAGTAGATCGCTAAAGCAAGGTAAATCCTAGTTCAAGTGAGTTTTCTGGACATTCGGGCTATGTGTAGAAGCCTTCAAATACTATCGATTCATTGTATGTGTCGACGACACATTCTTATACAAAAAGTATAGGCATAAGTTATTGTAACTTGTAGCATAGATGGGGACAATTCAATAGTTCCATTAGCCCTTTCTCTTGTTAACACAGAATTGGCAAAAACCTAGGAGTAGTTCCTACAAAAGCTTAAAGTGCATGTAATTAGCTAGAAGGAGGAAACCTTATATCTTATATTCGACAAGACATCCAGTATTAATTCCACGTACATGGAACCATCAGTAAGCTGGCAGCCACCATTTGTAGTTTGGAGATACTATCTACGGCACATTGCTAATAACTTTAACAAAGTTTACAAAAACCAATTGTGTAAAAAACTTATATGGTTTGCAAGTGTTCAGGCATAGGAAAGGAAATTCAAATGTTTTATGGAGAAGTTAGCATAGGCTAAGGAGGACACCCCCGTGTGGCTCGACAAGGTTGATTTAGACAAGTGGACGCTTACATATGATAGATATTACCGTTTTGGATACATGACATTAAATATTGTCGAGAGTTATAACTCTGTTTTGAAATCAGTGCATGGATTTCCTATCACTACATTAGTGAAGATATTTTACAACTATATTGTCTATTGAGAAGATATGCTAGCTCCTTATGCATAACATAAGGGTAAAGCCAAAGTTTAAAGAGGTAGGGCTTGAGTGGGACATCATTAGGCAGAGCTCAATGACAATATCCCACCACATAAGCATCATTCTATTGACCTAGGGTAGATCCATAAGGGATACAGTACATACCCCGAGTCAGAAGTTGCTTCCACCTTAAAAGCTAAATCCAGCTCTAGGGTTGGATCTAGCTCTTACATGACTCCCGAGTTCTCACAATATCTTGATCTTGTGACTTTACCAATACCTTAAAAGCGACGTTTCACCCCCACACAGTCGTCCATGGGTGAAGGCGTCACTCAGCTGCATTCGACCCCTCCAATTGACCTAGTTCCTCCTAAAGAACTTGATCTCAATAATCTACCACCTCAACCTACGCAGTCATAAGATAAACGGGGGCGTTCACTTCTTTCCTATACCATGAGGACCTTCACATGGTGTAGGCATCAGTAGATATGTTTTATCTATTCTTTTGTTTCCTAACTTTTTGGCCATTGTATTGATGTTAACATTGAGTCATAACAAATTTTGTATATATATTGATTATTCGAAATATAATTTACTTTTCATCAAAGATTGTAGTTCAATGAATTGTTTATTTACCCTAATATTACAATTAGCTATTATTTTTTCCTATAACCGATTTGTCTGGTCATTGGATGATCATCCCATGTGTCGATTTCTTCCCCACTTGCTATCTTTGTTAAGGCGTTTTACTAATTGTGATTTTATACAATCAATTACTATATCAAACTTTCCATTCAATTTGTAGTTTATAGTTGAAAGAAAATTACTTAATTGTGTAGGATTAAGGGAAATTACTATGTTTAATAACAATTATTTTTAATTACAAATTATGTCAACTTTAAAAATTTTACACTGAAGGCGCATTTAATATATGCGCCTTCAGTTTAAATTCTTACTTCCATGGGATACATGCACCTATTTACACTAAATGTGCATCTAGTACATACGCTTTCAATTCAAATTCCAACGTTATGAGCTATTGAAAGCACATGTACAAGATGCACCTTTAGTGTAAAAACTAACCACAACTGAAGGCACATGACAAGCATAACTGAAAGCACATGGCATGCGCCTTCACTATACCATATTGATATTTTTTTTCAAAAAGGGCTCTTTTCTGTAATATTTTTCGGAAAAGGGCCCGTATTCGTATAAAACTCATGTTAACTATTTAAAAAGTCTTATTCATCAATGTCTTTATGTCTTGTTCTTTTTCTTCTTCTTCTTTTTCTTCCTCTTCTTCTTCTTTTTCTAAATAGGTAGATATATACTATCTTGAATTCTTACCAATCATATTGAAATATTTGGATAAAAAATTAATATATAACTATAGAAGTTTATTCCACTGAATCGAATCTGAAACAGTAAAAGTCAATTTATGGAACAAGGCCGTAAAATTATAAAAATTTATTTATTAATCATATGGTTGAACACTTTACTCATTATAAAAATTAGAATAGAATAAGGAAAATGATGTAAAGTACTAATTGTCAATAGGTTGGTAGAAGCATACTTGTATTTTTTATATTTTTTTAGCTTATTCAACTCAAAATATAAAATCAATAAATTTGGTTAAAAATGTAAGTTTCTACTAAGTTAAATATATAAACTTGATTGAAAACGTAAATTTCTATATAAAAACAATTTTACACGTAACTTTTTAACTTGAAATAGTTTTCTAAAATCGTAAATTTGTAAAATCCAATTTGATAACTTTGACAAAAGCCATCTCTAGTCAAATTACCAAACAACAACACTATGATCACTTTTTTTTATTTTATTTTCTTTTGGTATTTCAGTCACATTTCATATTGATAATTGCAATATTTATGGTGCTTAAGATAATGATGTTGGTTAGAAGGCTTCAGGTACAGAAGATAGCTCTGATTCGCATAAAAAGGATTTTAGAAGGAGAGTTGGTGAATCCATTACCAAGAAGAAAAGTTCTTTTTTATTTTTATTTTTTTTTTTGGGAAAGAGTTATTTATCACCATTCCAAAAGAAATTTGACCAGGAAATTTTGAAGGGAAAATACGGTAGTATATCCTAATGATTATAAAGCTACCAAGATACAAATTATAGAAGCTTTATACACGAGAAGGAAAAGGAGCAAGAAAAATGTCGTATATGGTTGGAAAAATAGATGTTGATTTTGAAACTTAGTATAAAAATGGATTATAATCTTAAGTGTGCAAGACATATCTCTATTGCATGAATCTGGTCAAAAAGTTTTTATGTGGTTATCTGAAGAGCCTTATCCTTTCTTTGAAAGTTAATGTTACTTAATAAGGGTATATCCTTTCTATGTATACCATAGTATATAAGGATAGTACTTGCTTTCCATGTATTAAGTTTACACCTTCACTCTATTATATAAATACCTCATGTAACTATACTCTTTTGTCGATACAATACATCTACTCGTTCTCAAATTTGCGCATGGTATCAAAAACCAAATCATAGAAAAAAAAACTTGAATTATTATATTCTATTTTCTTTTTCTTATGTTACAATTTTCTCTTCTTACCACTAACCACACATTCTGTCTCTTCTTTGACCAAGCTTCTCCTTCTTCCTTAGACAACAAAGTCAACTCTTCTCTTATCCACCTCTAAAAATCCTATCATCATCAACCTTACCATCATAACTCCCCTCACCACAACCTTTTCTGATGTAGTCACTACGTTCATTCCCACTATCACATCAACTATGTCATCACCATTGCCCTATCACTACACTAACCCTATCCTTACTTTAACCACATCTCTCATTTACTCTCTATCGACACCATAACCACCATACCCTATCCATCTCACTACCATATATCCTGCTCAACACATCTCACTCTCTCTTCTTAAATCACTCCTTTGACCCCCTATTGTCCCCTCACCTACATTGCTAAACCTAATACCCATTCACTGAACCGTCTCACCTATCTCTCCCATCCAACAACACTTTAAAACCTACTGCCTGCCATCCTCCATTGCATTCTCATGTCTACTCCTATGACCTACTCTTTCCCAAACAATTCACCAACACTACACCTCCTACAATCCCCTCTTCTACAAACATTACAACAGTTATTCCAATCAAACTTATGACAAAAAATTATTAAATTTAGCTCTCACTCATGACCTCCTATTTGATACCCTCTAATCTATACTACTATGTCAACAATACTACTTTAGCACCACTACCCACATATCCTTCCCTTAGACTCTACACCTATCACCAACCTTACTATATGAACTAACTTCAAATAAATGACATTGTTCGTGCCTTTTTACTTACCATAATCTCAACTGACGTCCTTATTGAGATACACGATATTCTACCTACTTATGACATATGGATTGCACTTCACCAACACTCCCTTGAAAACTCACCAACGAAGGAAATGGAGCTTAAATAGTGACTTCTTTCTCTTTACATGAACAATAACAACAACAACAAGACAGAATATCTCCATGAATTCAAGTCTATTGCTGACCAACTCTCTTCAATTGGTCGTCCTCTTAATTCTACAGATCCCACCTCTCGTGCCTTAGGAGGTACAACAAGGGACTATGATGCCCCGGTCACCACACTAACTTATATGCCCATTCCTTTGACCTTTGAGCAAGTTTGTACGAAGCCAATCAATCAACAATAATGGCTCAAGAATCAAGCTCTTGATGATTCCTTTACACCTACTCCAATAACCTTAGACACTCAAAGCACCTCCTTTCCCTCTAAGAGTCGAGTTTAAGGTCGAAATAGGCTTGGCTCCAGAGGGTACGGTCCCCTTACCTCTTATGATTCATGATTAGAACATTGTTAGAATAAAAGATCTTCCATCATCACTCAACCTTGTGCTCGCTCCCCTCTTCATCCTGCTTCAATTGCATCCTCATCCAATCTCCACTCTTACTCCTCCATTACTTGTCAAATCTATGATCGCCCTAGCCACTCTATTGTCCAATGCTACCATCACTTCAACAATGCCTGGTTCGATATTCCAAAGTTATTTGCTACACTATCACTTGGTGATTCCAATGAGGTTATCTAATATCTGGACTTTAGTGCAACTCATCATATGATGCATGATGCAAGTATACTCTCTAACTTAACTCCTTATATTGTTCTGATCAAGTGACAATAAGTAATGATGCATCCACAAAAATCGCTCATACTAATGACCAAACTGTTTACACAAATAGCTCCCTACTTCACCTAAAAAATGTATTACATTCTCCTCACTCACATATGATCTCTTGTCAATCATTAAGCTTTGTCATGGCAATAACTATACTATTAAATTTGATCACCCTTCTTTCTCTATTCAAGGTTCAAGAATAGGTCAGCTTCTCATTGACTAGCACACTATGTAAACCTAGTAAAATTTGTGATTTTGAAATTAAAGTCGAGGTTAAATCTCAATAGATGTTCAATAGATTCAACAAAGTTGAAGAAATTAAAACCGAGAAAAATTTTAAGATGAGACCTTAAGATGAACTCAAAAATAGCAATGTAAAATTCGAAAACCTTAATCTCATACCAAAAAATAAATAAATAAAAAGAAAATAATAAATAAATTTAACCTAAATGTAAAGAAAGCCTTAATGTAATAAATTAACCATGAAAGATGTGAAATCACTTAAAACAGTTGATGAATAACTAGAGACTTCCTAAGTACTATAAATTAATCAAAGTAAGTTGATTCACTAAATAAATTAATTACAAACTTACTAGTATAAATATGGTTTGTGCCATATACATATATAAACACAACTTTAATCATGAACAATTAAAAATGTAATATACTATGCAATATTAATCTGATTTAAATTATGCGAACAAAAAATGCTAAATTTATAAAATTACTTCTTTAGCATGAATATATATGTATACGGTGTAATATATATATACATATTACATATGATCTACCTTAAACATTACATCATATGAACCCCTATAGTTATAACCTCATATTTAAATGTCTGTTTGACAAGACAAAAATCAACAAAAAAAAAATTCTCACCTATTCCACACCCTCATCAATGCTTTGAATTGTGAACCAAAAGCAACACATCAATCTCACTCTCTCTCCCCTGTTCATGTCTAGGTGCTAGCAAGCCCACAACCAAAATTTATTAATTTCTTTTCTCTCACGCACACATCATAAGACTTGACATAAAGATGAAACTATCCCTATTTCCTTCCATAAATTAATTCCTAGCAAGTAAGTAGCACAACCTCTTGTGTTTGAAAATTTGACCATAGACAAGACAAAACAATCTCACTCTCACTTATCCCATTCCTTTCCTATACGTAACATATAATTGCATACACTTACACATTTCAACCATATTTCTATCTCACATAACTCAAAAATCACGCTCTTGTTCTTCATCTATTCAATCAACAAGCATCCACCCATGCTACATTTTCCTTTTGTCACTTGACTCAAACAACCCCCATTTTCTCCCAAGCTCAGCTAAATAACCATCCCTCTGGCCTCAATTTTATCTTCATTTTGCACTCACCCTTGCTCTGTCTGCAACCACCCTCTCAACACTCCATTTCACACATAATTATTCACACTCCAAGCTTCACTTCTTACCCATTTTCAAACCTATAAATGGAGTTCACGAGGAGTTGAAGCAAGAAGTGGAACCATGCACCAAAAGGAGCAACAAACTGCCACCTATAAGCTTGAATCCTAGGAGTAAATTCTTTTCCATTCCATGTTTTGTAATTTTCTTGTATTTTCCTTATATTCCAATTATATACTAGTAATAACTTGTAGAAAAACCCTTGTATTTACTAATTTTTTGTAAATAGGATGATATATTTAAGTATTTATGTAATATATAGTAAAACTTATAATAGGATTTTCATTATCAAATGTGATACAAGTGTATATTTGATATTTCCTCAAGATTTGCCAATTTCAAATGATGGATGTACAATCCCCATGTAGACCAAAATGCATAGATATAATTAGTAGGATTATTATTATTATTTTTCCTTCTTTTGTTTCCATACAGAACTTGTATAAAAAAAAAATACATATTTATAGAATCATACAACTCATTGTAATGTTAGAGTTAGGACAAATAGAAAAAATCACACAAACAGCATCCTAATGGGCCTACGACAAAAGAAAATAATAATAATAATAATAACAACAACAACGACAAATTACTATGACAACATGGATAAATTGTTGAAGGTAGTAATAAAACCACTCCTTATGCTTCTATTTTGATGGAGGGATTGAAACAACAAGGAGGCAATCAATTTGACGAGAAATTTTTACTTTTTCTTGATTCCAAAAATAAATGAAAAAGCTTTAAAAAATGAAAAGTAAGGATTTTTTATTTAAAAAAATCTCTTTAGCCTTATTAATAAGTATTCTTTTCATATGCGAAGAGAATCTAGAATATAGGTTGTTTACAACAAAATTAGTTAGGCTAATTAGTGAATTATGACTTAAACTACCAAATATGTGTAAAAGCGCTTATAGTGGGCTTAGAATACCACTTACATATCACGATCAAATGTGGCCTTCTAAGGAAATATGCACTTATAAATTTATTTAGTTAAAATATAGGTGAAAGGTGAAAATTAGATAGATCCATTAGGAGATAAAACGAGAAACTTAGTAAAAAGGCACAATTAGGCCCAAACCCCATTAATTTCAACCTAATAGGAGAGTGATAGCTGAAAACTTAAAGGTATTGAGAAATATTTTAAGGCCCAATCAAAATATATGTAGGCTTAATATTAGTTAGAAATGCTCATTTAAAATTTAGATTAAAATAGGCACATATAGTATCATCCAAAAACTTTGGAATAAAATGGAGCCCAACAATGTAGAAGGCCATAAAATCTTAGGCTCACATTTAATTAAAGACCAACTATGAATTGTGTAAGGCATGATTAGGAGGAAATATGAAAAAGGCTCATAAACAATGAAAACAAGACAATTAAGCCTAAAGAGTGAGAAATTCGTAACAAATCTAGCATGCTATAGAAAATTAATGTCCCATCTTCCAAAATAGATCCCACCATTGAAAAGTACATTCAAAACGATAGAAATTTACTTTAAGAATGCGAAAATTGGAATTAAAATGAAAAAATTATGATAAAAATAAACTTTAACTATAAATGGGAACTTTAGCAAATTTAGACAATTAGATAGGTAGTTATCCAAATGCTTATTAGTATTCTCCTTTACTAATATCAGATGATACTAACTTTGATACGGACTTGCTCTCAAATTATTATGACTATAGGACAACCTGACCAAGTGAATATTGCGATGACTATTATACTTGATTATGCTTCTAAATTAGCTATAATTAATTGTATAATTACTACAAACTAATTGCATGGGGATTTAGGCATCATGCATGTGATTGATTATTGCTTACCTCGACAACTAAAACATCATAAGATATATGAACTGAATTGAGTGATAAGTTAATAATTTTTTTATATGATGATTGTTTAGCCACTTAAATAAATTGAACTTAATTATATTCTACTTATTAAATTAAATAGTCATGTATACCATACATCAGCAACGACATATTAGCCATCACATCATGCATGTGGAGTGGAGGGGTCTTACAAGAGTCAAGATTATTATTATTTAAGTCTTCACATAGTGCATACGTATAACATTGCCCTACCTATAGCTACGGGATCACTAAGTATTGGAGATACCAACTGCTTAACTTAAGACTGCATACTAGAGTCCACCACATAAGGATGAGTAGACTGCATGTGCTACTCACATGTATAGTCGCAATGTATGCTAAATCACGAAAGAGAGAGAGAGTATTAATCTCCATGTGAAGCTATTTGGTGGTTTAGAAGTCAGAGTAACTAGAACTTAGGTCTAATGGACCATCATCTCTAACCCTGGCTACAGAAGGTAAAAAATCTGAGCTATATATGGTTTTTGAATGATTGTATATATATATATATATATATATATATATATATTTATTGCATTGCATATGATTTATTTGCATTTCTACGGGTGTTAATTTAACTTGCTTACT
Organism: Lumnitzera littorea; assembly: GCA_024138015.1. Taxonomy (NCBI): domain Eukaryota; kingdom Viridiplantae; phylum Streptophyta; class Magnoliopsida; order Myrtales; family Combretaceae; genus Lumnitzera; species Lumnitzera littorea. Next base: position 16,816,308 of record JAMXBB010000004.1, read on the forward strand.
TTTACTTAAAAGGTATAATAACAGGAGTATCCCACTAAATTAGATGTAGCTCACCTCCTTATAGTTTCTTTTGTAGGTTAACTAAAAAGTTAAGATTTGGGCTAAAACTTGAGTGTAGAGCATTCCAGCTAGTAGAGTAATAGAAGAATAGGAATAGAAAGATAATGTACCTAACTAGATGGTACTTTTATAATAGATATCTGATATAAATATTTGAAATTTATGCACCTAATCTCATTATTTGATAAGGATACTAATTCTTGATGGTTCAGATGGACTGTGGAATATTGGATATTGATAGTTATTTATATTTTTTTGTCAATTTAATAAATTGAAAGATTGGAAGTCATAGTGAATAATTAGTTAAAATCTTGCAATCTCTAATTTGTAAAGTTGTTTTCATATTATGAAAGCACGTGTGATATAAGGATTTTAGATAATCTTAATAGCCTGCTTTTAAGGTCATTACACACTACATGTCCACTTTATCCCATTCATCTATCTTTAATCAGTCCCCTATAGTCCCTCCTAACTACTACTGTCTCTAATGAGGTTTGACACTCTAGACTTTACCATCCTCATCATGAAGTCCTCACTTACCTTGTCCGATGTCAGTATCTCCTCATGAAGTTTAGCTCCTAATCATTACATCCGTATCAATCTTACAGTATTAGAAAATCAAGGGGTCTTATATTTCTACAATCACCTTATCATACATAAAAACCCTTTCAAATCATTCACTCTAATGTATGGTAATCACTAATTAGATCAAATTTAGGGTTTTGATATTATGTAATTTTTTTTTTTTTTTTTTTTGTGATTGTACACTATATTCATGGATGTTTCCTATGACTAATGAAACAAAAGTTCTTTCTCATTTTAGACATTTCAAGTTGTTTGTTGAAAATTGCTTGATGAATCTCGAGAGTTAAACACATGGAGGAGCACCACAACAGGAAGGAACCAAAAGAAAACAAAAGGAGATTAACAAATCCGAGCAATTACCAATCAAATATGACGCATCGACTGATCCTACTCAGCCTACAATTCACCGAATATGAATCACTGGTCCAAACTATAGAGTTACTTGCCACTACTCCTTATTAAAGGGAATAAATAAGAATTAAGAGAGAGTGAGAACACTAAGGTTGCTCAATAAGGAAAATTGATAATACTTAATAATGAGGTGGTGATGTTTGCTACAATAAATGGGGGTTTATATACTCACTCCACTAGGGATACAATACATACATGAAAAGACAAAAAGGGTAATTTACAAATAATACATGAAACATACTAAAAAGGATAAAAGAGATAAAAAATATTTTATACAAAAAAGTGAAGAATCATTCTAAGATGTTGTGCTAAAGGACACGTATCATATGGTAATTAGCAATTTAAAGTATGATACAATTTAGACAAAGGTGAAGAAAAGAGTCTACAATCAAAGCCAACCTAATTTGGTATTACGATCAGAAACAATATTTTTCAACACTCCATGTATTCAAAAAACTTCTTGCAAAAACAAATCGACAACATATAAAGCATCGTTAGTTCGATGGCAAGGAATGAAGTGTGCAATTTTGATGAAGTAGTCTACTACAACAAAGATTGAATCTTTTCCTCTAGATGTCCAAGGTAACCTTAGAACAAAGTCTATACTGAGGTCGACTCAAGATAAGGTCGGTATAGGTAGAGGCATATACTCTCCATGTGGCTCTTTCTTTCCTTTAGCCCTTTTGTATACTTTACAATTACCAACTACCTTATGAACATTTTCAGTTAAACTAGGCCAGTAAAAATTTTCTTTTAATAAAATAGCTATTTTTATCTCTCCTAAATGACCAAATAATCCACTATTATGAGCTTCCCTAACCAACAGCTTGCGTGTGGAACAATTCGGTATAACAACCTTCTTTCCTTAAATAGATAGCCATTTTTTGAGGTAATATCCTCTAACATCAACTCCTTTTCTGCACTGTTCTACAATGGGGCCAAACTTGAGGTCATGAGTATACTGCTCAATGATAAGTGAAAATCCTAGTAATTTCGTTTACAGGATAGTCAACAAGGCTTACCTACGTGACAAAGCATCGACAACAACGTTGGCTTCTTTTCTTGTATCTAATTACATAGGTAAAACTTTGCATAAACTTTAGCCACTTGGCTTGCCTCTTCGAAAGTTTGTTCAAACTCCCAAGATATTTCAATAATTCATGACACAAAATAGTTTAATGTAGCACCATTGAGCTTCTCACTATGGTAGGTAACTTGTCGTCGTTCTTGCATCAAGACAGCACCAATTCCAATGCCTGATGCATCGCATTCTAGTTCAAATGACTTATCAAAATTTAGGACGGATAGAACAGAGGCAGTAGTGAGCTTCTCTTTGATCTCCTTAAAGCTTTATTCAACTTAATCATTCCATTAGAATCCATCACTCTTTTTCATCAACTTGGTTAAGAAGGCTACAATACTCCTAAAGTTTTTACTGAATTGCCTATATAAAGAAGCAAGGCCATGAAAGCTTTGAACTTCAATGACATTCTTCAATATCAACCACTCTAAGATAACTCAAACTTTTTCCTCATCTACTTAGATTCCTTCTCCTAATGCTACATACCAAGAAAAACTACTTCACCTTGATAGAGTGTACACTTCTTTAGGTTCCCATATAACTTCTTAACTCATAAAATGTCAAAAACAACTTGGAAGTATTGTACATGGTTATTTAAGTAGGCACTGTAGACTACTATATCATCAAAGTACATGACCACGTACCTTTCAATTAGAGGGTGTGTCACATGGTTCATCAATTGCATAAATGTGCTTGGCACATTTGTAAGTCCAAACAACATAACTAACCATTTGTAGAGACCATGCCTCATCTTAAAGGTAGTTTTCCACTCATTACCTAGTCTTATGCGAATTTGGTGGTAGCCACTCCGTAAGTCAATCTTGGAAAATATTTTGGCACCATGAAGCTCATATAACATATCACTGAGCTTCGATATCAGATATCTATACTTGACAATGATACGATTGATAGCTTAGCTGTTGATGCACATGTGCCATGAAACATCTTTCTTTAGGATGGGAAGAGTTGGTACAATAGAAGGACTCGTGCTTTCCCTCACGTAACCTCTCTATATAAGCTCATCCACTTGCCTTTTCGGTTCGACAGCCTACTCAGGGTTCATTTTGTTGGCAGGTTGGTTTAGCAAAGTTGTACTTGATTGTAGATCAATACGATGTTCTATATCTTAGACTAAGAATAGTCCCTTAGGCGACTCTTCAAGAAGTAAGTCTAAAAACTCATCAATCAACCATTGCATCTCTTCAGGTACTTCTTCTAGATCTCTTATCTCCAATAGTCTCCTAATCAACAAAAACATAGGCTCATCAATCTTCTCATTAACTCAAAGCTCTCTTCAACTCATCACTAGTGCTTTCTTCTTACTAGCTTTGCTGAGCTGATTATGGATCCCATTCACTTAGGTTGCTATCATGAGTTGCAGCACAATCTTTTTCCCATCCTTAACAAAGGCATATGTGTTCTTGTATTCATCATAAGTAACATGTCAATAGAATAACCAAGGTCTTCTAAGTAACAGATTTGAAGCTCCTATGGAGACGACATTGCACACCACTTCGTCCCTATACACATTCCTAACACTAAATGGCATGGTTACTTACTCTATGACGTATAGAGCACCTATATCATAGAGCTAATGCAACTTGTAAGGTCGAAGGTACTTAAAGGTTAGCAATCCTAACCTCTGCACAAAGGACTATACAACGATGTTAGTACAACTTCCTCCATCTACCTTTGATGGTACACTTTGTGGAATAAATTTTCTCTCTAGTTTTCCTTGAAGCTCAACAAGGAGCTCAATACTCATCTCAATATTAAGGTTATCACCTCTCCCTAGTCAACATAGACAAATATCTCCTCTTCCTCCTTGACTTCAACCTTTCCAGTATTCTTCTCTTCCTTTTGGCTTATTCTAATCGATGCTATCCACTACATCTTATCGGAGCACCATAGTACATTGGTTCAAACACTCAACAGTCATGTATCCAAAGCTCAAGCATTTAAAGCACTTCACCTCATTAGTCTTTCGTCCAGAGGTTTGTCCCTTCTCATATGTCATCAGGGTTGGCCTATCCTTAAATCAACTCAATTACCCTGCTCGGCTGTCATCAGGTCAGTCTGGATGAACAGGTCTGTATGAGATAAAGGCTTAGGAAAATGTCAACCTAAGTCGACTCAAAGTATTTCTCTTTTGCTTTTCAACCCTCTATGCTACTTTAATGGCCTCTTCCAATATATAGAACCTCTGTACTTCTAAAATATTACAAACCTCATATTTGAGTCTAGAAATGAACCTCAACACTGTGCGAGCTTCAAGTTCATCCACGTTTACTCGGATCATCAGCATCTAAAATTCTCTCATATAGTCATCAACAAATCGGCCTCCTTGGCAAAGTTCTTGCAACTTTGAAAACGTATCCTGAAAGTATGTCTCGAGCACAAATCTCTCTCTCGGCAATCTCTTCATTTCTTCCCAAGTCCGTACACCTCGTCTCCCATCCCTTACTTTAGCCACATTCAGATTCTTTCACCACATAGTAACATATCCAGAGAACTTAAATGCAGCAAGTCATACTCTAACGACATCAGTGTAGCGATAACAATCAAACACTTTCTTTACCTTCTCTTCCTACTCCAAATATTCATCTATATCTCTACTTCTACTAAAGGGTAGAATTTAGACCTTAACATTGTCAAGTCCTTAAGGAGCTCGACACCCTCACTCTCGCACTTGGTAACACCTAACCTCTTATTCTTCTTCTTTACCGGTCTCCACATCTACTTCCTCATTATCCTCTTCTATCCTCTCCACCTCTAATCTTCATTTAGCATCTTAGTCTACAACTCCTCCAGCTTGATGGGGTCAAATTAGGTGATTGGCTTGACCACCTTGGCCATTGTGTCTCTCTAGAACATTTTCAAGTAAGTTATGATGTAGCATACCCTAGGGCTGTTATCTGTTAACTTACATTGCAGTGACTAGACTCTCAATAAGATTAATGAGTCTTTCAAACTTATCATCAACTAACGCTAGAATGTTACTACCATTTTGACCATAACCAACATGAGCACTACTACCCTGGTCACCAATAACACCTTGAACACTCAAATCCAACATTGTATGATACTTCTACAATAGATTAACAACACAATATACGAAAGACACTTCTACTTTACTACTCAAAACTTCTATTAACATACTCTTAATAGCTTCAACACCTAACACTCACTGGAACTCAATAAAAATGCACTTGCTCTATTTTTGCAATGAAAAACAAAATATAACAGAGTAACAACTAAAACTATACTTACCCACACATGAACCTCCACTTCACAACTCATAACTCCAAACTTACTTCATATGAACACACTAAAGTAGCCACAAAAAGGAACACAACAGCCATTAACAACAAATACAAACCAAAACTTCAATGTAACTTAACACACTCCCTCTTAAAACCACGCTTTGATACCAATGATGTTGATGCGTCTCTAAGATTGAACATACAAAGGAGCACCACAATGGGAAGGAACTAAAAGAAAACAAAAGTAGATTAGCAAATCTGGGTAGCTACCAATTGCATATGACGCAACTATTACTCTTACTCAACCTACAATTTGCCAGATATGACTCACTAATCCAAACTATAAGGTTATTCCCCATTACTCCTTATTAAAAAGAATAAATAAGAGTTAAGAGAGAGTGAAAACACTAAGGTGGCTCGATAAGGAAAACTAATAATATTCAATAATGAGGTGGTTATGTCCACATACAATAAATGGGGGTCTATATACTCACCCTGCTAAGTTTACAATACATACATGAAAAGACAAAAAGAGAAATTTACAAAAAATACATGAAACTTACTAAAATGGGTAAAAAAGACAAAGAATATTCAATACGAAAAAAGTAAACAATCATTCTAGAATGTTGTGCTAGAAGACACATGTCATATGGTGGTTGGAAATCTAGAGTATGATACAATTCGAATAGAAGTGAAGGAAAGAGTCAGCAATCAGAGCAAACATAATCTAGTTTAGGTCGAAGCTAGATCACTCAAGGATGTCCGAATCCCCTTCAGGTTGAGTATCTCACAGCTCAACTCGGACTGGTGTCAGATGCTTGTTAGCTCAGGGAGCTCGGCTTAGACAAAAGTTTAAGGTTGGTCTACTTAGACATTGTTTGGGTCTTGGTAAGAACTCGACAATAGGTATGGCTACTCCATAAGTCAACCAGTATGCTCAATAGGTCGATACGTCTACTCAGCAGCTTAGGAAACTATGTTAGCATACATGAGAGCTCGATGCCCAGGTCGACAATAAAGTGAACGGTGGAGATTGCAATGGGAATCCTTGTCTGGGCTATGGCTTTAAGCTAGTATCCTCCATGTAAGTCTTGGAGTCCTCTAGCTTGACTACGCATTATTGGTCTAGAGAGTTAATTCTTATCATCACTTTTTAACATGAATTCAAATTTTCCATAATGATAGTAGTAGTGAATATGTTAACCATGCTTTTACCACCTTTAATAAAGAAAATGTCATAAAACTCCATCATAATAACATTGTTGAACACAAACACAAGCACATCACTAACTTGCTCGAACAATCAGACTTCAATCGATTGATGCTACTTTGATCGCCATTATACTATCAATTGATTGCCCTCTACCACCCTTAATCCCAAGTTTCCCTTCGAACTACTACATAATCGTACCCTTAATTACACCTTCATACACAATTTTAGCTATCTCTATTGTCCAAATACCATACTACTGGCCCCAAATAAACTCTCCCCCTATTCTACCCTCTGAATCTTCCTTTGATACCCATTTAATCACAAAGGCTATTGCTACCTTGATCTATCATTAAGACGTGTACACATTAGTTGCCATGTGATTTTCCATGATCCAGCTTTCCATACACTTTGTTGCCAACCCAACCCACTAAAAATAGGTCAAGTGACTTTATTGCTCCATCTCTTACATTCACAATCATAACGACTCATGATACTAAACCCACCTAATAATCGTCCTCTTCACATTTACAATCCCAACCTAAGCCTTACTTTGAACACTACTCCCTCCTCCTTTCTAACTACTCCAAGCACCACTACTACCTCCCAAGAAACACGTTCTGCTCATCCCCACCACCTCTTATAAAACCCCCAATTACAAAAGTCTATGATAAGTAGTGTCTCAAACTACTTTCACCTTCTTCCTAGCCACCACCTCCACCTTCACCACCTATCCTCTAACCATCTCATCATATGATTACTAAATCCAAATTTGGCATTAATAAACCCAAACAAATTCTCAACCTTAGTATCTAGACATCTCCCTCTAAACCCAAACACTATACTAAAGCTCTTTGTCACCTTGTTTAGTCTACTACCATAAAGGAGGAGTTTAACTCTTTACTTAAAAATAAAACTTAAGTTCTAATACCCCAACATCCTTCTCACAATGTCACTGCTAGCACGTAGAAGTTTTGAATTAAATATAATGCCAATGGTATGGTTGAATGATATAAAGCCTGCTTAGTTACTTAAGGATTCTCCCAAAATGAAGGTCTTATGATAGAGATCATAGACCAATCTCACTTTTAAGCTTAAGGACTCGCCTATATGGTTCGCTAAGCTATCTAAGAAGGGCTAAACTTGGAAGAATAATGCATTATCTACCCCAACCTACTGAGATAATCTGTTCTCCATCCCATTGAAGAACCCTCAAAGGTATCTGACCTGTTGCCAAGCCAATCTCTTTATGATACACTAATCCAAGGCCAAACACTAAACCTACCGTTGCTAAGCTAACAAATCTCTAAGGCTGAGCTGCCCACTTTTGAGTCGATTAGTTGAGGCCAATCTAAAGAATTACTAGCAATCAGACCAACCTTTCCTAAGCCCTAAACATCCAAACTATTGAGCCTCCGACCTAACCTGCTCTTCTCTTATCAGCTCTACTGAACAAAGTAGAGTCATTGGGACCATAGTATAAACAATTGACACGTACCTTATTTTTTTGACATCCATACTATCCTTACAAGAATTCCCTTTCCATTTGATTATAGATTTACCCTTGTCAATTATGCACTTTTCTTTTTCTAGTAAGAATCTTTTTTGTAATTTACATCAACCTAAGACTTATCTTAATTGGGCCATATAAATACTTGTAATATGTAATAGCCGTAACAGAAGTGATATTGAATTTCAAACATTATTCTTCCTTCTTCTTAAGCTTATATTTTCTCGTTGAGGATAGAGATCTTAAAGAGCTCTTATCTAAACCATTGAGCATAGACTAATAGCAAATAACCTCGTATTATACTTGTACATCATATCAAGTATAGTTCTAGCTTATGTGAGGCACTATTGAGTCATATCTACCGTCAATGCACAAGAACCCATACTCAACCTTTAACTTCCATTTAGATTTCAAACCGTCTTGTGATTCTAACCAACTACTAGTTTGTGTGACATCAGCCGTCGCGTATCACCTCTTCTCGATAATCCGTATCATCTTGATATCAAAGCTCGACTATGTTCAAGTAAGTTTCTATTACTTTGTACTCTAAGTGACTTACTACTACTGTAGTGTGTTGTAGAAACCATCTATCGTTGTCATGAAAGTTTAAGAAGTGTTTGGAGTTAAAGAAATTTAGTGCTCTATTTTCCCCTATTTCTTATTTACAAAACAAAGTGTGAGTGTTCAATTGGTTTATCGTCTGTTGGTTGTAATAGGTGCTGGTGTGCTAAGAGTTATTTTTGTTATCGTTGTTCATGGAAAGAATTTTGAGTTATGTTTTAGCTATAGATCTATTATAATAGACTACATTGTCTGACTCTAGTGTTCAAGGAATCTTAAGTAACCAAAAGAGTAGTGCTTGTAATAGACAAGGCCTACAAGGAAGTTTCACACCCTAATCTACGAATGAACAACTAGATAAACTTACTAACCTGGTGGCTAGCCTAGTAACTACCATAAACAAAGATAGACAATGAGCTCAAAATGATTCTTATAGAGGTTGAATCAATGAGCTGCATGAGAGAGGCAATAATGGATACAACCAAGTTAATACCCCAGTTCAACCATCCCAAGCTAGAAGAGTAAACAAAGTTGCTCAACAAAGGCTAACATTAAACGAGATTAAAGAAGAGGATGAGGAAGTAAGTGACAAGGAGGAAGAGTATTATGAACCAGAAGAGAGGAATGTCTAAGCTCCTAAAGGGGAAAGATTGAGGATGTATATCCCTAGCTTTTTTAGGAGTGGTGATGTTAAGGACTACCTAGACTTGATAGATAAGATCAAGAATTAGTTTAAGTATCATGAAGTTCTTGAGAATGCTAAAGTTAGACTTGTCATATTGGAATTTACTAGCTATGCAGCTCTATGGTAAAAGAATCTACAAGCCATCGGTAGAAGAAAAGGAAAATGTGAGATAAGGGATTAGGATGAAATGAAGAGAGTCATTAAAAGAATATTTGTTCTAAGCTACCATCTGCAAGATGCATTCAAGAGGTTACATGAGTTGAGGTAAGGAGGATCAAGTGTTGAATCATATGTGAAGGAATTTCAAATGTTGATGATCCATTACAAAGTAGTCAAACCCAAGGACCGAACTATATTTGGATTCGTTAGCGAATTGAAATATGAGATTAGAGATATTCTAGAAACTATGGATATTGATACACTTAATGAGGCAATCTGAGCTGCCCAAAGAATTAAGAGGTGCCGAGCTAGGAGATTCTAAGCTCTTGTTAATCAACCTACCCTGAACCAATCCATTCTGAGTAAACTTATGTAAACGAAACCAAATAAAGTTACTAAGGTTCAACCTGCTCGAACAACTCTAGCAAAGGAGAAAGAAATCATGAGGAAGTTTAAGAAAGGCCAAAGCTCAAGAAGAAAGATAAATGAGATCAAGTGCTTTAAGTGTCAAAGGTTTAGACACATGGCCACTTAATGTCCAAATAGAAGAACCATGGTGATCCGAAGAGAAGTGCCGACCATTAAGAAAGATAGTACTGATTAGGAAGTGGAAGAACTACAAAAGACTGGACAAAGTGAGTTGTCCAAGGAGGAGGAGATTATCTTCAGTGAAGAAGGGAATATCATGCATGCGACCATGCTACTAAGGCAAGTAATGAGTGTGAGCTTAACACCAGAAGATGAACAATAAGAGAATTTGTTCCATATTGGCTGTAAGATAAATGGAGCATTGTATGCATTGATTATTGACAGTGGCAACTATACTAACACAACATCTGCTTTCATGGTCTAGCAATTGAAGTTGCCGACCTTACCTTACCACAAGCCTTACAAATTACACTAACTCAATGACAAAAGAGCCTTATGAGTAAATAAACAAGTAACTTTGCCAATCTATATTGGAAACTACCAAAATGAAGTACTCCATGATGTATTATCCATAAGTGCATCTCATATTCTCTTGGACGACCGTGGATGTTTGATCAAAATGTAATTTATGATGGAAAGAAGAACACATGTTCCTTAGAGCACGAAGGTAAGAAGGTGAAGTAAAACCCTATGACTACCAAGCAAGTTAAAAGCATGTAGACTCAACTGAGCCAGGTTCTGAAGAAGGAAGCTTTGTTAATTACTCATGCTGAGCTAAAGAGAGAAATGAAGCTTGAAGAGCTGACCTATCTATTGACCAAAAGGTTACTTAAGATGAGAGGATGATATGAGGAACTACTGCCTACCAAGGTGAATGCCTTACAAAATGAGTTCACCGACCTATTCCTAAGTGAACTACTAAAAGGTCTACCCTCAATTTGAGGCATTAAACATATAATAGACTTACAGCCAGGAGCCGTACTACCAAATAAGCCTGCCTAGAGGCTAAATCCAGAACAAGCTGCTAAGTTGCAAAAACAGGTAAAAGAACTATTAAAGAGAAGGTATATACGAGAGTCCCTAAGCCCATGTGCTATGCCACCTTTATTCATGCTAAAGAAGGATGGTACATGGGGGATGTGCATAGATATTTGAGCAATCAATCACATTACCATCAAGTACATGTACCATATACCAAGGCTTGATGACATGCTCAATGAATTGAACGGAGCAAGAATATTCTCATGGTTGATCTCAAATCTGGATACCATCAAATTCGAATACAAAAGGGAGATGAATGGAAGACCGCATTCAAGACCCTTAATGGATTATATGAATGGCTTGTAATGCCCTTCAAGCTATAGCATCAAGCACATTCAAGAAACCGATGAACTACATACTCTAAGAGCTAATAAGAAAATTTATTGTTATATATTTTGACAACATTCTAGTCTACAACCCTGACTTATAGACTCACTATGAGCACCTCCAAGTAGTCTTCTCAAAACCTTGAGCTAAGAATCTTTATGCTAACCTAAAGAAATGTGACTTTTGTTGACCTGAAGTGATCCTTTTGGGATTTGTTGAGAGTGGTGGTGGTATACGAGTTGATGATGAGAAGGTAAGGGCAATTACTGATTAGCTTATGCCAACCTACTTTACCGACATATAAAGTTTCTACAGCCTAACATCATTCTACCACTGATTTATAAGAAATTTTAGTACTATTGTAGCCCTAGTCATCGAGTTGTCAAAGAAAAAGATAGAGTTAAGGTAGGGAGAGAGAAAGAGAGCAAAGGGCTTTTGAGGAGGTGAAGGAGAAGTTGATTACTATCCATGTCTTAACTCTACCAAGTTTTAACAAAGTATTTGAAGTGGAGTATAACACATTTAGACTAAGTGTAAGAGTTATGATGATGTAGGAGAGTCGACCTATTGCCTATTTTAGTGAGAAGCTCAAAGGAGTCACACTTAACTACTATGTATATGATAAGGAGTTTTACTCCTTAATTCGAGTTCTGACTGTCTGGCAACATTATCTATTCCAAAGAATGTGTAATCTACACCGATCATGAATCCTTGAGGTATTTGAAGAGTCAACCTAAGTTGCCAAGGAGGCAAGCTAAGTTGATTGAATTTCTAGAGGGATTTTCATATGTCATCAAGTATAAGAACGATAAGAACAATGTAGTTGTTGATGCCCTGTCATGACAATATTCCCTCTTGATTGAGCTACAAATCAAATTACTTAGATTTTCTATGATCAAGGACTTATATGATGAGGATCCATACTTTATACCCATCTATGCACAATGTAAAGATGGCTAAACACTTAATGACTATTACAGGGAGGACAGATACCTATCCAGAAAGAAAAGGCTATGCATCCCGACTTATTCTATGTAAGAATTGCTAGTGCGCGAGGCACATGGTGTAGGATTATCTATGCATTTTAGCAAGCATCGAACTCATGAGGTATTAGTCTCTAGATTCTTTTGGCTAAGGATGATAAGAGATATCCAAACTGTATTAGAAAGATGTGCTACCTGTAGAAGGGTAAAGAGTCGAGTCGAGTTGAGTCGAGCCAAGCAAGCACAATATTTACCTTTGTCGATCCAGACCAAACCATAGTCCAAGCTAAGTATAGACTTTATGTTAAGATTGTCGAGGACATCCCAAGGGAAGGATTCCATCATTATGGTTGTAGACTAATTTAGCAAGATGACACACTTCGTGCTCAATTTCAAAACTAATGATGCTTCAACTATCTCTTTTCTTTTCTTATAAGAGGTTATCAAACACCATACAGTGCCTAGAACAATCATGTTTGATCAGGATCCAAAATTTATGAGCCACTTCTAAAGAACCTTGTAGAAGTGACTAGGAACCAAGTTGCTATTTAGTACGACCAGTTACCCTCAAAATAAGGTTGTCAATAGAACATTGGGAACCCTACTCAGAGTCACTATTAGATGGAACCTGATTAATTAGGATGTGTGCCTACCCAAAATCAAGTTTTCCTACAACAGAACAATGCATAGCATCACAAGAAAATCCCTATTTAAAGTCACCTATGGATTTAACCCCAAGTTTCCACTAGATCAAATGCCATTACTAAGTCAGCAAGAAAACCGATCCTCTGTTAATGAGTCAAAAGCCATCAATACAATGTACCAGAAGGTCATAAAGCAACTAAACCTAATTACCACTAAGCTTGAGAGGCGAGGCAAAGTATGAAAGGGTAAAGAATTTCAGCTTGGTCATTTAGCCTAGATCCACCTCAATAAAGATCAATTCCTAAGCCTGAGGACGAGCAAGTTATCTCCTAGAGCCAATGGTCCATTTAAAGTGCTTAAAAAGATCAATTATAATGCTTACAGGATTAAATTACCCGACGATTATGGAGTGTCAAACTCCTTTAACGTTGTCGACCTCTATCCATATGTTCCTGAAGATAAGCAATAAGAAGCTAAGCCATATTTAATCCCAAATCTCAAACAACCCAAAGGAGATAATAAGGATCATGGACCAATCGCTCGCTCCTAAGCTTGAGGACTTACCCATATGGTTTGCTGAGCTATCAAGGGAAACTAAACTCTAAAAAACAATACATTCTCGACCCCGACCTGCCAAGGCACCCTATTCTCCATCTCATTGAAGAAACCCCGAAGGTGCCTAACCTATTGCCAAGTCAACTCCTTTACAACACACCAATCCAAGGCCAATCTCTAAACCCACTTGCTACTGAGCTAACACATCTCCGAAGCCAAGTTGCCCTACTTTTGAGCTGATCAACCAAGGTCGGTCAAAATAATGGCCATCTATCTAACTAACCTTTCCTAAGCCCTAAACATCTGAACTACCAAGCATCTGACTTGACCTGCTCTACTCCGATTGACTTTACCCAAAAAAAGTAAAGTCATCAGGACTATAAAATAGACAGTTGGCATGTACCCTATTTTTCTAACATCCATACTGTCCTTACAAGAATATTCTCTTTCTATTTGATTACAAATTTACCCTTGTAAATTACGTACTTTTCCTTTTCTAGTAAGAATCTTTTATGTAATTTACATCAACTTAGGACTTGTCCTAATTAGGTCATATAAATACTTGTAATATGTAATAGTTGTAACAGGAGTGATATTGAATTCTAGACATATTCTTCCTTCTTCTTGAGCTTATGTTTTCTCGTTGAAGATCAAGACCTTAAAGAGCTCTTATCTAAACCATTAAGCATCGACTAATGGTGAGCAACCTTGTATTATACTTCTACGTCATATCAAGTATAGTTTGAGCTTGTATAAGGCATCGGTAAGTCATATCTATCATCGATGCACGAGGACTCCTACTCAACCTTGACTTCTATTTACCTTTTAGACCATCTTGAGGTTCAAACCTGCCCCTAGTTCATGTGATACCTATAGTCATGTATCAGTCTATACTACATCGAAACATTTAGTTAAATTGTCAAACCCACCATCATCCACTTCATTTTATCTCATACCATCTCGTCCAATTGGATGTTAAAAATGTTTTCCTATATGGTTTCCTCAGTGAAACAATCTTCATGAAACAACCTCTTGGGTTTGTTCATCCATGCTATCCCAATCATGTTTGCAAACTTCACAAGTCGCTACAGGGACTTAAACAAGCACCTTGTGCTTAGTTTTCTAGATATAACAATTTCCTTATACAAATTGGGATTAGGTAACACTAAGCTGACAACTTTATGTTTGTCTACTCACGTAGTCCTATTACTTTTATCCTCTTACTCTATGTTGATGCATATTTACTAGCAACAACTTTACACTTCAATCTCACTTAATCTCTAAGCTATCAAAATAGTTTTCCATGAAAAACTTTAATGACCTTCACTTCTTCCTTAGTATTTGTGTCAATCACACTTCTCAGGGTATTCATCTATATCAATCCTAATTCACCCTTAACCTACTCAAACATCACAATTTGCACATATCCAAACCAGTCAAAATACCACTATCTCCTCAAACCTACCTTTCTACCCATAACTCTCCTTCATTAACTAATCTTAGTACCTACTGTCACATCCCAAACTCAATGAGTCATAATAGTCTCGCCATGTAAACTAATCTAGGCTAAAAGCTACCATCCTTAGCTACACAAAGCGAATGACGACTCAACCGACTTTGAAGCAGTCAGATGAGTATCTATAGTATATAAACCTATGGAGTATCACTTTACAATATACATTTTGTTATACTTATAGATAGATCAGTTCATTACATAACCTTAGATACATTAAGAGTTCGAAGTTTTCAAAAGAAACTTTACATCTCTACAATAAATCTACATTACATATATGTATAACAGCTAGCTAGCAAAGACTATAAGGCCTCCCAAGAAGACCTTATAATCCTCTCACAAAAGAAAAACAAAAAAGACTTGAGCTTCATTCCATTCATTAGACTTCTCCACTTCACTCTCCAACCCATCGAAACTAACCTGTAAAAAAATGTAAACGAGGCATCTTCTAGTACTACTCTACACCTATAAAACAATCTATAGAGATGTGAGCTCAACTAACTTAATAAGAAGGGATGAATTAGTAAGAATACATTGCGAAATGCAAATGCAATGGAAAAATGATATAGCATCTCACAATGTTTAACCTGTTTATTGTGAAGTTAGAGTAATTTCATCTACTCTAAGCTAGACTCTAAAAAGTTTCAATGCAATACTATCGGACTAAATTCGGGCTTGTGCAATGAAGAGCACCCTCCTCTCTAGACAACATTCGAACCACAAATCCTAACCTTACTACAATCTCTTCTCCTGTCATTTAGTTTGATTAAGGATAGAAAAGGGACCATTTCTATTATTCTTAACAAATACTTTAGTAGTTAGATTGACAACCTAATCATTACCCCTATTAGGTTATCATGAATGTCAAGTTATACATTTAGTCAACTTAAGACTAATGTAGATTATTAGGTGAGCAACCAAGTTCATACACACAAAATATGATATATATTTAAGTAGAAAACAATACTTAGAGTTCAACTCCCAATCAACAAGCAGTATCCCAAGCATACACATAGCACATGCACAAATAAGCTAACTATAACCACAAACAAGCACTCTTACTCCTTCAAGCATCCTAATATAATACTTCAATATGCCATTAAGCGTTCGTGATCTTTGTTAATAATCTATAGAAAGTAATACACAACTTTAGTTTCAAACTCACATATAAAGTAAGAAATTAGTTTCATTATTAAGTAAATTTACATTTTGATATAAGTAGGTTCTTTAGTTATTTATCTAATTTTTAATTGACTTAAGATAAGTTCTAACTAAGGTTCTGACCCAATTTTTGATTAAGATTCTAACCCACTACCTTAAATTAGCTTTTTACTTAAGAAGTTCCTGACTTACATTATGACTTCAATATAGTTATAAAATTCCAATATCAACTACTTTTTGACCCAAAACCTATTTTTAGCATAATCAAATTATTTATTCCTAAAATACATTCTAATCTTCTTTTTAACATAGTTTCTAACTCCTCGACCACTACCACAACTTACTATTTAACTCATACACAAACTTACTTTACATTTCCAGAATTTCCGCACTTTGTAATATTAGTAAATATCCACTAAGAGCTTTAATTATATACATCAACTCTCAATATACTAAATACACATTTACACTTACATAATGACTTAGAGATTTAATTTCAAATTCACCAAATACCAACTTTTTTGCTTAAAAATCATCATTTCTTAAATCATAATAATCCACTTTAAGCTATTGTAGGGTAATAATCATATATCACATTATAGTTTTATAAAAGATCACTAAAGCTCTTTTGGAAAACACCAGTCCAACGCACTGTTTCAATGAAAATGAATTTTTCCTTAAAATCCGACAACGTAATTTTTACAATCTAACCACATAACATCAAAATTCAACATCTTAAAAATATAACCACAAAATTTCAGGTCAAAACTACATCAATTGGTCTTTCAATTATTTGCTTAAAATTTGCTGCACACGATGTTTTTCTTAGGGACCCTATATCCATACTCAAAATTTTGAAAATTTAATTGAATATTTGAATTCCTCATACGAAAATACATAAAGAAACCAAATTTTTTATATTTTTTATGATCATTTACTATTTTTTTTCTAATTTTTTATCGAAATCAAAGAAATTAGCGATATATCGAAAATCCTAAGTCTAGCCACCATTGGGAGGAGAGGGTGTGTCAGCCCATACCACCACCAACCACTCCTTCAAGTCGCTACTAAGTTTCACTTCCAATTGATCGTTTTCTTCAATAACCCACTAACTCCTAGTTTTGTCATGATCCTAGGATATTAATCATAGTAATCATCGTATACCGTATAAAGGACTGTAAATTAATTTCCCTTTCAATCAAAAACTCTTCATACAATATACAAGGTTACTGCTATAGCTAACAACCTAGAGTTAGGCAGGTGTAAGTAATATCATTGCATTATAATAATAACAACCATTTAAATATAAATAACACATATATATAGAAATTACAGATGAGAAGATGATAATAACTCATATTACAAATTGGTACCACATTACATTACATATTATGGTTCCAAATATAAATGCAATATCATAAGTTTACTCATATCACTAATCTTACTCCTACATTTAGCCACTAAGGTGTTACTAACCTCGAGCATCCAGCGACCCAACTCTACAAATAGATCAGCCTGTGAAAGTAAATTATAGGGGTATAAGCTAACTAGCTTAATGAGATAATTCCCTCAACCATACAACAAACAAGTTATACAATAATTTAATTCAATCAAATTAATGCATAAATAATCAATATACCATACAAATACATGCAAGTGATCAAGTATTACATGCAATCTAGATTTAACACCCTCCGAAGTCTGGGTTGGAGATACATCGGCAACAATCAGATCCAGATATCATACTAAAACTTATATAATAACGAAACTTGACATTTCGTGTTCAAAATATAATGGTATATCCATTTTTAGTTTTTGTCAAAATCGAGTTCTACGTATGATTATGAGTAAGTTCATACGGCCCTCACTCACCCCTAAATAGAGACTTTTGGACTTGATCCTTAGCTAGGTGATTGGTGCCTCCAATCCCTAATGATCCTATAGGCTAGGATAAGGTCATATCGCACGTGTGCACTATACAAAATACTATAACAATAAATAATCAACCCTTGTATAGTCTCTCGCTACTTCCGTATAATGTAACAGTCAAAATTAATTATGCAATGCATAATTATACATGTTTCGATTTAGTTCTTTTAAGTTAGATAATGTTAAGTCTTATTATTCAATTATCAACAAAGTCACAGACAAATCAGTTCCTATCGAATTTACTATACAACAATAATATATTATTATACTTTAAAGTAAATTCACGATCAACCAACAATATCATACACAAGCATAACCCAGCTTCACATAACGTTCGATTATTAAGAATAATTTATATTCACTAACTACATACACAAGCAAGTACAAAATCATTAGGAATACTCACTCGGCCATACTAAAAGTCAAGGGTCGTAATAATCTGATGGAAAATCAATGTCAAAGTCGTGATCACCTAATAATAGGGAATATGAAAATTAGTAAGTTTGGAAATTAAAAACCAAACTAGTATTGTAATTTGTATTATTTACTTAATTTAGTTATTAATTTGTGTGAAATTGTTGATTCAAGCTTTTTATCAAATCACGTGCAACATTTTCAATTTAACTCGGATCTTTATGAATTTATAGCCTATTTCGATCGTTTTCAAGTGTACTTTCTCGTAGAGGGTTCCGTTTTGGACGTCGTAACCCGCAATTTTGACTGTGATATAAAATATCACAAACTTCATTATTTTGATTTAAATAGTTATAAAGTATCAATTTAAGTTTTTCTTTGTATAATTATAATTTAATAATTATTTAAATCATACATTTTTGTAATTTTTTATTTTTGGTATATTTTACTATAATTACTTATTTTTTAGATTTAAGATTTATTAATTCAATTTTTTTCTACTTTATCATTTTTCTAATTAATTAATTATTTATTATGATTATTAATTTACGAAAATTACTTAATTATATTTAAGTGATGACATGGCAATATATAGGAGTGTCACGTATCACACTTGTGAATTTTTTATATTTTCTATTATTTTCCTATTTCTTGTATTTTTACGGTATATTTATATACTAATACTTATTACTATATTTTATTAAATTTTTTAATTTACTTATTTATTCTACTTTTTCCTAAATTACGGTACACTTATATATATATATACATATATATTAAATTACCTTATTTATTGAATTAATATTATAGTATATTATATATATACTATTTAAATATACTTATATTTTTACGTATACGATACTATTCATATACATATATTTATATGTATACTATACTTTATGTAATAGATTATCCTAACCTGTATTATGTATTATATACTATACGTATGTGTAGAATATACACTTATTTATACTTTGTATACATATGTATATGTACGGTTGTATTATATATATATGCTAAAATATGAAATACAATTAATAATATTATACATATATATATCACATCCAACACTTATATATATATATATATATATATATAGTTTTCATAAAATGAAAATACTAAGTATAAATATACATACATATACCTATTATACACATATACATATATATCATATAATACAAAATACTATGTATATCTATACATATACATAATCATGCCTACATATATATATATATATATATATATATTCATACGTAAAGAAAATACTAATAACATACATATGTACATAAATACAAAAATACATACTACATGTATATATATCATATACATATGTTTACATTTATACATTATATACTCAAAATAAATACTATATACATATACATACATATATAGTCACGTATAAATATACATACCTAAGGAAATACATAGTGTATATATATATATATTATATACACATACATGTACACACTATAAATATACTATGTATAAATACCTATATACTCATGCATACATACATAATAAATAAAAAAAATACCCAATATGCATGTACATGTTATAGGGTATATATATATACAAAATAATTAAATAACTTACCTAAATCCTTTAGTAAAATAATTGATTGAATCCCCCTTATTTTCTCCTCCTTCTTCTTAATGTTTGCTAGATTTGTATGTGTTTTGCTTTGTTTTTCTTTTTCTCTTTTGGTTTCCAATTTCTAAGTTCCAGGCATGTTAAAGATAAGCAACAAAAAACAAGAAAAAAAAAAACAAAAGCAATTTATAAAAACAAATAACCAAATCTATGCATTAATTAAAATAAGAAACAATAATCATTACTTTTGGTTTTATCTTAATAACACAACACCTGGAAAAAGCTTTTAGAAAACGCGGGCTGTTGGAAATTTAAGAAGATTCACATAAAAGCAAAGGAAAAATAGAAAGAAGAAAAGAAAAAGGAAAATAAAAATAAACATATTTAATTTTTCCAAACACAAAAATCATAAAATTAGTATTTATAAATTAATTTTAGATTTTATAAAAATTTATTAATTTAATTGATACCCATTATATTGATAATATTTACGAATTATTTCAACGTTTTCATTAAGGTTTATACGCGATTATATAATTTAATCAATAATTGTGATCGACTATAGTTATATTACTATTAAATTATATTTATTCGTTTTATAAGCTTAAAGTTATACTTTTAAGATTTTAGTCAAATTGGGATTTGATTTTAGGTATTTGCACTATATCGAATTTAAGGTTTTTATACGCAATTTAAGTTTTAATGAAGTTTCCAGGGTTTTTTTATTGTCGATACTATATTCGGTTTCTCATTTTATTAAAAAATTTATTTTGTTAGCCTTATCGACTCATGATATTGTATGAGATACTCGAACTTACATTAAGATTTATACTACTGACTATATAGGGTTTACAAGTTTCACGCATTACTTTTTCTTAACTTTATTTCTTCACTCTCTCACTCTATTTCCTAGTTCCAAATTTTTTTTCCAAGCTAGCAAATAATCACACTTTGTTCCAAATTGTAGGAGATAATTTTTATACACAATTTCAATTGTGTATAATTTTTCATTTCCATAATACATGTGTAAAAGCCAATGTCTAGGTGTTAAAAATATATGTTTCCTATCTCCATGCATTCCTAATCTCATTCTATGCAGCAAATTGTTTTCTAGTTGTCTAAGAAATTTTTTATCATTTTTCCCAATTTTTATTAATTTATTTAATGAATTATACTTAATTTTGGATATTTACAATAATTACAGATATATATTTATATTATTTTTTTACCCGATGTATATATATGTCTTTTTATATATTATTTAATATTCAATATTAATTACATTACTCTTATAATATATCTTAAAGTGTTCATTAATTTTCAAAACCTATATCATGCATAATTGATAATATAATAACGATATAGTAAATTCCTATTATTTTAGCTATATTTTTAATATTTTATTATATTTTTAAATTCCAAACTTATGGTATTTCCTCAATTAATGTCCTAAGCCTATACATAAGTTTTTAAGTTAATTAGGTTAATTTTATCGATACCCTAACTTTACTCACTCAACTCCTATTTACTAAGTACGGGGCTCACACCTATCATGAAATTATAGGTGCACTGTAATATCTTACTATCATTAAACCAAGCATCAATTTTGCAATCAATTAATTGAGTCAATATATGTATTAACCGATAGAATATCACATGCAAGCTATGAAAGGGGTCTTACATACCTTTGTGGTGCTATCGATATTAACTTGCCTATCACTGGTATATCTAACTTAACCTTGACTACTTTTGCTAATGCTAATTAAGCTAGTTGTCTTAACACTAGTCGTTCAACCACTAGTTATACAATATTTTTAAGCCGTAATTTGATCTCTTAACGATCCAAAAAACAATCTACTATATCTTATAGCCTTATTAAGGTTGAATATAGAGCTTTGGCATATGATACTACAAAATCCACATAGATATATCACTTGGCTTAAGAGGTCGAAGTTCCCATTAATCGACCTTTCATCCTCTGTTGTAATAATCTTGGGATAGTGAATCCTACTCGTAATGCTATACAAAACACGCTAACATTAATTGCCACTTTCTTAGAAAAATGGTAGCTATTGGTCATGTTCACGTACATTATACCCCTATACATCATCAGCACGTCAAAATTCTTACAAAGAATCTCTCCACAACAACCTTCTCTAATCATTGTGCCAATCTCATGCTAACTATCTCACTATGAGATTTAGGGGATGTATTATTGTATATCTATGAATTCTGTAATGTATAAGGGTAGTATAGTACATTTTGTATATTAAGGTTACACATTTACTCTACTATATGTATACATCATGTAACTATACTCTTTTCTCAATATAATACATCTACTCTCTCTTATATTTGGACATGCATTTGGTTGGTGGAATTGCCATTTTATTCCATATCTATTCCTTATAGAATGGTTTTTCTCATGTTTAGTTTAGCATTTTGTATAAACAAAACATAGAATCACTATTCTCAAAAGTTGAGAATTTCCTTTGATTCCAAAATATTAAGTAGTAGTAATTCCAACTCATTGCTATGTTTTTCCTTAGAATAATCTTATCATAATTATATTATTCCAATTTTTCCATTCTTGAAAAACAAAAGAGGCTGCATTATATGATATCTCATTCAATAAATATATCATATAAATCAATTATTGTAATTTGTTTGTCGTGTATTCGAAACTAATCACGGTAAATTATATCCTAAATAAATAGATATTTACTATTTTGAACCTTTCGGATATATTTCTAACGATCATATTAAAATATCTGAATAAAAAAAATTAATACACCATTATAAAAGTTTATTTCATAGATGGAATCTATAAGCATCAATTTATGAAGAAATGCCGCCAAAATATAAAAATTTATTTATCGACCACATAATGGAACGCCGTACTCGTGTCTCCCAATTTGGTCCAGCGGAGCACACGGGAATTTTCCTCGCACGTGTCATCACAAGAAACCGGACACCGTCGCACCGAGTCGGCTGCCGGTCTTATGAAACGGAAACTCCTATCTCTGCTTCCACTTCCTAGTACTTCCCGAAGTTGAAAGAAATTCAGAGAGGAAGAGTGAGTAATGGAGGGAAGAGAAAAAGAGATAATGGCAGTGGCGAATGAAGGAAGGACAGACACGTGGTTGAAGAAACACACACACATGTACACAGCAGCAACCAGACATCCCATGATCATCAGCATCCGTGATGGGACTGTAAATCTTGACGCTTTCAAGAGATGGCTGGTGAGTTGAAAGCTTTCTCATGAATTTAGCAAATTGGGTATTCTTCTTCAATGTGTAAATGTTTTTGTTATGAAAACTGGTTAATTTTGAGCATTGGCTTTTGTGAGTAACTGGGTGTGGAAGTTGACTGCAGAAAATCACGCCATCACCATTCATTCAAGTAATAACTATGATAATATTTGACAATTTTAAGAAATCGGATTAAGAATGTCCTTGAGGCAAACTCGCTTTAAATATATTGAGTATTGACGTGAATGATTGTTCAGGAGAAAACTAGAAGAAGAGATAAATGGAACCAAACACGGTTCCCCATCTTTTAAGAAGTCATACTACGGAAAAGAAACATAGCGTCCTCACAACCGGTGTTGAATTTGATTTTTATTAACCATGCCAAGTTTCCTCAATACTTGTGGTGCATTTGTAGTTGTAAAATTGTAATTATAATTTTAAGTAAGAAAAAAGAATGTCTGTGTGTGAAACATGTAATGTCCGGTTATAGAAGAATAAGAAAAGAGATATGCTTATTCTGGGTTTCATATTGTTTTTCCAGGAATCATGTTTTATTTGGATCAATTTTTTCCCCCCTAAGTTCTAAAGAATATCATATAAAAAGGATAATTTCAATCCACTACCTAAAGTTCTTGTTCAATTTTACACTTGAAGATTGAAATTGTTGAATATGTGCAATTGAATTGTGGCTTGTCAAATTGTGTATACAAAATGCTACTGACTGTTATACTCAATGGAATCTTTACTTGTTGAATCAACTACCTTCATTGTCGAGAAAGATGTTTTGACAAGTGCTTGTTTGTCTAGGATGAAAGTTGGAAAAAACAATGAAGTAGTAAATTTGAGTAATTCCAAACTTAATGTAAAATTGAAGAAAGGCCCAATTTTTTCTTTTTTTCTTTTTTTGGGCAAAAGAAAGGCCCAAAGTTTAGATGGTGGTTTTGAGATTACTCCAATATAAAATGCACCCAATAATTTTACCTTTAAACAAAATAATTTGTTTCATATTTAGATTAGGCATACTAGATCTTGTCAATTTTATATGATAATGTGTCAATACTCACTTGGCCAAGTTGTCATTGTTCAGCGTCTTCTACAGTTATGAGAACAATTTGACGTTATTTGAGGTGACAATTTCTGATGTTTAAATAGAAAGGATTGGAGTTTCGGGTAGGCATTTGAGTGACAATTTCTGATGTTTAAATAGAAAGGATTACAGTTTCGGGTAGGCATTTTAGTTGGAAGGTTGGGTTTGCTCAATTGATGAGTGTGTTTGGATTAGATCATGTGTTATTCTTGAATACCATTTATGCTTCTAGTGGAGAGGTTCAGAATTTTTGGGCTAATGTGTTGCATTCGTGGCTCTGGACATTTTTTGGTTTAAAGTGGCAACGGTTTTTGTTGCTTTGAGGATTAAGGAGTTTGGAATGAAACTGAAAAGTTTTGGTGTATTAAAGTTGAGATTGAGGTCTTCTTTTTGAGTTATTGAAGATTGAGGTCTTCATAGATTGATTACACTGTCGGTTCCATGTGGATGGTTTTTAAGTCAAGATTGCATAATGGAGGAAAAGAGGGCTATTTTGGGTTGTATATTTAAGTTAACCTGTTAAAGTGACTTGGTAAATGGCATGCACACTATCTGCGTCATTTAAATCGCAGAGCTCCTTTTGGATGTCTAATTTATAGTTCAGTGAAGAGGACGGTGCAAAATGCAAGAAGTTGCTTGAAATGCTCGATGAAGTTGACATTGTGTTGTGGCTCATATGGAAGTTGGATATCGTTCAGTTTAGCAGTGAGCTTTGGAGATATCCCAATTTTCCCCCATGACATGCTATTTTTATTGTTATTGCATTTGAAGCCAAATGAAACTGTACAAGTTAGTATGTATGACCTAGTGGCTCGTAATTTTTATATTAAGATCAAGTGTAGATATCTAGGTGATTCTAAAGGGATGTTAGAGTTGCTGCTATCAGTCTGATACCAATAGTGCAAAAGATGAATGGGGAGTTTTGGTTTATTTATGAGAAGTTTTAGATGAGCAGAGAGACTAATCTGCTGGAAAATGGATTATCCATGCAGTCTCTGTTTTGACTTTCACTCTGCAAATGCAAATTTATACCTCTGTTGTAGTTTATTGGATGTGAGACCCCTTTTAGGAAAGCGCTATTTGGATTGATGTAGTTTTTCTGCACCATTTCCTTTTTAAGATGTCATGCTTGCACATAAAACTCTAGATTTCAAACTGCAGGGACAGGATTACTTGTTTGTTAGGGCATTTGTCCCTTTTCTATCAAGCGTATTGATAAAAGCATGGAAGGAATCGGATGATCCCTCTGACATGGAAGTCCTATTAAGTGGTATAGCTGCTCTGAATGATGAGATTGCATGGTTCAAGCGAGAAGCTACCAAATGGGATGTTGAATTAACTGCAATTGCCCCTCAGAAAGTGAATCAGGACTACTGCAGGTAAGATGTCTTTTTCACTAGTTACTATCCTTTCTCATGACGGCTCATCGATTGCATTCTTTGGACATCATCATCTCTATTAACACTTAACTTAAAACCATAGTAAATTACAGGCTTAAGCTTTTAGATCATATGCTTTGATACCATGACAATTTAGACATACAGTCATCTGATCTAAAAACTTAAGCTTATTATATCTAGTGTGATCCTAGCTTTATTATTTAAGATATTTGTTTTTGTTGAACAAAAAACAGGAGGAGATTTCTTGATGCATTCACAGTTCCCTTATTAGTAATTTAGTTCATTTTGCTATGCAATAATCACACATGATATTTAGTATGTAAGAGATCCTACAGGAATGAATTCAAAGTATAGTATTGACAGGTTTTTGGAGAGCTTGATGGGTCCTGATGTTGATTACACGGTAGCCATTACTGCCCTTTGGGCTATTGAGCTGGTCTATCAGCAGAGCTTTGCTCATTGCTTGGAGGATGGGAACAAGACGCCAGCGGAACTGATGGAGACATGCCAGAGATGGGGTAATGAGGACTTTGGAAAGTATTGCCGCTTGCTTGAAAAGATTGTGGATTGGCGACTGAGGAAGGCTACTGATGAAGAGATCAAGAAGGCTGTAATTACATTCCTACGTGTGCTAGAGCACGAAGTGGAGTTTTGGAACATGAGCCGTGGGTAGACATCAAAAACAACCTAAGCTATTATTTCATAAGCTGAAGAAGATGCATGGACCAGAAAACCTCTGTTAATGTAGTTCTAGCTTACGAACGACCTTTAAGAGCCATCATATCTCTAATTGCTAATTGTAACATGTAAGGAAAAAGAGGTCCTCCATGAGATGGATATTCTAAAATTTTGAAATGATTTAAGAATATATTGCTTGTAGATTACAGGTCGTTGAGGGTTAAAATGCAGATATATTAGAGTGGAGTAAGCTCAATGCTCATCGGAATGATTACATCCGAGATGAATCTATGGAGCTTTAGATATATTAGATTGTCTTAAACTTGTTCTCCATGGTCGTCAATAATTAGACTATAAATTCCATTTAGTTCTTTTCTTAAGGGTTCTTAAATTGCATATTTGAGATTTCGAATTTCAGTGATCGGATTTAAAGACTTAAATTTCTTTCAGTCAAGATGTCATTACTTGAAAGATCAAGGATTGAGAGTGATGGAGCATTGCGCAACAGGCTGAGTAAACTCTATGGCTCTAATCGATGGTGATACTCCTCATCTCCCTTAAAGGAAGGACCGTCAAGCTCCCATACCAACAAATCATGCTGAATGAAATGCAGTGCCTAGAGTTGAGAAAGCGAGAATAGAAGTTTGTGAGTTTCTGATTATTCCTCCTCTCGGTAGAGCGACGAGCAGCTAGTCGGCAAAATTCTGCCATCGCAACCAAAGTTGTTGTAATCCGCTCCGAAGACTTCATTCTTAGCAAACAAGAACTTGGATATGTACTTGAAGGCTGCGCAAATCAAGTCCTCCATTGGAGGATTGTTATGCTTCAAGATCCCTTATCATCAGCGGTGGCTATAAAACGATTTCTTGAAGACTTTGTAGATGTTAAATTCATTTTATTAATGGAATGTAGGGGAGCACCAATGATCATTCTTCAAGTTTATGGAAACCTTGAAAGCATATGGTCTTCGTGATGATCTAAAATTGTAGGACTTTTCGGATCATTGAAAAATTCTTCTTCCTGAGTCAATGGATTCATAGGGATCTATAAGTAAGATGTTTCTAGGAAAATTCCTCCGTAATAAGGAGAGAGTCATGATAGGTGGTATGGGATGGATTCAGTAAAAACTAAATGAAGACTTAATGGAGTAAAAGCCATTCGAGGAATGTTCTCGGTCGTTTATGATGTCTGTAATGTAAACGAATTGGTAAATATTTGCTTTTTCAATATGTTTATTGAATGCTCAGTTTACTTAAGAAAATTATCGTTCTACCCTTTTCTGCACTAATTGAGAATGCATGAGCAACCAATAACTTTTTTGCAAGACAACAAGGAGAATCTACCAAAATGTAGATGGGTTAAAATGCAAAAATATATAATGAGATAAAACATTAAGTCCAACAATAATTTGGATCCACCATTTAGATTAGTGATATGATCCAATATAAATTTGGGACAATTTAAGGAATTTCGAAAGGTGGATTTGGAACATAATCCATTGAGAATTTACTCTTAACCTTCCTTAACAGAATCGTATTCACGGGCCCAGTTACTAAACTTATACACATCTCTTACAGAAGCGCATAGACGATTCCACATTTTTGCAAAGCTTATGAACTCCATTTGTAACTTGCTTCGTTGTATCGCTTTGTCTTATCGGACAACCTATGAAATGGATGGAGATGGCTTGTTCCAGTCCGGCTTAGAGCAGAGAGACTACGTTTATAATTACTAAAACCGTTCTAAACAATTTCCGTCGATGTATAAATTTATTGAAATAATTTAGTGACATCGGCGAGGCAGTTCTAAAACCTAGTCCTTTGGATGATTGAGACGCATGATCGAGTTGACTTACTCCACTCCACTATACAGAACAATTTGCATTGACAAATAACGCTGATATACATATACCCACGATATAATTTTGACTTTATTTTTTTCTTTCACTCATAAATATTTGCACCAATGGAAAGATTTTTACACCATACCTTTTCCAATAAAAAACATGATTCATCATCTAGTGGTAAAAGTAAAGTTAAGTGTTGAACCTAAGGTTCATTATTTGATTTTGATGAAAACAAAATAAAAAGTGTATATCTAAACATGTTGTTTTTTCAGAAAACAAAAACAAGTGGATGATTAAACTAAGTATTATTTGATTATTTTGAGATAATTGAATAAGTTCAATTAGTTTACTTAATGATTAAATATATCAATTATCTCTACAATAAATTTAATCTTTTCAAGTGGTAATCAAATGATCTTAAAGTTATATTGCAAAAAGTATTCGTTTATTGTATGTTAAAAGAATTTTCAAGTGATATTTGACCTATCAGGTTGACGACTCAAAGAAGAATCAGGCTGATAGTATAAAGCCCTAGAAAACACAAAGAAAAGCTCACTGACCTGGAAGAACCGGCTTACCGGTTCACTTAGAGTAATTTTTACCGACTTGCTAGTAGTTCAAAATACCGACATGCCAGTAAGTCAAATTCAACTAACCATTGGAGCATTGAATGCATTGTAAAGAGAAGAAATGAATGGGATAATATAAATGCTCAACGTTTAACCAAGGACATTGGAGAACTGATCTTTTGCTGCAATATTTCAATATTCTCTTGTATTTTTATTGTTTATAATTCTCATTGTCTCTTGTACCATAAATTGCTAATATTTAGAGAGATTTGAAGTGAAGTGTAATGCTTGTGAGCTATTAGTTGCAAGTATTAAGAGTTAAAAGCACTACACCAATAATTCTTGAGATTAAGTTTTTATATTGTGAGTTGAGATTGAGTTTTGTATTAAGAGTTGAGAGTATAAAACTTATATAATCAAGTTTGTATTTGTGTAGCTCTTGGAGCTTGGATTGAGAAACAAATAAAATGGTGTAAAGTCCTCAGTTGGAGGCATTGTGTGTTC
The DNA here is from genome assembly GCA_024138015.1 of Lumnitzera littorea. NCBI lineage: Eukaryota > Viridiplantae > Streptophyta > Magnoliopsida > Myrtales > Combretaceae > Lumnitzera > Lumnitzera littorea. The sequence goes on from JAMXBB010000004.1 coordinate 16,845,758, forward strand.
GTGGAGACTAGGAGGCAGTCCAAACTCCATGTTATATCTAGGCTTGATCTTTTTTATCTCTATCTCTTTTAATTTCCGTACTTATTATTATTCTATTGTTGCTTTGATTATTCTTATTATTACATTAAGTTATTTATATCGAAAAAGAATTGCAATTTGTCCTTAAATTCAATTCACACCTCCCTTTCTCTCGAGTTTAGCCTAGTATTTTTCAGTAAGAGCGTTGGAATTTCCAATACGCCGTCTGTACCACTACGGTTTGAGGACATTTAGGCATACCCAAATAATGAGTATAATCCGAATGAGTAAAGGACACTCGATATGGTTAAGAATGTGGAAGAAGAATTTACACCATCTTTGGGTTTCGATGTAGAACCCCATCGCACGAGTAATTGGGGCACACCACCTCCTGACTTTGATGCTGAACATCAACGTATAAGTTACCGGGGCATGCTACCTCGTAGTTTCAAACCTCCATGCATGAGTATCCCTAAAATTCATATTAGATTCGAACCTCCCCATATGAGCGTCTATGTACGACCCGTGAGATTTGAACTCCTACGGATGAGTTACCCCGCAAGCATATTCGAGGATGAGAAGGATGACATAGAAATTATTTCCAAAACAGAAAGCAACATATGAGACAATGTAAGCCCAACAGTTCGAGACCATCCAGCTCAAGTAAGCCCCCTAAACCCGATAAATCTAATATTTTTACTACTCATTTCCGTAAAGGTACAGACAAAAGGAGAAACTTGAGAGCATTCTGCAACTACTGCAATGCGAGTTACTCATGGAAAACAAGAGAGAGATATGGTACCTTAACAGGCACCTAAGGTCGAAGCATCTCAACGAGGTAAGAATAAATAAAACACAACAACGGATTGCTCAAAGCAGTGATTCATCCAGACAAATGCTAATGAGGCATAATAAAGAGATGCATAATTAGCACAATACCTGGTGAATATGCACCTCTTATTCAACACGAGTGCATCAGAGTGGCAAAGTAGATACGAGCAGAAAACGTTCAACCTTAGCTCGCGACAACTTAGCTACAAAATGATAACTCAAGCTACAAAGGAGCTCTACTACAAAGGTAAGTGAGAGCTCATAGGTAAGTTTGCTTCCCTCAATATGCAAGTATCCATATGTGCAAGATGGATCCTTTTTGTAATAATTCTTATATGAGTGTTACTATTCACTGGGTAAACGATAATTGATAACTTAATAAATGATTATTGGTTTTAAGGGTATTTAACGATCGACATACGGCGCAAAATATTTATAAAATTATTAGAGAAATCCTAAATAAATACAGATTAGTAAAGAAAATTTTTTCTATTGGTTTTGATAATACAACTGTTAATACTGCATCAATATTTGACTCACAAAATTATTGTCGACCAGCGTTAAGAGGGATTTTTTTCCACATACGTTGTGCATGTCATATTCTTAACTTGTATGTCAGGGATAACATTGCAGCTTTGCACGACAGTATAGCTCTAATCAAAAACATTATCAAGACAATAATAGACAGGCCATCCCTTCACAAAAAGTGGAGAAACTTCTGCATAAAGCGCAGGAAGAGACCTCGAAAGTTTAAGATAAGATGAATGTATAACATCGCTGGAACTCGACTTACGAATTATTACATAGCACAATTCCTTACAGCGAACTGCTATGTGACTTCACAATATACAACATGCAAGGAGTTGACATTTTCCCTAATAACTGGGATGTTTGCATCCAATTACTTAAAGTTTTGAAAGTTTTTCATGATACAACTAAGTTTTTTTCACAAGTTTACAAGCTCAGTATTCACTTGTTTGTTATATCAACCTTCAGTATACTTGACGTGCTAGTTCAAGCCCGTGAGGACATATACTTGCATGCATGTGTATACAATATGACGTTGAAGTGGTTAACTTATTATAAAGAAATTCCTCGTATTTATCTCATAGCAACTATTCTAGACCATCATTGTAAAGCGGAATTATTATTAATGTATTTGAAAACTTATTATGATTACATTCAAGATCTAATAGTTTCTCAAGACGTGTACAGCTTAGAAGCACAGCAAGAAGTATTGGCAACAATGGCCGACATAAAGGAGATACTCAACTACTATCAAAGTCAGTACAGTAGCCAGTCATCAGTCTCTCATTTGCTACCTACCAAGGAGTAGCATTACTCTTTTATAGGTGAGTAGTTACTAGCACAAAAATTGAAAAGGCAACGATCTGATGATCCAATGTTTGAGATGTAGCACTACACTAATACAAATTTCGAGTTTTCAGAAAATATCTCTATCAAAGACTTCAATATTTTAGAGTGGTGGCAAAGGCATAGAAGGAACTACCTATTGCTATCTTGTATTGCCCGTGAAGTACTCGTTGCTCTGACTTCAACGGTCGCTATTGAGCAACCGTTTAATATAGCAGGTCTGATCGTCGATGAACGCTAAGCCTCCCTATCTGTTACCAATATTGAGGCAAATGCTTACACAGAAGATTAATATAATGCGAACTATAAACAACAAAAACTATGCAGGATATCAAGCAAGAAGAATAATTACTTCAGTGATTGAAACCGACCTAATGGAAGCTTAAGCTCACCTACAAATTCCACTCCTACTCACGAACATGAAGAGTTACCTCAACATGATATATAGTAAGTTTCTTTTTCATCCTTTACGAAAAATTTTTATCATGTAGAAAAATCTTTTATTCTAATTATCCACAAAAACTAAATGGCATGGTTTTCCCAAAAGTGCCGATATAGTATTAAGTTTTTTCAAATTATGACCGATTAAAATTATTTTCATTCAAAAAATTTAACTTGGATAGTCACGTATACTTTGATGCTTTTATGAAAACACAAAATCAATTAATAAACTAAATGTTTTCTAAAAATCTAAACCAAATTACGGCAGTTTGATTCCAATTAGTAGATACGTAGACACCTTCTAAGTTACCATAAAATATTATAAAAAATATTTTCCTTCTAACCACTTCATTCTATTCAATCAGATTAGGATATTAGGTATTCATACTATAAGTGACTTTTTTGTATTTTATTTTCTTTCCATTTTTTTATGTATATTTTATGGATGGATTGAAGGAAAAAAAAAATGGTTGAAGGATTAGTAAGGTGAGAAAGAAAAAAAATAATATAAAGGCTTAAGAGAGGAGACAAAAAAAAAAAAAAGGTTCAAGAGCCATAAATCAACCTTGAACCACCAGTTCACGGGCCAGTTACGGTTCAACATGACCTTGACCTGTAAACCGGCGGTTCAAAGCCAGTCAAAACCGCTGCCCAAGTCTACATGTAGTTGCTATCTTCAAAATATAGACGAATGAGTTTGTATCAATTTGAAAGAGATATTAGCAAAGATATGATGCAATCAAATCTGCATATATCTAATGAAAGAGAAAATAAGTATGAATATTAAATGTAACTAATTTAATACAATGTTATGAGATTTGGTTCAGATATATAAGAGAGTTAAAGATTAAAGGAATGAAATTAAGTTTAACTAGAGTTCAATTGAGATTGTACTAAGATTGGACCAAGTTAGATTTATGATCGAATCAATATCTAATCGAATTGAATCATAAGAGTTAATTCAGATTTCAAAATACTGATGTAATATGGCTACAATTTATTACTAAGAAAGAAAGGACCATGTGGAGAGAAACTATATTTGGTTATTCCTTTATGATTTCACACATCTTAAGAGCATGATATGAAATGATAATCAATGTACTTATTATCAAAGGTTAGATTTAGTCAAACCTGTAGTATATTTTTACAAAATACTTATTTTATATAACCTATTATCCAATAACACAATAATATTTACATAAATGTTACACACTTAAAGTTATAATTTACAATTAGAGTTTATTAAAATCCATAAGTCTTGAAGTTTATTTATAATAAGATAGAAAATCAATGAGTATTCTAGGGAATTCCCAATTAATTTCCTCAAAACTTAAAAGAAAAGTCAAAAAGCCAGATTCAATGGATTATTCCTTTCCACACTTTCCCAGCCAACATCACACTAATATGGGGTTAATGGTATCTCAACATCCTGACCTTTACTTGTTACCTGCAAAAGAGTTTATGGAGATGTGGGCACAATTAACTCAGTAAGTAGGACGGAGTCAGAAGAGTACTATACAATCACAAACAAGGTTTTTAATTATGGTGAAATACAATGCAATCAATCATTTGAAACATCAGACAATATTATCTAATCTATTGTAAAGTTAGAGAAATTATATCCGCTCCAACCTAGATTAAAGAGTTTTATCGCAACTCAAATCAAACCAAATCTGAGCTTATGCAATGGAGAATACCCTCCTCTCATAACCACCTTTAAACCATGACCCTCACCCTTACCGCAACCCCATTACTTATCACTTAATTCAACTAAAGATGGAAAAATAACCATTTCAACTATCCTCATCGACTCACGAAAGGAGTCAATATTTAGTCCGAAACTCTTAATCGTTCCTCTAATGGTTGCCATGCATTTCCAGTTTTGTTAGTGGCCAAATCACTATTAGTTTCATTTAGAAGTGACTAAACAAGTTCATACAATACAAAAACGATACAATCATGTAGAACAACATGCTAAGTTCAACTCTTGTCACAATAGAATATCAATCACACGTATAACATGCGCACAAACAATTAATTACAATCACAAACAGAAGTACTCTTAAGTCTCTAAATACTCTAATGCAATATCTCAACTAACGGTAAAGTTACGATCCCAACTTACCTGTCTAAACGCTTACTATAGAAGACTTATGTCTTCAATGCTCGAATTACAAGGTGGCCTTATATATATACAAAATCTAGATTTAGTTTTCGTAAAAGTTATAAAAACATTAGGATTCAATTTAAAAGTATTCCGTTAAACGGTTATATATATAAATATATATATTGAAAGTATATTATATAAGTTAAGTTATTAAATACTAATAATATACGTAATTATACTATTACGTACAATATGTCGTTTTGATCACATCGAAACGTGCTTTAATCAATTAAATCACGTTTCAATTTTAATAAGATTATCATAGTACATAAATTTTTATAATATTATAGAGATATAAGTTATATTAACTAAGATTATCTGATTTTAATAAAAGTGGTGTTATTGGATTCATACATACCTAACAATACGTATTATGGGCTCTATTTCAAGAGATAACTTCTAAAAGGTAATTCGAATTTCTAATACACTTAATAGTGTCTATAATGAATATTATAGTATTATACTTATTTTATGTAATTAAACTATATTTTATATAATTTACTAATATAATTAATAATATGAGTATTATCTAACCTTAATATGTATATAATATACCCCAGTCATAAAACTATTATTAAATATATTAAATTTTCATTTTTTATCAAATCTGACCGGCATGTATATATATAGTTTTTATTTCATTATTTTTCACATTTTAGCCTATTATTGCTAAAAACAAGCCTCAGTTCATAATTTAAACTATTTTACTACGTAAATTCATAATAAAAAAACTTGGATCACCAAATAGTTCCCCTAAAATTTTTATAGATTGCTAAAAATATGAAGAATTTATTCATCACTTGGTTTCATGTTATCCGTTTATAGCTATATACTTGAAATTATAATTTTACCCATAAATTGCATTTAATTACCCAAATATTATTCTTTTTCTAAAAAATTAATTCCAATATATCCTAATATCATTATAAATCACCAAAAGTTATTATATATTATTTTCATCAATTAATTTCATAAAAATCCATTTATTTCACATTTTCATCTTAATCCTAGTTATTTTTAAAGCTAAAAATTACATTAAATACTAGAAATACTTAAATTAAAAATATGACTACATAGCAATTAAATATATATCATATGTATTCTATACAAAAATTTTGAACTACAAACTACATTATTTGATATGTTTATTTTGAAAGTCAAAATTTGGATGAATAGTAACATTCTTAAGTAAGCATATAAAATATTATAAATTTTAAAAAATAAAAATATCACACAAAAGTATATCTAAAATAACCTAAATATCAAATTTTCCAAAATTTTCTAAGAGGATTTAATATTTTTAAAATTAAATGAAAAATAAGGCAAAAGTTTGATCAACTTATTGCCGAAGCTACAGTTATCGATAGCCGATGAGTGTTTGTCGGTGGTGTTAGGCAATGATTGGATTGGTGGTGGCCAATCGGATTTAACAACAGACACTTAATTAGTATAGGTTCCAACTTAACCTAGTAATTCCCCTCTTTTCCCTTTTTTTTTAAATTTTTCTTTTATTGATCTAATCTTTAAATTGCTAAACACGGCATATCTAAGGCCAGTTAGTATTTATAGGGTTTAAGGGTGGCTAAGAAGAAATTTTTCTATTTATTTATTTATTTTTAGCAGGAGGTGTCTTATTTTAAATGAAATTACCTTTAACTCACCTTGTCCAAGCCTACTTGATTGCCACAGTTGAAGTCCAAAGGATTCCCAAATTTTTCCAACTTCATTTGGCTATTTAGATGGGTTTTAGTTAGTTTTTGTATTTAATTATTAATATTATATATATTATGCTAACATTTTGTATATTTGTGTATACATCCTATATATATATATATATATATATCATGTGTAACGTGTATTTGTAATCATATAATTATATTTCTAACATATCTTTTATATTTTAAAATATATTTTCTACTTATTTTTTTGAGTTTATTGCATATTACATATAATTATATAATTTTGAGTTAATTTACGAGTATAATTATTATTTATATTAAATATACTCATAAAAATATGTGTATACTCACATGGTATATTATACTATATTATTTCTTCTTATAACCTAATTAATTTATCTTTAAGTTCTCGTCACATTTCGAGTTTGTTTTTAGAGATTTAGATCATTTTTACACTATATTTAGTAATCACGCTTCTAATTTATAAAGTATGAGTTCAATCAGATAAGTTTTTGCAAAGACCTAAATTTAGACATAATTACCTTAAATGCAATTTTAGAGGCTCACATTTAGTAAAGTTTAAAAAATAAAATTTGATTGTGATCTCTTAGGCATTAGCTTTGTTATCAATATTCTCGTATATTTGTAGCAATTTTAAGAGCATAATAATGTGCTCTTAACATGTAGATTGTGAAAATTATTATTTTGGAGAAAACTTCCAAAAAAATAGCGAGTAAAGGGAGGGATTCGGGTGAAGACAAAAAAAAAAATTGATTTACCTATTTATTACATTTTTTTATTTTTTTTTTCTTGTTATTATTTTTAAAGGTATAGCAGTAATTTTGATTTGTCTCTTATTTTAGCTTTAACAATTATTACTATTCCTCCCTTTTTTCTTCCCTTTATTAACCAAGCATATTGGAAAGAACAATTCCTTCCCTCATATTCTTTCACCCTAATTTACTTCCCTACTAATTCCATTGCTTTTCCCATTCATATTATAAAAGTCATAGTAAATGATGGTGTCAATCACAAAATAGTTGGTCTTTATTTAGAATTCCATGTTTGCTTGTGAGATCAAAATAAGGGAAGAATATAATTATAATTCTTAAGAAATGAAATAAAGAAGTAATATTTATTCTTTATAATTTATTTAAGATCTCATAAATAAATATGAAAATATGTTAAAAATAAGTAAAGACTAGCTATTTTTTTAAATTTTATAAATGAATCGCAAATCTTCACTTTATATTAATAATGAAATAATAAAATCTCCACCTTGATGAAACTTTTATTTTAATCATTTTTAGCCGCTGTCCTAGTCACACTTTTAAACCAATGACCAACCTATTGCCAAGTACATTAAAACACATAAAAAAGAAAAAAAAGAAAGAAAAACACCACAACTTTATTTTATCATAATCAGAACAACCACGTATCAGAATAGGAGCTTACTGCGACATGTTAATTACCTAGTTAAGGGCTTTGCTTCAACAAATAATCAAATAGAGAGAGACAGAGAAAGAGAGACAGAGATAGAGATGGCTGCTGCAGGGTATTGGGAATATGCTGGTGGAAAAAGTAAATAACTTGTACTAAAACGAGACGGCTTTGAATAAGTCAAAATTATGAATTTAAAACAAGGTGTCGTACACTACAAAATGAAGTATCCTTCCTTTTTTTTAGAGTAGTAACGGGTGGTTATATATATATATATATATATATATATAATACTGATAGGTTAATGCGATGACTTAAGTTTGATTTTCTTTTCCTTAAGTTACTATGTATAATAGGAAAAAATAAAGAATTTATAGAATAAGATTGAAGAGTTAATTACTTATAATTTCTTTAAGTTTCACTAAGTAATACATATAAATCAGAAAATATATGCGAATGTTATATAAAATGTTATAGAAATATATGAGAGTATAGATTTATATGAAAATGTTATGTAACAGGCTCTTCCAATTTTAAAAGATTCTAATATCTTAACTTAATTACTAGTTATTAAGTAAGAAAACTTCCATAATTAAATATACCGATGTAATCAAGTAATTGATATGATTAAATCTATCTAATCAAACACAAAGAAAAACAAAGAAAACAAACGAGTGTATTATTATTATTTTATTTTTTGGGGTTAAGTAACGAGTATATTATTAGACCACAATTTAATATGTGATAGTATGTTATAGTGAAGTAATTGTAGCGTAAACGAGCAAACGAGTGGAGTAAAATCAAATCTCAATAAAAAAAACACTAACATATACGCATTCCAGAAATCCAGACATTGTATATAATATAGCCATTCACTATATTAATATTAATATTAATATTTTGTTGGAATAATTTAACTTTTTGGAAGTTACATCTTTTTAGATGAAATTATGTCTCTGTGGAATATCTATAGTCCATGATTCCTATTTTGATTAATATGTATATAATGACTTCTGTAAGTGTTGCATCGTTTACATCACGTCATACCCTATCATTGCCTCATTGGATGTATAATCAAGATGGAAAATTATTTTTCATATTTATATATGAAAATGATGTGGTGATTGGAATTGGAATTTGAACTTTTTACGGACGTTCATAATACAACACTCAATTCATTGTCTAATGCATAAGTTATATTATTTCGACACAATTACGTAGAAAGTACAAGATTATTTCTTCATACGTCGCTTCTAAGTGCAGCTGTTACGTTATAGTACTCGTCAGAAACATCCCAGGAATGTTCTCCTCCGAAATTGATGTGATACTTTGGCTGTTTATTTGGGAAGAAAAGACCAAAATGCTTCTCCAACTCCGGCGATTTCTGGTTCTCATCAAACATAGCAAATATATACGTCTCTATGGGCTTGTTAGGCCTCTTGGGTGTACCCTTCTTCACATGTTTCACCAAGTTCGCTAGGTAATTCTTAGCATTGTCTGTGGTTGCAGCAAATGCCCCGGCAGAAGGCCAACCACTCTCGGAAACAACCACCTCCAACGACCCTCCTCCAGCCCTCTCAAGAGCCGAGTAAAGAGAATCTAGCATCGCGTCAAATAGGTTCTGATATCCCCGGGGACCGTCGTGTACCACGACCGAGGGCGATGTGAATGTAGCATACTGGAGGCTGATGTCTCTAGGATTACCAACGTAGCTAAAATAGGTGTAAATGTTGGCTAGCAAAGGTGACCTATTATTGACTAGGAATTTGATAATAGGGTCCAAGTAAGACCTAACATCCCCTCTAAATGCACCTTGCGAAGGGGGATAGGAATTACCAATCAAAGTCATGTCAATTGCAGTGGAAACTTTGATTTGGCCCAGTCCAAGTGATCTAAGTGCATTTTTAATGTTCCTCATTGCTGGAAGTACATATCTAGCAAACTGTGCTGACCCTCCAACAGGGCTCACCTCATTACCTACCGCGATGTAGCGGAATTTAACACTAGGGAAGTAGTTTTTCACATTCCTTTGGACCCATGACCTTGCGGCTGATGGATTGTTGGCTAGACTTGGGAGGTCGGAATTGGGAACCCCAAGCATCAGTTGGATGTTTGAGCCTCGAAGAGCTTGTAAGGCGGCTTGGTTCGGGTCGTAGATTCTCATCCTGTTGAGATTGTGTGACTTGCAGAGAGCAACTACCTGGGATGCTGGTGGCAGGTTGTTGCCCAGCATTCCGTAGCATACACCAATGGATTCAACACCTGCATTTTAACATCATTATGGTCAGCCAAGTTGAAAGTCAACCCAAAAAAAGAAAAAAAACAGGCAGGTGAACGTCCTCGATAACAAGGCTTTATTATTAGGAAAAATCATAGATACATATTTGTGGAATACAGATAAACCCACAAAACTCTCAAAGCATAATTTTATCCCTATCATTTTAACTTTTTATATATATACATATCTTTCAAACCGTTACTAAAACTCCAAAATCATGGTTTTATATAATCTTTTAATGATAGTTCGGTATATATATCCATTTTTTTCGAAAGATATGAAAATGTTAAGTCAAATTTCTGAATTTTTTAGAGTTCTTTATTCCTAATTGACTAGTAGTTTTAAGAGTATATTTTACACGTACCATTGTCTCGGTGCCAATTTTTCAATCAGAATCTACAAGTAATGCTTTTTTGATCCGAATCCATGAGCCGATACATATAGGCAAGGGGAAGAATTTCATACATATGAAGTATAGAACTACATATCTAAATCTAACTATACAATTGAAGTTTTTCTAGTCTTAACATTTGAAATAATTTGAATGCCATAATAATGGATGTCAATCATAACATTGGCACAAAATTTTGCTAATTTTTAGATTAAAAGCCTATGATGATCCTTAAACTTTATCCTATAACATCAATGGCACGATTACGTCAAAAGATAAACTTAATTGAACAAAGTTTTCCTTTCCAAATGATATTTCTGTCCATATTTTCTTCAATCATATATTGTTATATATAAATTAGAAAAACAAACTTTAAAATATATATTAAAGATCTTTCATATATGATAAAATGCGATTTAAAAAAATTATAAATATGAAACAATAACATTTGACAATATGGAAATGTAATCAAAGTTAAAAAAAAAAAAAAAACTAGTATTAAGATTTTACTAGAGAGATTACCTACGAAGCAAAGGTTTCCCACTAGGAGTCCCAGTAAGATGGCAGAGAGCACAAGTGAAGCCATGTTAAAGAGAGTAGGACAAAGGAATTGATTTGAATTTTGATTGTCGTAACCAAATTAAAACTCCTTATATAGAGGGACAAGTGACTCCTAGTCCTCGTACTTGACCTGCTTATCAAGGAACTTGATAATCCATGCTTACCTGTCTTGGTGTGCTACAGAATAGTCAACATATGTCGTCTTCCTCGAAAGTTTCATTTTCTTTCCTTGTTGTGCTGTTATTTTAGATAATGTAATACAATGACTAGTGTCTGCCTTGAATAAGGACTATACGTTCATTCAGTTTGAGCCACATATTCCCTATTTGCTTCCTAATATTAGACCCAAAGACTTTATATGATTACTAAAGATTACTATGAATATTGAACTGAATATAAGGGTAGTAGGTACATTTGATTCCATCTATTTATGGATCAATTTTTTTTAACGTTTCAATTATGTAAATATGCTCAATAGGGTCGTATTTTCTTTAGATCTAAAATTAGTGTAAATTATATCTAATTCTATGTATAATAACTTTTACCTATTCTTTTTCCATTTTAAAGATTGACATGTGATGTTTCTTATTAACGCAGCGGAGATATGATGAAGTAATTCAAAAATAGGGGTTCTACATATACTTGTTTTAGCAAAGCCAGTGATTTTTGCAGCACAATTACGTTAATATGAAATGTTGCGGGGAAAGAGGGATATGAGGTGATATATAGAAAAAACAGATTCCATAATTTTCCTAAGAACTCGAAACATATCCAAGGAAAATACTATCAATTGAGAAAAGCTACATATTTTTAAGCATATTATGATTTTAAACAAATTAACAAAATTCTGAAATTGAAGATTACCAAAAAAAAAAAAGAAAGAAAGAAAGAAAGAAAGAAAGCAAAAATTATGAAATACTAGGTCTATTAAGAAATCAATAAAAAGAGGGGTTTGAATTGATTTGACGTAACTAAATTTTAACTTTTTAAGAATCCTTTCCTTTACTATTTTTGAGAATTAGTTATGCTTTCAAGCAATAAGTAAATGCAGAAATTTTAATTAAAAAAAAAAAAGAATTAAATAGAAGTTGAATCAAGAATTACCATGGTTCCACCTTATAAGTTGGTCTACTATTCTAGTTCTAGGTTGAGCTTTAATATATCGAATTTTTAATTTTATTTAATTATTATTTATCATATACTTTATTTTTTTTATTTTTTAAATATCCAAATTATAGTTCATAGTACCATCCGTGGATTTGAAGCCATTGAACATTAATTTTTTTCTTAACAGCATAACATATTAGCCTTTTGGTAAGCAATCAATTCCAACTATCACAACGAATAATACCAAAATATAATTAATATGACAATAAAAAAATAATCGTGTCATGTTAGTTTCTCCTAAATATCTTTCTTAATTTCCCAATATTTACACTTCATCGCAGAGTTCTTCTCCTTCTTTCCTTCTCTAAACACCTTAATAAACTCTAGTGTGACTAAAGTTAGGTGCTAAGCCGACCTAGAACTGTCGGTTTACTGGTTCAACCATGACTGAACTATGATCAACCCGTGGAAAGCGATTTTGAGTCAGTTCAGTCCGTAAACTATTTTTTTTTTTAATATTTAATTTTTTATTAATTTCTTTTTTATATAAATACATTAATAATTTCTAATAATATAATATCTTTCTTGTATTAATTCATGAATAATTTCTAATTTTTTTATTAATTTCCGATCTAATGTAATTCTAATTTTTTTATTTTTTTCCCTTAAATTTTATTTTTTTCTTATATTTAAGTCCTTAACATTTAACAAGTTTTACAAAAAGAACTTACATTAACTAAAATTAAATTTTTCATTTACTTTTAACACATAATTAACTTATAATTAGTTATTTATCATTAGTTTGATAATATTACTTTTAAAAAATTGTCATTCATCATCATAAATAAAATAGTTTTGATATGCAATAACTTACTAAATATTATCCAATTATTTTTTTCGACTTAATAATCTCTTTTTTTATTACCTTTTTTTTAAGGAAGTGAACCAACCGAGCCGACCCGCTAGTTTAATAGTGGTCTTACCCGACGGTTTGTAACCGATCGATTCGAGTAATTCTGCCCTCTTGAATTACCTAGACCCTGAGGGCCCGATGGTTCAGAAAGACAGTTCAACCCGACCTCTTACAGGCGAGCCGGTTCACAGTTCTAAACTAATCCTTGCCCACGTCTAATTATGATTGCCCCTTTTATATATATATATACACATATATTTTTTCCTTCCTTCACCATCCTAAACTCTCCTTAATCGCTGATCACAACATCCAGAGACCCACCATTATTGATTTCCGATCCTTTTTATTTCCTACAATTCCTACTATCGTCAATCTACTGACTTCCGCCACAGTAAATCCTTCAATAAGAATAATTTGTCAGAGGATTGTGGCGATAGAGTTGGTATTCATTCGTGAGTATAGTATCTAAAATAAGTGAACTTTTATGTATTTATTTTTTTCTTTTTACATATTGTGTTCCTTCCTTATTTGGACCATCTTATTACACAACCAATTAGTGAGAGTTTTTGTACCTCTAGGAAAGACAATTTATTCCCTCCGCCAGAAAAACCATTATATGGTGGCAACTCTCCTGATCCTCTTCCTCTTTCTTACAAAAGACCCAAAACTCAGAAGCTATACTTTCATGCCCGTTGCCATACCGATAAATGAGCATTATTTTAATTAAATATGGCTTTATTTCTATCCTTCCAAAGAACCCATATCACAGTAGTAAACACTAAGCGGGCATGGTTAGGGAGGTTGATTTCTCTTATTAACAGACAGAGGTACTATAAGGTTTAGCCGTAGCTACTCTCGCCAAGGTTTTGTGACAATGGTGTTATTGGAGGTAGAGTAATAGAAATTTAGTTCCATGCACCATGAGACAACACAATCTAAACCTCTGCAAGAATCAATTCTACACTATGAATCGGCCCTTTCAGCCATTCAACCAACCCCAACCCGTTTTAAGTGAGGTTAAACTGACTGTTAAACCATCAAATTTTAAATACTTAAATAGTTCGATCATAACAACTCGCCAGGTTAGCGAGCTATCGAAACGAGGGTGGAACCAACCTTGAATGAGCAATTTGGCTTGATGGTTTCGTCTACCTAAAAAATTAAAAAATATATATAAATAATATATAATATACTATAGATATACTATATACATAATTCAAACATAATATATATTACTACATATAATATATATAATGTAAACAAGTATATAGTATATGTATATATAGTAATTAATATACTATATATACTCTATAATATACATATATATTATATATTATACCATACATAATATACTATATAATATACCATATATATAATATAAAATAAAAATCACATATTTACGCTCACACGGTCTAAACGAATTATTTTGGCATCGGAAAAAAATTGAATTAAAAATAAAATTTTTATTTACAAGTAACGATATAAAGTTTTACATTTACTTAAAAAAAAAAGATAAAAAGTTCACAAATTATTTATAATAATTAAGGAAAATTCAAAACAAAAAAAAGCCAAAAAACAAAAAATCCTATGGTTTAAGTAAATTGGCCCTAATCCATCCCCTTAAGAGCTGAATCTAGTTCACTCTCTTACCGAGCCCTGAACCAACTTTTCAAGATCGATTCCATACCGATTTGGTCCGGTGAACACCACTAACGCAATCTTTTAACTAATGTTTAATAGATAGATTTAGGATCAACTCTGCATGAGGACACGTAGAAAATGCAACAACGTTCCTTTTCCACCAAAATTGTTGTATTATGACAATGTTTCCAAATAACGTTTGTACGGGCAATCAGTTTGAATTTCCATATCCTTACACCATGGACACACCCTCGGCCCTCCTCCCTGTGACAGTGTGTCCTTAATAAGAAGATGTAGACAGATATGGTAAGAAACTAAAGTATCCAAATTAGGATTAACAATTACTGATACGAAATAGTAATGAACTGAAGCATCGAATTAGAGTTAACAATTGCTGAAACAACACAATAACACTAAACGTGATAAGATAAAAAATTTTCTTGGGAGGGCGTCCTCCCTAACATTTCCACCCTCTTCTTAAATGAAATAATATTTAGGAACATAAAAATTGGGTTTTATTTTTTTGATATAATATCATTATGATTTATTTATGTAATTGTTTACCATTTTTCACAATGGAGACACCGCTTGTAAAATTGTTTGTATATTCACATCAACATAACTACAATTCTACTTTAATGTTTTACAAGATTCAACAAAATAAATATACATGTTTTTTATATAGTGGGATGCATTAAATTTAAGATAATGGCAAGTAACCTTATAAACTATTGATCCGGTGTAAATAGTCCCATCAAACTGCCAATATATGATTTTACCTATATGTTACCTTAATATATAAATAACCCCCCGCGCTTCTAGAATGCAAAAACCATCACTAAAAGCTATTGATAAGAACGGCTTTTGGATTGTAGCAATGGCTTCGGAACGCACTCACGCATTTTAGTAACTTTAAATACCCTTAAAAATGTTATTCAATTCATGTGATGGACCAAGCACAACTTCAATTTATTAATTAGGTTACTACGTAAAATTCAAGCCTGGATGCTGATTTTCATCTACATCGAAAAGCAATATAGTAGATAATCCTCGATACTGATGTGATGTTATTGACAAATTAAAACCAATCTTATCAGACTTAATCCAAATAATTGATATGAATATATGAAAGGATCAAATGTTAAAGAGATAAAATCGAATTTAATCGTAGTTCAATTAAGATTGAACCAAATTAAATCGAATCGATTTTATCGTTAAATTGGATTGAACTAGATTGAGTCGTAATATCAATTCAGGTTTAAAAATACTAATTAAAACAATATAACTGATTTTGTCTTGAAGATTTAAGTAAATTAAATATCGTGCTATCTAAAAAGTGAGAGAACATCTAAAATTATGGAGTTAAAACATCGTCATATCTTTCAAAGACGTGGCCACATAGCGAGAGTCTTCTTTCCCTCATTATAGATTTAACATGAAGAGTACACGGTACATTTTATATCATTGATTAAATTTTATGGAATAATTGCTATCATACTCTTGGTATACCCTAAACTTTTAGTCATAACTTTTAAAATTATGTATTAGATACCACTACTAAGATCCTGAAATTAATTTCAAGAAGACCATGAATAGAAATTGTATTTTAGTTTTACCAACTATTGAAATATATCTATATATTTTCAAAAATTACCGGAAGTTTTGTAGAATCAAGGTACTTAGCTAATAGTTCAGAATATGTATATGCAATTTGTGACCGACTTTTTTATATGAAGAGAGAAAAATGAAGGGAAAAAAAAAAAGTAAAAAAAGAAAAGAAACTTTTCCGATCACACATAAATCAGTGTGTGCAAGTGGTGACTCGATGGGTTGTCCCCATTATCCGGAAGACCTCGGAGCTGCTTTATCCATTGCGATGATTATCATTTAGTGGAAATTGGCCAACCTTGTGGAATAATTCAAGGGCAAGTTGGTGTGTTGGACGAGAAAGCTTTCTTTCAATGTTCGTGCACTTAATAGTTAGACATTTAAAACTTGTATAATCAATATTAAAAAATGTAAAAGGATTTTCATTTTAGTAAGTAGTTAAAAACTATTAATAACCTTAAAAAGAAAGTTTGAATATATACATGCACAAATAATGCAATATATGGACAAAAGTTATAAAAATGTTTCTTAGTTTTTTTTTTTTAAGAGTTAAAATTGATATAAACATTGATTTTTTAATGAAATAAATCGGATTCAATTTCTCATCTTTTGAGTTATAATATGATATTAATTGAAAAAAAAAGGAAGAAAAGAAAAAAACTTTGTTAAGGACAATTGATTAATGCATAGACAAAGTCCTGTTAAGATTGGATCTCCGTCTGGGTTTTGGAATATGCTGCGACTAGACCTGGCCAAAAGGATGTGCATGAAACATTGAAAAGGAAAAAATAGACCAAGTGGACGTTTGACGTTTGGTGGAATGGTGATCATAAATTTTTCCAACTTTATCTCAATAAATGTATCCGGCGGCTTCTTAGTTCTTATGATATCAAAGAATGATATAAAAAATAATAATAATAATAATAATAATAATAATAAAGTGATGTCATCGGTGATGTTTGCCTTTCCTCTAGCACATAAGGAGCCGAATGAGTTAAAAATGGCATATCTATATAATGATATTAAAAAGAAGGATTTTTTTATTTTTACGAGATCGATATCGCTATCTATTTTATTTTTAATTTAATTATTTTTAAATTTAAATTATTGAATAAATTATAAATTTAATAATTTAAATTTAAAAATATAAAAATAAGTGATGGAATAATAGGCGAAACCGATCCCAATGAAATAAAAGATATAAATACAGGTCAAGGCAGCAAATCTATATTTCTCTAAACAAATTTTAAAGATAAGATAGGAAGAATTTTTTATTCTACTCTTGTTGAAAGGAAACATAAATCAATTAAATAAGTCAGGTCAATACGATGTTTGGATTATTGCAAACGAAGCAAAAACCTTTGAACTGGCCATGCATATCTGCCAACGTAGAATAAGTCAGGTCAATACGATGATTTTGACGAAACATGTGAAGAAAATCCACGATGTACTAAAAATAGGAAAGATACAAATTTAAAATCTCATTATCTACTCTTTTAATTTGTTTCAATTCAAATTATCCAGGTCGTTCGAGTTTTCCAAAAGAGTAATTCCATTAAACTGCTAAGCATTCTGTCCACTCTTAACTCGTCTCAATATTGAATAAGCTCTGAAAATATTTAATGGAATAGTATTATTAAATATACAGTATTAAGTGATATAATAGCATCACAAAAAATAAAAATAAAAAATAACTTTGAAAAAAATTTTACAACCTCAACGACTGCATCATTCGCCATTCCTTGCTAGCCAAGGCAAAAATTTATGATAGGTAGCAAACCACTCGTCTAAGATGGTCATGACCCTCATATAGAAAAAACAAAAAAAAAAATCATTTATAAGATTGACATTCATAATCAAGCTGTGTAACCAAACTTCGACCTAAAAATTTTTCTCTTTTTCATATCTTAAGAGTAATAGATCGTTCACTTAACTAAATGGAACGAGAAAGGAATATAATTGGAATTCTGAAAGAATGTAATAAAAGTGTAATACCTATTATTTTGTTTAATTGGATTAATAAATAACTTAAAAATAGACACATAATAAAGCCTTAATGATTAAATTACCCTTAATCCATTTTCTTTTTCCAGTAATTCTAAAATAATAAGTGATGATAGTGGTAGAAATCAACTACAGGGATAGAGGCAGTAATAATGATCGATGGCGGTTGTAAGTAGTGGTGATGGTGGTGGTCAATAACGGTAGTAGTAGTAGTGGCGATAGCAGTGGTGGTAGTGATGACGATAACGATGGCGATGGCAATGGCGATGGATGATAGTGGTGGCGGTAAGCAAGGTAGCAGCTTGGAGAGGGAAGGAAGGGGGGTAGCAATGACGATAACAATGGTAATGATGATAACAGCGGTTAGAGGTGGTGGTGGTAGTAGTGGCAACAGTAATAAGTGTAGCAGTAATAATAGTGAGTGATGGTAGCGACAGTAGCGTGGCGATGGCAGCGACGGCAACGGTAGTAATGGGTGATGGTGGTAGCAGCAAGGTAGCAGTAATGGCATTGGTGGGAGTGACGGTTAGTAGTGACAGTAGCAGTGGCAATGACAATGATGATAGGTGGCTGACAATGGTAGTAGCAGCTGCTGCAGTGGTGGTTGCGGCTTCAATGGTTGCGATTGCAATGGTTGCGGCGGCGGCGATGATGGTAATGATAATAGTGGTCGGTGATAGTAGTGGTAATGGTAGTGATGATAATAGTAGTAGTGGTAATTGGTAATGGCGGTCGGTAATGGCAATAGCAATAATGGTGGTGGTCGTTCTTAAAGTGATATGAGATTATTTTTAAAAAAAATATAAAATTTTATGAGAAATCGTGATTTTTTGATTGAATCAAGAAATTATTATTTAGAAATAAAAAGTCAAGTGAACACTATAATAAGAAATAAGAAATGAATTGAATTATAATTTCTCTCAAGTGAATAAGACATAAGTGGCTCTAGATTCTTAGGATCTTGGAGCAAAAGCATTATAAACCCCCAAGTGACTGAATTGCCATAGCAAAGTACATTCAAAATCTACTTATGGAAGAGATTAGTTAAAAATTCTCCTTGTCTTCATGTCATTTAGATAGACTACAACAAACTTATTAAGAGAGTCATTAATATCTTATTCATCGAGGTTCAAAAAGTAGGCATTAGTGAGACTGAAGAAAGGATAAAAGTCCAAAACCTCTATCCTACAACCTTAAGCCAAAGTCACTACTAATAAAACCGAATGGCTATCCACCAACGTGGTTAGGTTATACACCTATTATAAGTTTCTAGCCTGATCTCGTTGCCTTTGTTTTTAGGGAATTTACATATTTTTGCTTTATTTTCCTATTAAAGTTTTACAATTTTTAACTTTTTATTATATTATTTAACTTACTATAGTTGATAGTATTATTTTTCTTTTTCTTTTTCTTTTTTTGCGAAGGAAAACTTTTATTAATGATTGTGGACTTATGGGAAGTTGACACATGTAGAAAGCACAAAATTTTTAGTAGACTTGATAGAAGTCCTCTTTTGGAAAATGTCAAGAAGTCATAGAGAAAAACAAAAACACATGATTAATTTAAAAAAATATATACATATTATATATATATCTTATAAAACAAAGTTTAACATAATTTTAATTTTCTTCCCAACCTAATCTGCTGTTTGTTTCTACCCCTATTCCTATTATAACTGAAACATCCTATTATCATTCTTTACATTTAGAGGCATACTTTATATGTGCAACAAGGACGGGCCAGAGGGGGGCCCATAGGGCCATGGTCCCCCCCAGCCCAAAAAATTGCCTTCAATGACTAAATGAGAATACTTGTATTGAATAACAAAATGAGACAAAGAACAAGCCCATCTTAGCAGCCCATCACCAAGGCCCACGCTTGCTGCCTTGGTAAATTAATGCCCAGCTCCAGCTTTACTTACATGTTGCAATCAATGTTGAATTAATGCCCCGCCTTAATTAGCATATTCACGTGGATTTTTTTCTCCTATATTTGTCATATCCATTGATTCTTTTTTTTTTTTTTTTGGTCTGTCTTACATATAACATATTATGTTACAACATCCAAGGAAATTGATAGATTGAAAAACTTAGAATATCTTAGTAGTAGTAGGCAATTTTGAAAATTGATTGTTGTTTTCCCATTTCCCTTGATAAAAATAAAGAATTTTTCATATTTGAAATTATATATATTCAAATCTAATTTTAAAATTATAATTTACTATATTATAACTTATATTATCAATAATTTTCCTAATTTATTGGCCAACAAATTTTATTGATTGTCTATCTCTCCTTTTTATATAGAGGAATCAATTATAAATACTACATTATTTTTCGTAAGTTCAGCTTTTACATATTGAATAATAATAACATCATTTTCAAGAGTAAGAGTCACAATCTTTATTATATATAATATATCCTGTCTTCCTTCGCTATGTGACTTTTTTTTTTCATTGTACAATGTTTTTTTTTTATACTAGTATAAATATCATTGTATTGTATTATTCTCTTTATCTTATTTTTTCATAAAAGTATTTTTCTTTTCAATTTAGTTTTTCACAATTATTTCCTTGTATTGTTTCATATACTAATCACTAGAAAAACTATAAATGAAAAGAATTTTTAAATTATTGTCTTTTGACTTGTATAAAAAGATGCATTGCTAAAAAATCTGTTATAGATTCTATCATAGATGAATTTTGTGATAACGATTTGAACTTTTTTTTTATGACATTTTAAAATTGTACTTTTTTAATAATACAATGGATCTAATCTTGATGTTATTGAGAATGGTCCCCTGTATTTTTTAATCTTGCATTCATCCTTACTGTGCAACAAACAAAATGTCTCATAAATGTAAAGTGCAACCACCAGATGCATCATAACATTTTCTATGATTTGTAAGAAGAAACTAATCTTTTCAACAATATAAAGGACAGACTCAAAATCATATAATTTTAGGGATAGGGATGGTGGCATACATATTTTAATTAACCCAATATTAACATCACTGATAAAAAAAAAAATTGTTTATTATCATAATTATATTACAATGTAAAAGAATCTTGTCAATAATTTGACATGCAATAAGATTAAGGGTAATCTATGCGCTTTATAAGAAGTTAAAAGAATAAACTTTTTATTATTTTATTATGCATATATATTAAATAAAATTTTTTTATTATTTATAAAAATTACATTAATATATCAAATTTATGTAAGTTTTTCTTTTCAATAAAGATGGATAAAAAAAATATTTAAATATGAAATCATAAGTAAAGCAAAGAGAACAAATTGACATAAATATAAGTATTGTACTAATTCTTTTTATAATAATTTTGTATGATTGTTTTATTAAAAATGCTAAAAAAAACTTTTTGAATATAAGTTATTAGGTAATAATGATTGAAATAATTCACATTTTTTATAACAAAAAAAAAATACTTAATAAAGTCATATAACCAGTACTATTTATCAATAATATATGTGATATAATTGGTACATATGTAATACAAATAATATAATTATTATTTATAATATGTTACTAACAAAAAATAATAATTTAGGAGAATTTATTTAGTTTAAAATAATTTGTATAGACACCTCATTTTTGCTATTTTTCATTTTACTTTAGTTGAGCCAAGTTAATAAATTAAAAAAATAAAATAAACGAAAATTAAAAGAAAAAATAAAAAAAGAAAGTCAAGTCAAGTCGAATCGAGTCCAATCATATCGAGTCAAATTGTAATGAGTCCAATCGTATCGAGTTGAATCATATCCAGTCCAGTTGTATCATATCAAGTCAAACCGTTCCAAATTGAGTCGAATTGTTTAATGTCGAATCAGATAACAGTGTATGACTAATTTAGTAAATTCTTAAATTGTTGGAGAATTAAGCTTTATTAAAGTAATTTTGGTCCAGTCTGATATAAAATAGATTTTTTTATCTAAATTATATTAAGCTAGATTAGATTTACAATTTATTAAGTGGATTGCTAGGCTAAATCAAATTAGATCGCTAGGCTAAATCAAATTAGATCAGATTAGGCCCGGGCTTGGAAAATAGAAAGCTCATAATAAGGAAGGGTTTCTAGAAGCTAAGTCTTATCTCAAGGAATCACTATCCTATCTTTTGTATCTTTCGATCAAATCTATAATTAAAACAATACAAAAAATACGATTGATGGTTTTGTAAATAGCTAGTCGATATGTGACGTTGAGGACGTTTTTTTACGAAATCCCATAATCACTTCGCAAATTCGCATAGCCCCTGAAACTTACCATCACCCACAATTGCCAAGAAGACCCACGCTCCAATTTCCAAACTCCATAACACATCCCTAAAGAACCATACAGTAGCTACAAGTCCAAACGTCTGACGCATGGCCATTCCTGACGCAACTGAGCAGCCAAACATAATTTCACCATCCTTCACCGCATGTTCCCTAACCCCCTGCTCCGTCCTCGCCTAAGTCCTCAATTACGCAACACAAAGCCGAAGTTCGCGTCAGCTCCTCAACAATGCAAATAAAAATCCTCACTCCCCTAATGCAATCCGAAGACAGCTGACATGCCTTACCATCCAAGCTCACACACCACAACGCCAACACATCGACCAAATCAATGACCACACTTAATCCAAGTTGTAAGTCTTACAATCCACACAATGATTGCCTGATGTCCACAAATCCGATAAGTCCGCTACACACACCACTCCAACACTCGAGCACATATGAAGTCCACACGTGAGATCCATCGCACACAATCACACACGTACGGTCACGCACGACTCGATTCGGTGAATAATATTATTTATTTTATTTGTTTTATTAGTTAGTTTAATTATTTTTACTAATTAATTTTTTTGTTTTAGAGCAAGTTTTTTTTATTATTATTTACTCGATTTTTTAGATAGTCCCAATTTTTAATAAAATTTAGTTCAATTACATTTTTTTTAGTAAAATCATGTTTTCTTAAAAAAAAAAAGGGAAAAAAGTTACGTATTTAGATCGTATCTTACGATTAAGATTTAAAAATACATATCTTTCAGTTAAAATTTAGAAAAGATACATATGACATATATATCTTGTGGTTAAGATTTAAAAAAAATACATATAATATACGTATTTTGTAGTTAGGATTTAAAAAAGATATATATGAAGATACGTATCTAAATCGTATCTTCAACATATCTTACAGTTAGGATTTAGAAAAAATATCTTTTAAGTTTTTTGTAAAAATAAAAAATCTTAACCGAAGTTTTTCAAAAAAAGATTTAGTTAATTAGGGTTTTCTTTAATTCGAAAAAATTAGATTTCTTAGTATTTTTTTTAAATAATAAATTGTTAAAAAACGTAAACTTAGCTTAGTTTTCGAAATAAAAAGAATCAACCCACTAAAAATTTTATAAAAAAAGAACTACGGTCAATTTGATTTCAACTACCAAGTATGTAAGCACCTTTGGGGTAACCGCATAAAAAATTAATAAAATTCCTTTTTCTTTCTTAGAAATTCGTAATAAAAAAAAACTAAAAAAAATCACTTTAGTTATCTTTTGAATATTTAGGTATATTTTAAGTATTTTTTACAAAATTATAAAAATAAAGCCCATCAATTTTTTTTTTTTAGTTTTATATGGTGACTTAGTCTTAATAGGTTAGCCCTTGAACTTGGTTTTTTTTTTCTGATTTAATTTTTCTAAAAAATCATTTTTTTAAAAAAATAAGCAAATCAGTAGTTAAATTAGGTTTTTCCCACCTAAAAACCCTAATTTTATTTTTTACCGGTTAAACTAGTTGGCAACTCTAATTTTAAAATTTTTTTAAACATTTCCTTAATTTAATGTCGAGTAATTTATATTAAACGGGCTGAGCTTGATATAGGTTAAATTAAGGAAATTGAAATAAGGCTCGACAATTTATAATTAATAAAATTATGTTATTGGTCATTATAAAGAAAAAAGTTTAATAAATGCAAAAAGAAATAAGTATTGCACTAATTCTCTTCATGATAACCTTGTATGATTATTTCATTAAAAATGCTAAAAAGCAAATATATATATATATATAACACCATTTTGAATATAAGTTAGTAGGCAATAATGAATGAGATAATCCACATTTGTTTTCATAACATCAATTGAAAAAAAATGTATTTAACCAAGTTATATAATCGATACTATTTATCAATAGCTTATATGATACAACCGGTATATATGTAATATGAATAGTATATGTTAACAAGGCTCCTCAGATATGGGCCCCTCAAGCCTGTCCAAATCTAATACGTCGTGTCGCTTAGGGCTTACCCCTATAGGCTCAAGCCTTGGACCTGGATTGACTAAACCCGAAAAACTCCGCAACGACTAAAATGCACAAGATAAGGATAAAACATCAAGTTAATAGTCACATCCGGAATAATTGGAACATGTCAGACATCACGATCCCTCTCTCTCATGCTTATAAGAGAAGATCTCTCTCCACTAACCGTCTTCCAACTACCGGTGCCACTTCACCATAAATACCGGTCCACTACCTAGCAATAAATTTCTCTACACTCTATACACCAAGCTTACTTAATTGTTCTAAAGCATTCTCTAAAGCTCATTACTGACTTAAGCATCGGAGTGGCTATGCTGGACAATCTCCCAACATCCCCTCATAGTATCTTATTTTGTAGGTCTACTACACATAGAGCCTAAACACTACTGGCTAATACCTAAAGACGACATTTGGCGTCATTTGTGGGAAACCAAATTCTTACACCCAAAACCTCAAACACATTAAACACATAGCCCGCAAGCAATTTCTGAACATCATGTCTCAACACGATGAACAAGAGAACCGCCAGTTGGTGAACAACCAACCTATAAGCAATCAACCCCTCCTAAGGGCTGCATTGGAGGAGCACATGAAGTACTTGGTTAAGGAGTATGCTGCGTAAAACAGGCTACTCCACATTCGCCTAGAAGAAGCAAAGAGGTACAGCGCACAAAACCATCCACTAGAAGCCTTAGATGCTTACACTAAGTAGAATAACCCCTTACAACAGTAACAAAATGGTAGGGATTAGCAACCTAACCTACCCTTGCAACAACAACTGACAAGTTCTATGACCACCCGTAACCGAGCAGTTGCTGGGAATGAGCAAGAAGCCAACTTACAAGGAGTAAAGCTCATTCAGCAGTACATCAAGCTCTCCCTGCAGACAATACTGACCTTAACGAGCTCCATACCATAGTAAGAAGGCTCTCCGAGCAATAGGGAGCAAGACCACTAGCGACATCGGACTGATCGCCAGGAATAAGACCCCCTTCACCTATGGTATCCAAGACAAAGTATTACCTCTTAACAGCAAACTTCCGACCTTAGACCAGTACAATGGCACAAGTGACCCTAACGATCATCTCCTCCACTTTCATACCCTCATGAACCTTCATGGTCATGGGGATGCTATAATATACAAGACCTTCCCAAACACCCTGAGGAAGGTAGCCTAAATGTCGTTTAACTACCTCCCCAACAATTCCATTAGCTCCTTTGACAAGCTAACACGAAGATTCAATCCCTACTTTAGGGCTAAGAAGCCCCTATCTAAGGACACATCGTCCTTATACCTCATAAGGTAAGGTAAAGGCAAGTCCCTACGAGACCACATGGCTCGATTCAACAATGCTGTAGTTAAGATCCCTCAACTAGACGAGGGAATCGCTGTCCATGCCGCTCAGTTCAGTATCTGACCTTTGGAAGACTTATGCCAATTGCTTACAAAGAGCAAGCCGAAGATCCTAGCTGACTTTTGGAATGAAGCCTAAAAGTACATCGACCTAGAAGACAACATTTGTGCCAAGCACAATGCCAATCGAAAGAGGTCAGGAGGAAAGCAGGACAAAGAAATATTGTTTGTAAAGGATCACCTCGGCTGCAAGCTACTGAGCATATCAAAGGGGGAGAGCTCTGGGAAGAAGAAGCCCCGAGCCAAGCGTAATTCTGCTCCCCCTTCCTATTTATACCCAGTATACATCCCTAAATAGACCCATTACTCGAGTTTATCCCAAAGTGAAGCACCAAAATCTGCTACAGAAGCCGCAAAAAATTGCAGGAAACCCTAATCATTGGAACTCTGATAAACACTTTTAGCTCCACGACGACTACGGCCACACCACCAACGAGTGCTTCCAGTTGAAGAACGTCATCAAGTATGCTATTGAACTCGGTTTCTTCAATAAACACATGGCTCATCTGAGGAACGATGACCATTTTGACGATGATGGAAATAGGGCACCTCGGAGGTGACAAACAAAGAACACCCACACTAAGCAATACAATGACTACTACAATGACCATGCCTTCAGTGGTGTTATTAACGTTAGTATAAGGTGCCACATCCTAGGAGCCAGCCAAACACTAGCGGCTCTGTTAACGCCCCATCAGAGGTATTGGCTATAAAGGAGAAGAGATAGAAGTTGGACAATTTCATCTCCTTCTCCAATGATGACCTTGAAGGAGTTAATACACCCCATCAAGATGCCCTAGTGATAAGGGCAAGGATCTCAAATT
Source organism: Lumnitzera littorea (assembly GCA_024138015.1). Classification (NCBI taxonomy): domain Eukaryota; kingdom Viridiplantae; phylum Streptophyta; class Magnoliopsida; order Myrtales; family Combretaceae; genus Lumnitzera; species Lumnitzera littorea. The sequence continues at coordinate 16,872,771 of JAMXBB010000004.1, forward strand.
TTAAGGTCTTAAAGATTATGGTGGACACTAACAGTTCAAATCGGGTACTCACTGAGGCAAACCATGAGAGTTGAGGTTGAGACCCCACTCGAAGTAAAGGACGAAATCGTCGCTCTCCTGCGGGCAAATTCAAATAAGTTTGTCTGGTCTACATTAGACATGCATAGAATCTCTCCTAACCTAGCAACCCATAACCTTAACATCGACACTACCATACGGCCTGTCAAGCAGAAAAAGAGGTATTTCGCTCCAGAAAGACAGGTTGCCATCGAGGAAGAGGTATAGAAGCTGCTTAAGGCCAGCTTTGTAAGGGAAGAAAAGTACCCAACCTAACTAGCAAACGTAGTGCTAGTTAAGAAGAAGAATAGCAAGTGGCGAATGTACGCCAATTACACTGACCTCAATAAAGCCTACCCTAAAGATTGTTTTCCCCTCCCGAGGATTGAATCAACTTATCGATTCCACTTCAGAACATGCCTTGCTAAGCTTTATAAACACCTTCTAGGGATACAACCAGATCAAAATAGACCCAACAGACAAAGTCCATACCTCTTTCATCACCGATTACAACACGTATTGCTATATCGTAATGCCATTCAGTCTGAAAAATGTTACCAACGACTAGTGACGAAACTATTTAGGCCCCAGATTGGGTGTAATATGGAGGTTTATGTCAATGACATGGTCGTCAAGAGCTAGAAGCTAGATGATCATGTCAAGGATCTCTAGAAAGCCTTTGACTAGATGCGCATGTACGATATGAAGCTAAACCCTCAAAAATGCGTCTTTAAGGTTGGATCTAGTAAGTTCCTAGATTTTCTGATGATACAAAGAGGAATCAAGACCAACCCTGAGAAAATTACTACCATAAAGGGAATGAAGCCTCCAACCTCAATCCAAGACGTATAGAAGCTCACTGATATGGTAGTTGCATTAAGTAGATTCATCTCGAGAAGCATTGATAGATGCGTTAAGTTCTTCAAAATCTTGAAGAATTCGAAGGGCTTTGAATGGACTCCAGAGTGCATAACCGCTTTTCCCTAGCTCTAAGACCTCATGCACCCACCAGTCCTCTCCAAGCTTGTCCATAAGGAGGACCTATTTTTGTACCTAGTCGTAAGCAACCAAGGTCTCTCCTCTATGTTGGTTAAAGCAGAGGAAAGAAAACACAAGCCCATATACCACGTCATCCATATATTCTATGGGCCTAAGGCTAGGTACACCCGAGCAAAAAAGTTTACCTTAACTATTGCTAGCATGACACAGTAGTTAAGGCCCTACTTCTAGGCGCACCAGATAATTGTACTCACTGATCAATCACTGTGCACCATGTTGTAGAAACCCGATGCATTTGGACGGATGATGAAGTATACAATGGAATTAAGCGCATATGGAATTCAGTATCAGCCATGAAAGGCCTATAAAGCACAAGTGCTGGCCGACTTCATGGTATAATATACAAGAGAAGAGGAAGCACCACAAGGCAGTGACAAACCGGTGTGAACTCTTTACATCGACAGATTATCTACCTTGAGGGGTAGAGGTACGGGTCTCATTCTAACCAGCCCATACAAAGTCACGGTTTGCTATGCCTTTAAGTTCAGTTCGAGTCCAGCAATAATGAATCTAAATACGAAGCACTTATCACCAATCTTAAATTGGTTAAGGAGATCAGTGCTGAGCATTTACGAATCTTCTCGAACTGCATGCTTATTATCTAGTAAGTCTAAGGCAAACACGAAGCCAAGGACAACATTATGGTTAGGGACCTTGAGAAGGTGAAGAGTCTTCTAGCTGCATTCCCTTTATAAAGCATCACAAAGATCCCTCGAGTCAAGAATTCAGTTATAGATTGACTATCAAAGCTCGCCTCTACTAGCATATAGAAGCTCTAGGTGAAGGATAGGAAAATCTTCATAAAATACCTACCAGAGAAGAACATAACTCTGGGCTCGACTAAAGTTTTGGAATTGACCACAATAGTTACTGAAGCAGAGTTGGATGGATCCTATCCAAAGTTATTTGGAGCAAGGCACACTCTCAAACGATAGGAGGGAGGCAAAGAAGCTCCGGAATCATGCCACCAACTATATATTGGTTGATGACGTCTTGTATCGCAAAGGAGTCATCCTTCCCCTGCTCTGATGCCTTTAAGAAGGTGAAGGACTATGCATCATGGAAAAGCTATACACTATAGTGTGCAATAATCATATTCAGTCCTAAGTCCTCTACCTGCGGGCACTACGACTCGGGTATTATTACCCCACCATGAGGTAGGACGTGAAAGTTGTGGCCTAAAAGTGCCTACAATGCCAGAATAATGCGCCACTCAGTCATACACCCAGCATTAGCCTCCAACCCTTGACCATCCCATGGCCATTCACACAATGGGTATTAACTTCCTCAGTGCCTTCCCGAAAGCTTTAGGAAGACAACAATTCATAATTGTTGCCATCGACTACTTTACAAAATGGGTGGAAGCCGAAGCAATGGCAAAGATCACGAAGAGAATTGTTGAATCTTTCGTTAAAAACAACCTTCTCTCTCAACTTAGGGTCCCTTATGCTCTCATTATGGATAACGGGTAACAATTTAACAACACCGAGTTCAAGGAGTTCTATGCTAAGCACCACATTACCCTAGACTTCACCTCGATTGCCTACACCCAATCGAATGGATAGGTCGAAGCAACCAATCGGATTATCTTAGATAGTTTAAAAAAACACATAGACCAATCTAAAGGCACTTGGGCTGATAAACTGCCTAATATCTTTTAAAGGTACAAGACCACCCATTGTACTTCTACAGGTGAGACCCCCTTTCGCTTGGCACTCGGGTCAAAAGCAGTCCTCCCTATCGAACTTGAGCTTCCTAACATCTGAACTCAAAGCTTCGACGCTACCCTTAACAAGTCATTATTGCAAGCTAGCATCAATATCATCGAGGAAATCAAAGACCTCGTTACAACTCGGGTAACTACATACCAACATTAGGCCGCCCAATACTATGATCAAAAGGTCAAACATAAGGAGTTCAAGGTTAGCGACATAGTGTGCCAAAAGCTAGAAGCCATAAGTTTGCAGGAAGGGCAAAGTAAGTTGCCCCCCAATTAGGAAGACCCTGTTAAAGTTAGGGAAAGCTTAGGCAATAAAGCATACAAACTAAAAAAATTGGATGACGAGCTCATCCCATGCACATGGGAAGCTGATAATCTTCAGCTTTATTTTAATTAACATACTCTTGTGCATGTCGTTCTAGAATAATGAAATTGAATAATTTACTTCATAATCAATTGTCTAGTTCTCTCTCTCTCTCTCTCATTGCCATCTTAGCCCTAGAAAGGACGATCGGTCCCACCTACCGAGCAGGTCAAAACGCCACTAACTTGACCCCCTCAAGTAACCTCTACAAGAGGAAACACCCTTTATATAGAGGAACTCCCATCTTTTGGGCAAGTCAAAACACCACCAACTTAAACCCCTAGGGTAACCTCAGTAAGGGGAAACACCCCTTACACAAAGAAACTCCCATCTCTTGAGTAAGTTAGAATGCCATCAACCTAACCCCTTAAGGTAACCTCGGTAAGGGGAAACACCCTTTGCACAGAGGAACTCCCATCATTTAGGTAGTTCCGAAACGCCATCAACCTGACCCCCTAGGGTAACCTTAGCAAGAGGAAACACCCCTTGCACAAATGAACTCCCATCTTTTAGGCAGGTCGGAACCCCACCAACCTGCCCCTCTAAGGTAACCTCAATAAGGGGAAACACCCCTTGCATAGAGAAACTCTCATTTTTCAAGCAAGTCGGAATGCCACCAACCTAACCCCCTTAGGTAATTTAGGTAGGGGTAAATTCTCCTTGCATAGAGGAATTCCTACGCAAATGTGTTCAAAGGCAAAATAAGAAGCAAGTAAAAATTTTTACGTTCATCGATTGTCAAATTATATTGTGAAGGCCAGCATCCCAGCCTACAATACATATGTTTCAAAAGAAAAAAAAAACATACTATCGTCTTAGATTAGCTAACTTTGGTAACCTAGAAAAATCTAAAACCTTGATTTGCTTGAAGCATTGATCTGACAATACCTCTTGAGGAGGTTGGCCTTGACTTGAAACAAAGGCTGAAGGTTATGAGTAAGGGGCAACAGGAAGATCGCCTAAAGGTTGATTGTCCTGAGAAACTGCTTCATGGGCAACCTCCTATTGGGCTGCTAAGGTAAAAGTAGATGTCAAAGTGCCTTATCGACTCCAACAGTAAAAGGCTCGCTTAGGACATTAATGGCAGCATGAGTGACCTCCCTCTCGCACGCTAGGGCTTCCCTCTTCTCATTGAAGGTTAGGGATTCCAGGAAGTCAAGGAAGCTCAAGTTAAGGTCCAAATAATGAGAGAGCACCTCCTTTTAGTTGGTCTAACCACTCCTTAATCTTACAATAGTTGACGATGGCCTTTTTAATGATAGCATCGCTCAGGACCTCCCCACTCTCAATTTTGGAGATGATCTCCTCCATCTTCGAAATCGTCCCCTACCACTCTAACCTAACCTTTAAACCAGCTAGCTCCAACAAAGTAGCTTGGGCACTTTCGCATTCAAACGCCTTCATAGTCAGCTCAGTTTGCAGCCTCACGACCGATGCCTTCAGCTCGGCATTCTCTTTCTCTACCTGGGCCTTAACCTCCCTCTCCTATCTAGCCACCAAGAGAGTTGAGCCTTAATCCCCTGCTGGTCCTCTAGCTAAACCTTCAAGTCATCGGCCTTTTGCACTGCCTTCTCGGCCTTACCCCTTTCCCTATTTATGTCCTTCAACTACACCTAAAGCCCTAATACCTACATAGAAGAGCAGCACAAGTGCCAATTAGCCTTAGAGAATTTTTCCAAACACTTATTTATAGGAGACTCTGCCTCTCATAGATGCTTCTCAACTTAACGTAACACCTCCCTAAAGCCCTTTACCTCTTTTTAGGCAACATCGTACTTATACAGCTGGAGTAACACCTAATCATGGTACTATAGAAAAACATGGACCACAATTAGTGCAATGACACAAGAAGCACATCAATATAGAAGTAATAAAGACTTACCTGCTGCATAAGCATGCTTAAGTGGCCCTCCATCTTTGTAAGGTCATCCCTACCTTCCTTGGACAGCCCCTTAAGGATAGCCTAATCACTAAGGGTATAAGACCCTACAAAAGCCTAGTAGTTGAGCATCCAGTGCCGCAACGTGAGATCATTGGCACGAACCTCTCACTTCAGCCTCAAGAGCTTCCCCCTAACCTTCTTCATTTCTGCCTCGGGAGCTCCCCTCAACAACTCCTCATCCTAAGAGTGATATGGCACTTCTTAGAATAAGTCTGGCTCAATCCCTAGAAGCCTAAACTCATTTAAGATATTAAAAAAATTCATCCCCCACATCGTCAGCACACTAGTAAGGATGAGCCGTCGACCACGTGTTCCATTTTTGCCAACTTAAAGGCACCCTCACTAGGGTTCTCTACTTCTTGTCTCCCGGCCCAACCTCTCTAGCTGCTTTAGGAGCTTTCCTCTTATACCTAGCCACCTAAGGTAGGGTGGCCACCTCCACCATCTCTTCTTCCCTCACCTTAGGAGGGGAAAGCATTTGGATGTTAAGCTCCACATCCGTACCCTTATCCCTTACAAGGATAAGCTCAGTAGCAAGGATGAAGACAAGAGTAAGAACAGCTACATCCATAGGCTCAACATCCATTAGCTCATCCCTAAGACTCATGGCAACCCCTTGAGAAATAGCCTTCAATCGTGCCTTACTAGTCTCCCCAAGCCTTAGCTTTGCCCGTACTGCTTTGCCCTTCAACTAGTCAACTTTAGTCCTTGCCTGTTTGCTACTGATCAGCTCATCCACAGAGGGATAGAGAGCCCTTAAAGCCAAATTTTTACCTATAAGAAATGGAATTCAAATAGTAAGTTAAAAACGAAAAAGAAGACAAAACCAAAAGAAACAAACACTACCATTCGTTGACTCTGCCGTGACCAGCACAATAAAGGAAAGATCCCCCATTTTACATAGACCTCAGACAAAGCATTCCTACATTAGCACAACTGACGAAGGCATTCACAAAAGGAACAAACCTATACCTTCAGCCCATTTTTTCACCATAACCTTCTTCATACTAGGGAAAAAGCTTGAAGATCAGATACCGAAAGTATCTTTGCACGATCTCCACCACATTTATCTCCTTGCCATCTTAGAGTACCATAAAGGCTTAGATCTCTTGGATGGCATTTACGTCACTAGGGCCTAGCCCTTTATAGGCCTCAGTCTAGACCATCTTAGTCCACCACATCCAAAAGTCTGCCTCTTTGGGTAACTTGGCCACTACGTACTCATCCTGCCAACCCTTTACAGAATCTACAAGGCCGTAGAACAATTTCTTTCCCGGACGAGGTTAGAGGTATAGCTACCTTTTGATGCTCTTCCACATGTAAAAATGATTGAAGAGCTCGAAAGTAACCCATACCACCAGATACTCACATAGCGCTTAAAAGGCCTTTAGCACCCTCCACCCATTCGAAGGAACTTGCATCGGATTACACCGATGGTGATTAAAAAATTCCTTCTCAAAGCGACTTGAAGGGAGGCGCTGCCGAAACTCCAAGCACTTCTCAAACACCGCAAAGTACCTCCCCGATAGCAAGGCCACCCATTCATCCCTGCTCAACAACCTTACCGGCTACTCAAAGATCGCCTCAACAACAAAATTACCTAAAATCCAAATGGGAGCGGATTGCTTACTTTCACTCACTCAATCGTTCCACCCCTTATCCATCCTAAGGGCATCGAACAAATCCTTGGGAGGAGGTATGGGGTAAGCATATACATCCCTCAGGACGGCATTGATAACCTCGACCTTATCTAATGCTTCTATGGCCATCTTGATAGGTTCGTCAAATTGTGCTAGTGATAAGACCTCATCCTCTCCTGTTAGGGGGAAGGGATCACTCCTTATTGATTCGGAATCAGTAAGGTTGTACCGTAAGGAGTCACAACTCACCTCACTTATGTTGCTGACATATTCACAAAAGAGGATGAAGAAGAAAGGAGTTGGAAAGCTCTCAAAGAAAGTTTGATATAGCGCAAGAAAGTGAAATTCATAATAGCAAAATAGAGAGAGATTATATAAAAATGGTCTCTCGTTATGACTCTAATATTTATAGGCAAAGTATCTAGGAAGCCGTACAGGCAGTTATAGGGATTCATATAAACACGAATCTCTTAAAATGCTGCACAATAGACAAGTAAAATGGGTTTTGATCAGACAATCGTCTTTAAAAGAGAAAACGTACGTAGCTGTATGCTAGTCTACTATGACATAATACTTGTCACATCACATTAAATGCATGGAAAACGAGCATGCAAAGGTCACAATTTGAAAAAAGTCCCTTCAACAAGAAGTTTCCTTGAGGCCCATCCAATTTCTACTCGATCGGCATGATAAAGAAATGATGCAATTATGTCTACCCGATCTATGACGAATACTATTTAGCTAGACCAGTTCATGGCCTTGAAGCGCCTACCTAGAGAAATGCGAAGGTATCCTACTCTAACACCCCAACCAATGCTTCGTCCCAATCGATTCGTCAGCACTTCACTTCGATATAGTTGCTCACCACCTCGATCTAGGTATTCTCCACCTTAGATATCCCCCACCTTGGCCTATTACTAGCCTAGACCTACACCTTTCTCAAGCTAACATTGAAGCACGAGGTTGAGCCCTTTGAAGCAAGACCAGCCGTACACCTGAGCAACCCATATATCCCTTCTCTTTGCCTTTGCTTCGACAACAAAACTACGAAGGGGCAAGTGTTAATAAGGCTCCTTAGATATGGGTCTCTCAGGTCCATCCAGGTCTAATACGTCTTGTTACCTAGGGCTCGCCCCCATAGGCTCAAGTCCTATACCTAAATTGACCAAGTCCATGAAGCTCCGTAACAACTAAAATGTACAAGAGAAAGATAAAATACCAAGTCAACAGCCACATCTAGAATAATTGGGACATATCAGACATCACAACCCCATTCTCTTATACTTGCGAAAGAAGATCCCTCCCCACTAATCATCCTCTAACTATCGATGCCACTCCATTATAAATACCGGTCCACTACCTAACAATAAATCTCACTACACTCTATGCACCAAGCTTACTTAATTGCTCCAAAGCATTCTATAAAGTTCATTACTGACTTAAGTATTGGAGTAACCACGCTAGACAACCCCTCGGGGTCCTCCCATAGTATTCTATTTTGTAGGCCTATTACGCGTAGAGTCCAAACATTATCGGCAAATACTTAGAGACAACAACATACTTATTATTTATGGTGTATTACTAATAAAAAATAATAATTTAAGAGAACTTATTTAGTTTAATATAATTTCTAATAAATGAAAGTAATGTTATTGGTAATTGTAAAGAAAAAAATTTAATAAATGCAAAAAGAAAACTACCATTGAAGTAATTAATACATCTAGAAAAAATCAAATGACAAGCATGAGATTTGAACTCAAGCCCTCTTCTTTATAAAACCAAACCTTTAAACACTAAGCTATACATTATTTTATCTTATATTTAACTTTTTAAAACATATATTTTATTTACATATTTTTATTTTCTAAAAATTAACTGTTTCTTAAGCTTAGGGGAGTCGAGGCCCCTATAAGCCCCCACTAGGCCCGTCTATGATGGATATTATGAAAGTTATGACTAATCCTATAGCCAATGTTTGAATGATGTAAAAAATTGAGAAGAAATAGAGAAGTGGAAGGATGGTAAAGTTTTCTTGATATTTTTCTTTTTTTGGAAAAAAAAAAAGGAAAGGTCAAGCAATTCATGTTTTCTTAACGTATCTTCTTTCTATGTTTAAACGGGGTTCATATCTAAAAAACCTAAATCTGTGAGATAATATGTTTATTAATTGTGTGTTAAAAATATAAACCCATGACCTAATATGTCTCATATCCGAGTTAAACTCATTTATATCAAGGTTAACAATTCATATTACCATGTTGTTTATAATTTATCCTAAGTTTAATAATGTTTATCAATTAAAAATTATAATTAAATTTATAAAATATTTATAGATACAAAAGGAAAAAATGATAACAATATTTAAATTTGATAAATTAAATGACACAATATCTTTATACATAATATAAATCTACAACCTAACAAAAGTTTTAGAAAAAAAAAGTTTTACCAAATATAGAAAATCAAAAAATTTAAGTTATATAACATTACTAAATTAAATGGAACAATTGATTAAATGAATATTAATATTATTATCAATATTAATTTCCAAATTTATCACATTATTTGTTATATTTTCAACGGAAACGATCAAAGAATTTATACATAAGCTTATAATTCTTTACCTATTTAAACTACATGCAACAAGATGAATATATAACTAAAAATAGTGAATCTCATATCTTTAATTGAGTTCTCTAACTTAGGAAAAAATGATTTGGGCAATAAAATACAGATAGAAAAAAATATATGACATATCTCATGTCTAAGTCTAGAAGCTTAACACGAATCTAAACACGAATTTTACTATAGTCAAATGGGTCTGAGTTATTTGTGTTTATTATCAATTTTTTTTTATATACTAATCTATTTAAATTGTATCATGATATGTTCGAATCGATCGTGTTTGGGTTCTAAATTTCCATTCTAAGGAAGAAATGGATTTAGATGGAAAATTTTCCCCATTTCCCAAAAAAAAAAAAAAAAACCCTTCATCTTATTTAAAGGAAAGTGACAAGTGACTTAAAAAAAGAAAAAAAAACACTACTACCTTCAAAATATAAATACATCTTTAATGATAAGGACTTTTGTCGTATTTTAGGTAAAAAAATTATATTATGAATTTTATTTTTACTATTCCTTACAATTCTTTTGCTTTACTTAAGCAAGGGAATTTATTTTTTTTTTTTTTTTTCCTTTTACATCCTTTTTTTCTCTCCAATTTTATACCCCTCCCAATTCCTTACTGTGCTTCTGAAAATAGTGCCTGTGTTGCGATCTACGCCCATCCCTTCTCATACAAATCATTTAGCAATCTTGATGTGATTGATGGATGGAAAAGGAAACTTCATGAAAGATGAGATTTGCTAACCCAAAATAAAGGATGGTCGGTCCCCTTAAGACGGTTTAAGGATTCATAATAGCGGTACTCTAAGTGGCTTTGCCGGTTTGAACTGAACATTTCTTTTTTTTGTTTGGTAAGATCGAAAGTGGAAGGAAAAAAATTGGAAGAGAAAAATATATGAAAAGATTTTCAAATTTTACCATCTGGTAAAAGTGGAATTAGAAGGAAAAAGGGAAAGGAAAGGAAATAATTTATGGGCTCATAATTTTTCGTTCCTTTTCAAATTGAAGAGAAAATTGAGGGAATTTAAAAAAAGAAAAAAAGAAAAAAAGAAAAAGAAAAAGAAAAGAGTTGTTAGATTTCCAACCCTACAACTCCAATTCACTAATTCTTTCATTTGTTATTAAATTTTATAGATATAATGATAATTTTATATTATATCTCTTTTATATCTTTAATAATAATTAACAAATAACAATCCATTATTGTCCCTTCTTTTCACCATCCAAAACACATCGAAGTAATTCTTTCCATCATAATTGCTGTCTCATAATACTTTGCTCCCCAGTTCTTTCATTCCTGTTTATCTCCCCCTAACCAATTTAAGTGTCCATATTTCAGCACATTTATATCGAAATCGAAAATTTTCACCCAATTACCGAACAGTTGTGCAACATGTCTTGAATTACTTATATTACTTTGTATGGTATTTCTTCTTGAGATTAGCGATTCATGTTAATGGATCGAAGTACAAACAATTTCTTACCTAAATATCTCATCATTCAATCATAACAGAACTTATTTATTAATCATATTATATTTTCTACTTTGGATTGACTTGTTTATTAATTTTGGAAAAAAAAAAAGAAAATCTAAGATAAAACTTAACATAGATTTTAGATCCATTTAAAAATTTACAATGGATAAGTTTCTTCATAACCTTATAAAAAGAAAACAAATTTTTTAAATTTTCAAATATAACAAATTACAATGAGACAAAAATTACAGCATAAATATAGTCCAATAATTACGAAAAGTTGAGCAACTTTTCTACATAACTAAATATTAGTACTAATATCAAATTTTTTAGATTCTCTATCAACTCTTCAAGGGAGAACTTGGAAGAATCTATAAAGAAAAATGTTATTAATATAAATAATAAAATATTTCTAAAAATTATTAAAATAGTTTTCTGTCTTGTCATGTTTTCATAATATTTCCATATCATCAAAGCTTAATTGATGTATTGCATCCTCACAATATATAAACAATATATGCAAATCGTTTAGATCTAAATCCATCCGTAATTATCAAGTGTAAATACATCTGCTTGCAATTTGTTTGAATAATTCAAGTACCACAATTTTGAGAATGTACAAGGAGAAAAGTCTTGTGGTACAAACTTATTATTAAAAAGATAAATGCATTTTCTAATATGGATGAAGATATCAATATATCTCAAAACGGAATTCACATGTTATATTAAATAGGAGACTATAAATGACGGTCCAGTATTTGAATCTCTATATTGTTATTTTGATCCTGACAAAGTTTGGCTTTCAAGTGAAAGGGAGTAGTAAGTGATAAATATACTAATCCGCACCATATGAAGTTGTTAGATCAAATGATTTTGGTGCTAGTCTTTACATAATATAAGGTAGACCACAGTGATCAGTCCTGGAACCAACGGGGCTATAGTTCCTAAAAGATGAAACTAGCACCGGCAAATGGGTCCATGTCCATAGACCCAAAAAGGGGTCCATAGACCCAAAAAGGGGTCCATGAACTGCAAATGTTAAATTTTTTTTGTTTTTTCATTCAATCATTGTTATTTTTTCAATATTTTGTCTTGTCTGCATTTAAAGACATTATTATCCTCTAAAATATATAAAATAATTAATAAAAAAATAAAATATCTTCTCAAGGAATCACAACTTGTGATCTTACTCAAAATAATATTCATCAACAGGTGAGCCACTTTGAGCACAAATATCAATTATCACATGCATGACTTTTCCACTACAGGAATATATCGATTGGCACATTTACATTAAAATTTTGCCTAGAAAAAATCTCACCGGTAGACTTATTTCAATAATAGTGCAGACATATAAGGTTAGAAATTCGAAGGTACATAGACATGTTATAAAAATAAAATGACTTGTTACAAATTAGAAAATTACAAATTTTTTCTATTTATTTCTCTTCGAACGGTCGAATCCATCCACCGGGTTAGGATAAGTCAAACCCCTAATCCATGGAGGACTGCCCAACTGACGAGTCCTTAAGACGGTCCGAAACAATCTTCTCGGATCACATTTTGGTTCAGGAACCATCATACCGATTCCGTTCAAGTTTAGGTTTTTGAACCGGACGTGCATAGGTCTAGATCAGGGCTGAGCTCCCCACCCAAGTGAGCAAAGCTCTGACATTCTTTTCTTTCAATTTCTTTTTCTGTCCAACGTGACCAATAGCTTTGAGTTACCCATGAGAGTGCCCCTTTTTCTTTGTTGTTTTCAACATTTCTAATTTAAAAAATTGGACAAGAAAACCTATCATTATACATGATAAGACCAAAGGATTATATATGCCAAGCGGACATTTCATCATAAGCAAAACTGTCAGAATAATTTCCTTTAAAACAACTTTTTGGAAGTGTAAGTTAGAAAAGAGTACAAACAAGACACAAGATTTCCAGCACGAGTATTTAAGTCTCAAGTCCATGTATGCAAAATGCACATAAATAAATAGCATGTTGAAATATACCACTCAATTATCAATAACCCAAAGTTTCTATTAGAGTTAAGTTCTAATTTAGATTTAATATTAATCTATAATTTTAAACAAATCGATAGATTCATAAATCGTTTAGATATCTAAATATATTTATAAAGAAATTCAAATTGTGTTGAAGTTTATAATTATATTGGCAAGTTATTTACCATATTACCCGGCACTAGTGGCAAGTACTAAGCAAACCTCTAATGAAACCCAGCCCAGATGTGTAAAATGCAAATGTGAACACGTCAAAACCACGGCCGGCAACGCTTTGAAAAGGCATATCCAATCAGCTAGTTTTGAATCTAGCCTACTCCAGCAAGCTCTTCACCAACAATGGCATATCCAATCAGCAGTATTGAACAGCCAGAAGATAATAACAAAGTCCCAGCTGCAGCATGCAAGCAACCAACCACCAAGTACGAGCTGGGCCTGCATCCATTCTAACAAGCAAGCAAATAAAAAGTAAAACCAGCCAAGAACATAGGCATTTCCTCAATGAGTTCTTGCAACACAATCCAATGGCATGTTGAAAGAACATTTTCGCTCTATCTTCTACAGGTTGTTTCTCTCAACTAAGTGACCAAATACACAATGGAAAGATAAGACATCTGCTGGCATATAAAACATATATCATGACAAATGATAGTAGAAACCATTTAAAGATTCATAGAACTCGTGATGCTATGAGCTTGTGCAGCTTGGCCAAAGTTTGCCTTAAAGAAAATCGCCGTGAAGAATGTGATGCTAACAAAATTCACATATGAGCGTTGAAATGCAGATACAGTCCAGGATTTGTTAATAAGACTAATAGTTTGCCCATTGAACAAGATGGAAATGGTTAAATATGTCATAACTAGCACAACTTCATAAGAATCAAGATACGAAGTATTAAGAACTAGAGCAACCTCAAGAAAAGGTAGGAAACTTATCCATAAAACTAGAAGGGAAACTCCACTTCCTTCACGAGCACCATCAAGTTTCAGAAAAGAAAATTACCGAGAAAAATTCTAGAAAAGGAAGAAATAGTAAATGTATAATTTGGGGCTGGCCAGAAAGCACCAATACCTTGAACACCTCAAAACCAATATAAACATAATAACTGATACAGAAAAATATGGTTTAATGCCAAACATGCAAATCTGATAAAACCAATGCACTTGCTCAGCTTGAACAAGCACAGCACAAAACTTAAACTCTGAAAAAGCACAAAACTTAACTCTGAAAAAGCATAGACTTCAGAATCAGCAATCTCATGGTGAGAGGTTTCAGATAGAGCGACAAGGAGTTAAAAAATTTACCTTATGATGATACCTGTTCAAAGAGTCAAACAGATAGAGAGCCACATAAGGACAAGCTGGGAGAACCTGATAAGTTCAAGAAGAAATGTGGTGGAAAAGTATGAAAAGACAAATGAAATATAATAGAATTCATCAAAATACAAGGTAAACTGACTTCATTGAAATATGAAAAAAAAAAAAAAATGTGATCCAGCCTCCTCCCACGATCTGATCTTAAATTCACTAACCACAAGCATCCATAGGATAGAACGTAGAAACATCTAAAATGCTAACCATACTACATAGCACTCGAGATCAAAATAAGAGAATACAGAGTCAAAGACATCCTTGGAGATTGCATTACATCCACAACACCGCACAAGAGCTGTTCCATCATCCCTCCAGATTCCAGCTGACTCCTTCACCGTCTTTTGCTATGCCTCTTGCTCTTTCTTTTTCGGGGCTTCTCATCGGAATCCAAGTCCGAATCAGAGTAAGAGTCAGACGACTCGGATGATGCACTGTATCGTCTCCTATGCCTCCTGCTCTTTAACTTCTTTTTCTTCCTCCGCCGTCTTCTTTCTTCTTCTGAATCTGATGATGAACTATCCTCCGAACTACTCTCCCTTGAAGAGTACTCAGACCCGGATGCAGATTCACTCTCAGACTCAAAAACAGAAGCCTCACTACCACTTTACGAGTCTGAATCAGATGGATACTTCCGTTTACTTTCTCAGAATGCTTTTCAGGCTTCTCCTCTGTCTTATTATCCAAAACATCCAGATCATAAGACATCGACCCAGGCATCTTCAACTTAGGGTTTTTAAGTATCTGAGTACGAGAGGGTCTTGATATATAAAACCTCTCGTTTTTGCACTCATTAGTGCAATGCCCACATTGATAACACTTTTGGCACTGTGCCGAACCACCTACACCTGTAGATGCAGACTTTAAATCTTTTCTCTCACCGAATTTGACAGCCTTCTCAGTACTCATCAGATACATTTGTATCTTGGCTTCCCTTTTTTCCTGCCATCTACTGAGCCCTTCTTCCTTCTGTCCATAAGCATTGACATTCCGAGCAGCTGCAGCTGCCGATTGTTCAGCCTGAGCACGGCTAAGACCTTTTGCAACACTTAATGCAGCAGCCTTAATCCCGCCCCTCTGCATCCTGAGCTTTATCATCCTTCGTACTGGACATAATCTACATCAAATAATACAGACACAAATCACACAAGACAGCCTTTATTCAAGCATAGAAATTACATAAACCAGCAAATGAAGTGATAGTACATCAAGTTATGCAAAAATCACTAAGGACATAATGTTCATCAAATCTTATAGAGACTACATAAGCCCTAAAAATTAATAAAAGTTCTTCATCACCATACTCAACATCAGCTATTATTACTCACGACAACTAGTAATGCTTTCAAGCATACCGTACAGCATTATTAGTGCCTAAGTGTTCAACTATTTAACTATTACTACTCACCACAACTAAATTATCAAGTGGGGACTTTCTTAATAGGAAAAAGTTTGAATTATTTTAATAAAGATATCACTTTACCCCCTTTTTAATATCTTATATGGGATCCACAATCAAACATCTTGGGCTACTGGATGAATAAAATGATTTGAGTTACATGTTACTATCAACTGTAACATTTGATGCAATGACAAAGAGCTCAATCCTACATTTTAAAAAATATAAAGTTAGAAATTTTTATAAAATTTAATTTTGATGAAAACAGTGTGTTGGAGGAGATTTTAGCATTATTTAATGAACTACATGTAATTTTGCTATAATTGGTATTTTTGATGAAATTATTGGAAAAGAACCTTTAATATTGTATGAAAAACTTGTTTATAAGCCTGTTGTTGAAGTTAAAGTCCAAAACTAGATTTTTTTTTACTTAAATGTACACATGCAACTATGTTTTTCTATTAAAGGCACACATGCAAGTGTTGAATTAGGTTTAAATAAATATGATCAAGTTCAATCCTTCTTGATCTTAAGTTAATTGGGTTGCATGTGAGCATAATCTACTGATATTGATGTTAAATAATGGTGTTATGGAGCTTGTTAAATATAAAAGGAGCAACTTTACATTTATAAGCAAAATAATTAACTTCAAGAATGAACATGAATTGAAATAAAAGTCTAGTGGTGATATTCAAGTGTTAAAAAGTGAACTTTTGTTGTCAATTGCAAAGGAGGAACAATGGTACGAAGTGAAGTAATGGAGTATATAATATGAGGTTATGGTCAAAAGCTAAGTGACAATGTAGTCTAGTAGAGGAACTCTAGGAGAAAGAGTTTAAGCTAAAGGGTTACTGCATTATAAAGCTCTAAAAGCTATATTAAGTCAGAACTTGGGTCAGAGGCTTCCTTGAACAAAATCCTAAATTAAGTGTAAAGTCAAAACTTATCTTGGATCGTGTTTTGCTAAAGTACATAAACTTAACATGACTTAGAACTTGAAATTAGAGAATATAAGAAATAAGTGACTAAGTATGAAATGACCTAAACCTAAAATAACTTATAAATTTGACTATAATAAATATAATAAGGAGCCAAATTACTATGCTTTCATAATTTGTATCATTTTTGAGACTTTAAATATAATATAAGGACCATTGACTCGCAAAAGCCTCTCAACTACTAGTAGCTATAGTAGCAAACACTCTAAGTAAGCGCTATCAAAGCTTCACAATATTTCAAAATATTATTTTAGAATATTTAGAAACTTTCGTGCGTTTTTATATATAGGTATAATTTAGTTGTCTATGCATATACGATGCATATGCTTAAATATTGATCTATTGCTATGGAAATTGAGCTCCATATGACATTTGTTTGGTGCTTATTGCTTTGATTGGATTATTATTTAGAATTAGTTGCTCATCCCAAAAATGAACTAACTTAAACTTGGCCTAACTTCTAACATGACATGCATTGCAAAACACTAAAAGAAAAGACTAAAACTATCGGACCAAACATAAACTCATCGGTAAGGATAGCTAAAATGGTCATTTCTACACTCTTAATCAAATTAAGTGATAGGAGAAGAAGTCATGGCAAGGTTAGAAACAATGGTTCAAAAGTAATCTCTAGCAAAAAGTATTCTCCATTACACAAACTCCAATTTGGCTTTAATTTGTAAGTGCATGACGTTAAACTCCTCAACCCGGATTAAAGTGGACAAATTTCTCTAATCTCACAATAAAATAGATAACGTCATATCATGGTACTTGTTTATTCATTCATTGCATCAACTGATTAGGTTAAAAACCTTACTTGTATTTTGCTGAATGCGTACTTTTATCTCTGTCCCTCTGAATAAGTAAGTTGTCGCTTATTTCACTATAAATTCTTTTACTGGACCAAAGTACAATGCATTACTTCACCCAATTCTAAAATAATAGCGAACAAGGCTAGGGAGTGAGGATGATGAAAATGTGGCTAGATTTTCTTATCTTTTGTATTTGTTACCTTTTTTGAAAACTAATTAGGTTTCCTCAATGGCCCAACAATTTTTGAATTTTGATCTATATCTTACTAACAAGAACATGTGGTTTTTGTACTTGATCTTTTAAAACAATAACCTTTAATGTAAATAAACTATTGGATTTCAAAGCTATAGTCCTCCTACGAAGATAGAAAGGAACCCCACTTCTTTTGGAAAACAGACTGACTTTATATACAAATTCTATATAAAATAAAGTTCTATAGACCTCTTTTGTAAACCTATTTTAAGAAGTTATACCATAGGTTTAAATCTAACAAATACCAAACAAGATGTTTTAAAACGGTCAAATTATGTATATGTAGATCATATCTATAATAACAGCTATAAGGTAGTTTTTACCATAAAGTTGTTTACATGGTGACACTGTTGTGATTCCGCTAGTTTAGGGCATGAGAGTTAATTGCAAAAGATAATAAAGTTCAGAGATAGTTAATTACAAAAATAAGTGAAATTCCAAAGTAGTTGTAAAAATAGACAAAATTTAGATATCAAATTGACATTTTTAAGTTTTAGTTAAAACAAACTAGGTATATAGTTTTAGTTAATTGATTGAAAAAATGGGTAAATTTCAAATATCAAATGTGAAATTTCCCGAAACAAATATACAAATTACATTTTAACTTCAAATTTTATAAGTTTAAATATGTGGTATTTTTATAAGGTGTGTGTAAAGTGAAGATAGAGGTATTATGTGTGATCTCTTTCAAAAAAAAACTTTGCTTATCATATAAAAATAGATTAGAAAGTTCAATGGGATGTGAGTTACTATATGAAATATATTTGGAAAAAGAAAAAGTTAATATATGAAATATCATGAGCAATATGGTTGCTTCGGAATTTGCTTTCAAATGTTTTTCCTTTTTTTTTTTTTTCCTGACAACGGCTAGTCGTGGAATAAGAAATTACCTCATTTAGATAATAAAAATTCTAGAGGTAGCGATTTACTAATTTGGTCAATTACGAGAACCAAAATATTAGAAATTTTAGTGTTTGTTGAGGTATCAAATCTCTTTCAAGAATAATTAAGAAGCACTCCTGATTTTCCTTCTCTTTATAGTTGCCATAAGCCTCGAGTAGGAGGATGGAGGCTTGTCCATGGCCCTGTTTATATTGGTGGCCTACAAATGGAGCTGTGTACCGTTTTGAGTGCACACGTCTAAATTTGGGCCTTTTATTGGATTATTTTCAATATAAAAGTTTGTCTTGCCAGGTTGGCTTGTCGTCCAATCCAAGTGCTAGAATGGCTAATGTTGAACTGAGCCGTTGTCAATGTCGTTCTTTAAGAAAGACTAGACCGTATTAGTGATTACTTTACGGTTAAACCAGTTCGATCAGCTGATTTGATCCGATTTTTATAACATTAAAGTAAATTAAATTTTCCCTGTAAAAAAGAATGGTAAATAAATAAAATTTACTAACGTATTTAGGCAGAATAATATGGGAACCATCATCGCTTCAGGAAGTATGAAGTTCTTGGTGATATGGGGGTAGACAAGATGTGATTCAATTTGATTCATGTTGAAATTAAAATAGCACAACATTTTACAGTTTGGCGTTTACTATTTAGTAGATCTATCTAAATTATTAGCGCAGCACTTCCTTTAATTTTTCTCCATTTGTTCATCTCTTTTATGGTTTTCTTTTTTACATATATTTATGCTTATATGATATGTCTTTTCGCCGAAGTAACATCCTTATCATAATAAACAAGATACTTAAGATCATAGAACATCGGGTGGGATGAATATAAGATCAACATCTAAATGATTAACCAAAGGGCTTAGGGGGTTGAATTCCCAAAAATGTATGCACAAGTTTTTTCACTTAAATATAACCCAATCAGCACAAATATTTGCCTTCTTATTAATCAAAAGGGGAGAAGAGAAAAAACATATTAGAAACTCAAATACATTACACATCATCTTTCGGTTCTTTGCTTTTCCTTTTATGTTGTGGTAAACCGTTCTAACATCATAATGAAGCTTCATAAAATGCCACTAGAGGGCGATGTCCAAGAAGTAGGAATGATGGCTTAGAAATTTGTTAAAAGCGATCAACAAAAAAAGTCCATCCTTATCCTCTGAAACTGCACCTTTTCTCAATAAGTAACTATGTTTCCTTCATAGTAAGTTTATAAGGAAGAAAAGACGGTTATTCCTTACTTACAGATCTATCTCTATATTTGATTGGTAAAATGACTATTTTAGAAATTGTTATTACTGAAAAATAAGGAATTGTAATTTTTTTATAAAATCAAACAAATAGCTTTTCTTTTCTCACGAAATATTTTTATATCTATTCATGAGCCATCAAAAAAACAACAAGAAATAACTATTACTTCTTTATCCTAGTTCTGAAGAATTTCGATTTTATTATTACCTTATTCTATTAAAAGAAAGAAAGAAAGTGCAATAAAATTTGCTATTAAGCCAGTTATTTGGCATGACTTGAAACATTTGGGAGAGGCAAAGGTTGATCTGTTTGTTTTCTAATTGAAGAGTAAATATCCTTGACATCTTTAAGTACAAAAATTATCCAAAAATCGGAATGGAGAGCAAGGCAACCTCTTCAACCATTTATGAAGCATCATGCGGTTTCCCAAATAATCGCTGCATGATTTACATGAATTCATGTCAAGGGTACCGTTCTCGCTATAATGGAGCATTTAAGATATGAATATTAATGGCACCTTCACCTATCTGGGTGTGATAGTAATGTAATAGAATCTCTATTCATCATATATGCAAGTAAAAGGATGTCAAGTTGAATAAAGATATATAATATTCAATAGACGGAGAATAATAGAATAGAAATTATAGTAATAATCATCTCTTTTCAAGCAAGAAAACGGAAATTTAGCAACTATTATGACCTTGAACCTTAGCCACTATCCACAACTCAACACTAACCACCAACTATTGCCACCAAACGACGAAACCCATTGCCGCCATCTCCACTAGGTGATGGCATTTTCAAGAGTCATTTGATATCTAAAAAAGGTAAGGTATAGATAGTTATTCTATTTGATGGAATTCTCTTGATCTACCATCAAATGGATGGATAAATACACTGATGGATTTAATTAAGCAATTGAAGGAGAATAATAAGATAGCTTTTCTACTATTTAGTGAAGTAAAAGAACTATTATTTGATTTATTTTTTTTTTCCTTTTCTCATACAACTATATCTTCTTCTTTTCTATGTCCCGATATATAAAAGATTAATAATTTTCAAAAATAGCTAAAATATAAACTAAGTTTGGGGTTCATCAATTATAGGGTATTATTTCGTGATGGTTTAAAAGAGCAAGATTACAAGGTTCACTGTTATATAGCCATATTATTTAAGCACTCGTTATATTCACTAGGGCACAAGTTTAGACGAGTTAGGCCAAAGATTATACATACGAAAATAGATTCCAAAACTTCAAAATCCTATAAATACTAATGTTATCATGACTGTGATCAGACTCAAGTTAATCTTACCGGTACGTTCATCCAGATTTAAGCATGAAAACTGTTTAGATCGTCCTTTTAACCCCTTTTGCCACGAACGACGGACCTTGACCATCCGGCTTAGTTAATCCAATAAACCCAATTTGGTTCCTAACCTGGTTTTAGGGATCAAAATGCACCATTTCTTTTTTTAGGGATCAAAATGCACCATTTCTTTTTACCAATATTCATCGATGTATATCAAGAACGGTCTATCAAGACCGTTGTAATATAGTAATATTATTATTGATTTCCGAAGGTTCAAATCTTTCCTCACCTATAATTGACAAAAAATAAATAAATTCACTAATCTACCAAAAAAAAAAAAAGAACCTATACCTAAAAAATAAATAAATAATAAAAAAAAAACTCGCTAATTTCAAATTTAAGTTTATTTACTTAACCAAAAACAACGTAAAATTGGAATCCTGTCCACCAAGACCTAACTAAAAATGCGAAGGTGACTCCCCTAGTTTTTAATTCCGGTTTAATTTTTAGTTCCAGTTTGATTCTCTCGCAACTTTTAATTCCGGTTTAATTTTTAGTTCCAGTTTGATTCTCTCGTTGCGAGAGAATCACAGTGGAGTGAGGAATGCAATCAAATGGATGGTTATAGGTCTCCTGAAGCAATAAAAAGATAATATCCACAACCGGATGGAAAACTTTATACGGTAAAATATAGTACATTAGTAAAAATGTTTATTCTTAAACTACACGTTATATACGCCCTATACATTACATTTGATTTCTCAAATGTCATTTATGTATAAATTGATAAATTTATTTTCTGCCCTACTATCTCTTTCATCTCATTTAAAAACCCATCCTTTAAACCCTATAGAAACTCATCATTAGATTTATAACCCTATAGAAACCCACTGTATAAATGAGTTTTAGAAATAGGAGTGAGTTTTTACGGACTCCTCCAAAACACTAAACACTTTATAAGAATAAGTTCAAGTTTCATCAAACCCATTCCAATACAAGCCTCAAGATCTATACCTGTTCCAATACAAGCCTCAAAGTCTATACATATCTACTAAACTTCCTTTATTTTCAAAGAAAAGTACAATTCAACAGCTTCAATTTCTTAAAATCGCCATATAGGCATTGATTTTTCTTTTTCCCTTGTTTGCAAATTCGATTTTAATGTTTGATCTCATAAGGCTAAATATCGCAATGTCCATTTTCATCACAACTTTACCTCCATTTTACCCCACATGAAAACCTCAACCTCCCTAAACCAACCAACATTTCGAAGTTTAGTTTAGCACATTGCAGAACTATGGTGCTGTCACGTTTGACTGCACAAATAGAAAAAAAGATATGATTTGAACATGATGGACGAACATGCATCAACATTCCTAGAACAACAAAGACAAAGAGCAGAACTGCCTACTCCTATTAACCGAACCAAGTTGGACTCCAAGAACCAAGATGTATCGTCAAATCAAAATATTCCCGTAAGGAGGTTAGCGGCTGTGGACAACGCTGCTCCAGTGATGGCGCATTGCACGATCTGCTCATGAGAGGAGTCATCCGATGTGAGCGCTAGGGCCACCCCTGTAAGCGCTCCGGCTACAGCACTGTTTTTCTGGGAACACACGTAACGGCATTCAATCAATCATGCGTTAGCTAGCTGGTGCTGGTCTCTGTTTTAACATAAATAAAGTACACGGTATAGAAACATGCCCATGTCACAGATAACCCACGTGTACGAAAAAAGATATAATAATATTAATACGCTATAAAGATTAATGAATAACGTATAAATATTAATAAAATTTTGATACATAATAATAATAATAATAAAAAAAAGTATTTCTTAAATAAAATATTAACTATATCTTTACGTATTAAAATTTTATAAATATTTACATACTAATAATAAATCCACGCGACATATTAATATAATATGATAAATTCGGACTATCAATAACTAATCGATGTGATAACTCATTTTAACTAAATTACTCTCCATCATCATATGTACACTAAGGTTCATTTATATGAAATTAACTTAATGAAATGAAGCAAGAGACCTCTTATCTCAATACCATGACCATTGATACAAACTAATGAAATTAAAAGCTCTATAAAAAGATGAGATTTACCCAATCATGGACTCCTCGAGCCTCCCTTAGTCCATACGTTAAACCGGAATACACCCCAGCTGCTAGTCCTGACACACATACAGAATAAATGAGTCCAAGAAATAAAACATGGGATTTTAATGAATCTACCTATCAAAAAATTAACATTGTTTCCGAAATCGTGCATTCTTGACGTAATAGAATCAATAAATGACTTACCCCACTGCATAGATTCTTTCCCAGTGTTCTTCACCTGAAATGAAGAGCTTCATTATGAGCCAAATATCGCAATTAAAACTTGCAATGGCATCGAATAACATCGAAACTCACCAACGCTTCTAGAGACTTTCTGTTGGTTTCTCCTGAGAAAAACAATGACAAGATCCATCACGTATCGATTTAGAAAATAGTAATTAACCCCACAAAATCACGAAATTGATATCACTATGGTACTACCTCTGAGGCCGGGAAACCTAGGTTTCTGGGGACCAGGAATCGAGCCTGTGATCTCTGATACATCATTGTTGCCAGAATCCCATCCTGCACCTGCCGATTCATGAGACATTATCTTCAGAATTCAGTTAGCACACAACTACGATGAAACTCGGTGTTAGAGCTACAATGTACCTTCAACTGCAGAGAAATAAGCCTCCCGGGATACAGCCTGAGCAGCTCCAATCTATTGGGAGCTACATAGGATTAGCATTCTGGTCCATTCCCCCAAATAAAAGCGATAATAAATGAAATTATGCACATAAACTGTACGCATATCAAGGTACTCGGAGCTTTGTGTAGATGTTCCATAAAATGTAGGATAGATACATTAATACTTGCACACTTTAATTGGATTTTTTTAATTTTTATAGATTAATGCCATGACCACTCTTCCACTAGCATATATGCACCTCGCCAAGATTATTCAAACCTAATAACATGAACACCGGTCTTCTACACAATGAATTAGATTTGATTCCTTTCTAAAAGTTGTAATATCATATAGTTGAAAAAAGAAAAAAGAAAAAAAAAAAAAAAAAGCACTTATGGCCCCTATTTTCCTGTGTGTCAACAGGGAAGTATGCATATGAAATTTCATACCATTTAGCATTACAGACCTTAAACTAATTACCAAAAAGAACAACGCCTCAAACTTGGTAAAATTTTCAATGGCAGCACCAAAATACAGTCTTTTTCAGCTTATCATACTAGGAAGATTAAATCACATATATCTACAACAACTTTTCTCTCCATGCCATTTGCCTTTAAAACAAAAACTGCGTGCGGAATAAATGTTAGGTGTGAATGTTATACCCCAGCAGCTTTGATAAAGCTTTCCGCGATGCGGTTGAGAAGGGGATGGCCGAGGTCAAGCGACCGGCCGTCCTTATCGAATCCTAGTTCATTCAACAAAGATCGATTCTCCAAGTTGCTGCTGCTGCTTCTGCTCATTTTTTACTTTCTTCAGTTTTACCAGAATTTTTTATGAATAATTTCCCTAGACAACGTACGTGAAAACAGAGGCTACAGTAAACAAGGATAAGCGATAACACAGTAGTAGAAACTGAGGTGAATACATTGAGGAACACAGAACGTGACGCGTGTGACTTTGACTCGTACGTGGCAGCTCAAGTAGAAACGAGAATGCGAACATCGTGGCGGTTTTTGGCATGATCTGGGTACGTGTCCTGAACATTGGACCGGTATTTTGTGCTATGGGCAGTCGGTGAAATTGGAATTGAGGTTCACGAATAAATCCGATTATTTTGATATCTTTTTACATTTTCGGACAATATTAATTTTTATTTCTTCTTTGTTTTTTCTTTTTCCAGAAGATTTATTTGGATGTCTGTGTGATGGTTTCATACAAAATCCCAGATATTCTTAATCTGCATGGCTTTTTACTTTTTAATATTAACATAGGTTTTTCATCGATGAAATAGAAAAAAAAAAAGAATAAAAAGACGATATCTCTACACGCAAGTATGTTTAGTTGCCATATTTTATGATGAAGAATATAAGACTCTATATGTACCTTATCAATAAATTTTTTTATGGTCCTATCTAAATTTTTTATGAGATTAATACTATACTATTTTTTCCAACAACATAAGTAGTTTTTTAAAGTAATATAAATTTTATTTTATTGATCAAGATATGTCCAATAGAGATTTTAACAAATCTTATACAAATTGATTCACTTTTATCTTAATTTAATTTACATCTATTTTAAGTCATAAATTCAATATGTTAAAGAGATTAACATAAAAATAGCACGAATTAGATAAAAAAGAAGGAGAAGAATTTGGGTTTTATTTGCTAAGATTGCTTGCATCAACTTAATGGTATCTAAGACGATAAATTCTAATCTATCGGTGTTCATATAAATAATTGCACATAATAACACAATCTTTTTTAATAAAAAAGGCCAAACTTAGTATAGAAATTCAAACATCTCTCTCTAAAAAATTAGCATCACACCATGGTTTCTCTCTCTATGATTACTTAGAGGAGAGTCTTTCATACTCAAACGTGGAGACAACTTGCTTGACTCACATCTCCACATCCATTCGTGATCGCAACATCTTTAGCAGGTTTGAGTTTTTCCTTTTATCACTCAATTTATCTTGGTATTTATAGAGAAAAAAAAAACTATAGGGAATATTTCACTAATCGTTGAATTTTCTAGAAACTATAAGCTATATTATAATAATTCTATTTGATGAATAACAATGTCACCCAATAAAAGGAATTAACACTTACATTACATCAAAATTACTTATACGGTATCGTAGGGAATGCTTCACTTATCGTTAAATTTTCTAGAAACTATAAGTTATATTATAACAATTCTAATTTATGAATAACAATGTCACTCAATAGCAGGAATTAACACTTAAACTGCATGAAGCTTACTTATACTACATCAATCCCATTAATTGCTAATTTAAATTCATATGTGCATATGGAGGAGGACCAACATGACTCTAACATGGTTACCTTAGAGGAGTTAAATAATTTTAAGGGTTTACATTCTACTAAATCCTTAGTCGGCAAGAGATTTACATCTGAAAGTGATGCAGAGACATTGTACTAGGAGTATGTGGTACTTCATGGTTTCAACATCCATAAACACAATAATAAACGCGGTAAAAGAGTCAACATTATTATACATACCTGGGTACATCACAAGGTTTCCAAAGAGATAAACACACGCAAGGGAATGACCGTATTAGGGAACCAAGAGCAATCACAAGAATAGGTTGTTCAACATCTTTCAAAGTGAATTATGTTAGAAAAGATAGCAATTGGAAAGTCACTAAAGTCATTATTGAGAACAATCATGACCTTGTTAAGGAACAACAGACGTACTTCCTACATTCTAATCATAAGCTTTCAAACATAAATGACTCTGAAATCAAGAGTATGTTAGTATGTGCAATCAAACCTTCATAGAATATGGAACACTTAGCTAAAAAGTAGGAGGCTTTGAAATGGTTGGCTTCATGAAGAAGGATTCATACAACTATATCATAGCACAAAAGGAACTTGATGTGATAAATGGTGATGCAAATGCTATAATTGGATATCTTTCTGCTATTAAAGAAGCAAACCCCGGTTGCTTCAACAAGTACAAGTTAGATGAGGGAAGACTTAGTCAGTTGTTTTAGTCCAATTCAAGAAGCTAGATCGATTATGTATGCTTTGGTGATATTATTGCATTCTACTCTACTTACAAGTCGAATGACTACCTCATGCTACTAGTGATAATAATAGGTGTAAATAACCACCATCAAACTTATGTCTTTAGGTACGCTGTTCTTGATGGCAAGACAGTTGATAGCTACACATGGTTGTTACAAGTGTTCATCTATGCCATACAAAACAAATAGCCATCTTTATTGTAATGGATGGAGACAAGTTAATGCATTTAGCCATCAATACGGTTTGTCCAAATTCCAAACATTGATTTTGTTCATGACATCTTATAAGAAACGTAACAACACATGTAAATGACAAAAAATTTTGAAGAAATTCAAAAGATACATGTTTGAAATTGAAGAAATTGATGATTTCAAGACACATAGGCTAAGATGGTTGATCGATTCAAGCTAAGCAATAACTAATAGGCAAAAGAGGTATACCAAAAGGGGTTCTTGTGGGCACATGCATATTTACATAGTAATTTTTGGATAGAGATGCAAAGGATACAAAGCTGTGAAGGTATGGATGCTTACATCAAAGGTACTGCAGCTGTATGGTGAAGATATAGACTATACGAGTTACTCCAACACTTTGAGCAGGTAATGTCAAGCATCAAACATACAGAGTTAATGGATAACTATGAGAGTTACACTCTACTCTGGTTATGTAAACCATGTTGAGAAACTTTGAAAAGCATGCAGCACACGTTTATACCAAAGAATCATTCAAAAGAGTAAGAGCTCGACTTCAAAATGAGGCTATTTTAATCACAATAGACAAATAATATGAACCAAGAGTTATAATTTACACAGTTTACCCCTACAATTCACATGAGATATTGACCACTATTACATTCAAACACTTAGACAATTCAATAAATTGCTCTTACTCATATTTTGAGACAATAGGATTCCCATGTTTTCATTCATTTCACGTGACAAAGGTGGGATTTCCGTTGGAAACCCCATAAAATCTCATTTACTTAGATAGACTAAGCAAGATAAGTTATTACATGGTTAATGTGTTTTGACAAATAACAAAGGGCTAGTGGAGATATTAGAGGAAGTACGTTATGGTGCTCTTGCTTCAGTAAGTCAAATTATGTGTTCATGGCGATGTAAATCCAAGGAAACATACAATAAATTGATTGAAGAAATCACACACTTAACAACGAAAGTAAAGGAGAACCTAACCCATAAGGATATACCATCGCCTTCTGACTGACTATGATCACGAGTTAGGTTCAAGATCCTATTGTGGTACAACATAAAGGCAAAACTACTCAAGACAAGAAAAAGCCCAAAAAACCTCAACGTTGTAGTAAGTGCAACAAAGGATCATAATACAACTCAATGCTCAAACATCCTTGCCACTATCAATGAGCACAATGACGACAAGAACATGCCAACATAAGGTCATAACAAGAACCATACTGATGTGGAAGGCCATGATCTAAATTCAAGAGTTCAAATGTCATTTAATGAAGATTTTAGTTCAATTTTTGGCCAAAATATATCCCTACCTATAACATAGGTAATCATTATAAGTACTCTTCATCCCTTAATATTACTAATTGAGAAAATCAAATTGTGTAACTCATTCAAATGACATTCATATTTATTGGTTTTGCAAGATGATACCACGTCATTTTTGTAGGCTTTTTTTCCAAAGTGTCCAAACATTGAAAAAGGAACAATGAGATATTATTTGTTGATTTTTAACTCCATACATCTATAATGCTAGAAGATAAAGTGTTTGTTTGCATTTATTACAAGATTGTGGTATATAAATTACATATCTTTTCCATTTTGCAAGTAATTTGATCTACATGAAAATATGTTTATGCTCTCGTATTTGCTAGGTGCTAATAATCCCATTCAGCAATAATATTCAAAGTACTTAAGTATGATTGTCTAAATATTTTTATTTGTAATGTCTCTATTATTGTAATTGTATGTGGACATTTTAGTAACAGTAGGCCTATCTCATGCTCTCTGCAAATAGGTGGTACCTTTTCATTTTACAAAAGATCTTCATGAGAGATGACAATCTAACTTTCTAAGTATGACCACTTCATCTTTTGATTGTTTGTCACATTTTTACTCTTTATATGTACATGGAAGAAGATATTAAAACATTCTTCTTCTATTTTTTTTTTTTTCCTCAAAGAAATCACTCATTTTCTACTTAAGAATTTCCCATCTTGAGATGTTTCTTCTTTCTTTACAAGTAAACTAGCAAACGTTATGAATCCATACCATTTATCACAACAAATTTATTAACTATTCAATTATAATGCAAGCTATGGATTGCATTCAATATTTTCAAACTTCATAGGCAAGGCCTAGATTATACAAATTCATACCATTTATCGCAACACAACAATATGTGATTGCCATTAACCCAAATAAGACACAGATTGGAAATGAGAAACTTTTAATTAGTGGAAAAACCCCCAAGGTAAACAGATGGAGTGTATTGTCCTCGGAACTAGTGATAAAACAAGACCCATCAGGTTACTTGTAAGACCCAAAATTCTACTTAGTTGCTTTAAGCAGATAATTTAGGGTATTAATGAACCTAACACGTTAAGTTAGAAATTTACAAATAGACTTGAAATATTACTAGAGGACACTTTGTGGACTCAAATATTAAAAATATAATAAAATAAAAATGATATAGCTAAAATAGTATAATTTAACTATATTATATATTATTTATAGTAATCACATAAAATAAACTCTGATAATTTGTAAACTTTTAGAGATAAATTATGTAAGTAATAAAATTATTATGTGATATAAAATAACATGTAATATATATATATATAAATCTATCAAGTGTAATTATTAAGTGCAAATGTATACCGGTAATTCATTAAAGCACTCAAATAATAACATTTTAAGCTAAATAAATTCATAAAATTAATTAAAAAAATAACAACAACACTTAGGACTGTTGGGTACCTCTTAGATTAGCCATGTGAAAGTATTAAGACAGGTGTAGAAGATTTAGCATTGGTCAAACATGAAAGAGGCTTAATATTTAAGCCTAAAATTTCGAAGAAAGAGAATGATCAAATCATTTCATCACCAAACCCATCTTGGAAAATTGAAAAACACTCTCCAACATCACATTCATGTAAGTAAGGATATGGAAAAAATTACGGTGGGTTAAAAGGATCAAAGAAGAAAACTAGGAAAAAATTACAAAATCAGTGCACAATTTAGGGAATTCGGTGGTTCGTTGATGTAAAGAGGAGCTGGACGTCAATTTGCTACACCACCACCAGGAGTGCCCAACGACTAGTGGTGCTAATAAGGAGGTAACGGGAGATGGTAGCTAGAGTGGCCAGTTCTGCTGAGGGCCTAAAATTCATCCGATTTTCCTTAAATTTGTAAAAATATCAAAATTATCTAGAAAATTATGGAAAAAAATTATTTCTACATATTTTCATGTCTAGAATCTAGAAAAAATATTATTTTTTACAAATTTGGAATTTATGACGTACGTCCTTAAGAAATCGAAAAATCAAGAAATTTTCAATGTCAAATTAAATTACCCTATTGACGTAATTTCAAGTCCAAAATTTTTCTATAAACTTTTCTCCACTTATATTAAAATGTTATGAAAAAAATTTTCATAAAATTATTTTCTATAATTTTTATGAATTTTTTAGCCCTAAATTATTATTAAAATAGTATTTTTGGTAAAAATTAATGTATTATCCTAAGAACCTCACTTAGATTCTGAATTTAGGTTATTAATGGAGTATTTTGTTGTATGATGCAACTGTTGGATTAGGTTTTGTAGGAAGGAGTATAGAAAATCAACAACTTGCCCTTAAATGTATAGTCTAGTGGAGTGTAAATTTGAAGAATTAATGAATGATCATGTGTTGCACGAGGAATTTGGGATGTAATGAAGTTAAGAAGTACTGGTTAAAGTGTTACTTGGGTTAGTCTTAATTGAAGTTAGAAGAAAATGGACCAATGAATTGACTATAAGGGTATTGAATTAAGACAAAGGATAACTCAAAGGAAATAGAAGGTAAGTATTCTATTAGGTACTAACTCAGAAGCTAAATCAAAGGCATATTTCAAAGAGAAGTATAGTCAGGAGAGGCACAAAGGCTAAGTCAAAAGGAAAACTCTTAAGAAATTTAAAGTTGGCTAAGCTCAGAAGGTAGGTCAGAGGTTATCTTGCCAAAAGATCTAAAATTTAGTAAACTACATGGTTGGTTCAGAAGGTGACTCAAAGGGTACTTGGAGGAAAAATACATGAATGTGAGCACTTAGAAGCTACCTCAAAGGATAATCTATGAGAAATCTTAAATAATCATCAAATTCATAGGTTGATTCAGAAGTTGTTTTCATTATGAACTCTCACTCTAGTGAGGCAGGGGGTGACTCAAAGGCTTCCTAGCATAAAAGCTTCATAAATGCCTTCATTTAGAACTTAGCTCAAAGGATATCGAAGGTATAATTCATAGACAAAATGACTCCAACTTCCAATACTTATACCAACATAACTTATAAATTAAGTTATAAAATCAACCTAAATTCTAGGGAGATTAGCAAATAAATGGTCTCCCATATTTCATATAGTTACTAAAATAATTAACTGACTAAATATATATAAGGAATTCTCAAAAGGAGGACAAGTGAACCACCAAGTTAGCAAGCAACTGAATGCAAGGTAAGTAAAATCAATGTTTCACCATACTTTGAAGTATTGTTTATGAGTACTTAGAGGTCTTAATATATGTCTTACTTATGATTGTAAGTTAATTGCCTAAACATATACAACATATATGCTTGAATATGGTTTTTCTATTTACAGTGTTAGACTTAATGTATTGATTTAGTTATGATGTTGCTTGTTTTAAACCATCTAAAATTGTTTGGTCACCCTAAAAGCAATATAACTTAAACTCAATCTAACTTATAACCGGACATTTATTGCAACCCACTAGGGGAATGACTAGAATTATCGAGCCAAACATAGATCCTTCAATGAGGATAGCTAAAATGGTCATCTCCCCATCTTTAGTCGAATTAAGCAATAGGAAAGGAGCTCACAATAAGGTTAGGGACCATAGTTTGAAGTGAAGTCTTGGGCAAAACGTATTCTCTATTGCACAAGCCCCGATTTGGTTCCAATCCACAAAGTGCATGGCATCAAACCCCTCAACCTAGATTAAAGTGAATGCAATTTGTCTGATCTCACATTAGACCAGATAATGCCGTACAATGACACTTGCTTGTACATACACAGCATCTAACTAAACTTGCTTGAAAATCCCAGTTACTCTATATTAGATATGTACTACTGTCTCCGTCCCACTTACTGAGCAAACCGTAGCTTGTTCCCCCATAGTTGTTTTATAGGTTCACCAATACTACTCCAAGTTCCTGAAGGTTAAAGAATGGGGTCAACATGTGAGATCGAAGACTAACTGGTTGAATTCTTATTTATTTATCAATTTTACTAACTTATAGGAAAACTAATGGAGTTTCCATTAGTGATCCTCTAATTTTCCACTATTGACATTGCTACTATGCTTTATACCTATGAACTTTTATAAGTTCTTTACTAATAATTTCATTTTCTCAAATTAATTTAATTCTTGCAACTTCTTATTAAAATTAAGATTTTGTATTCTATATGATTTATAAAACTTGATTTTTTCAATCATTTGAGCCACAAAATCATTTTCAGAAGCTATTTAAAAAAGTTACACCATAGGTTGATATTTACTAGATGCAAAATTGGATGGCTCAAAGTGATGGAGTAGTAAACACCTTGTATAAACTATACTTACGTTAGCAACTAAAGTGGCTAGCTTCTAACTTCTGGCTTAAGTTAGTTTATACGGTAGGGCTGTTATGACTCCTTAGTTTGGGGTGTGACATGACCTACAAAACTAAACAAACACAATTAAGTCATGTATATGTACATTCCATTACTCAGTTAAGTGATACAAGTGCACTACCACTAACTAAACATTTTTATTAACTCAACATACTACCTTAATGGAATCTATAAAACTGCATAAAGTTCATAATTTCAACACATTTATCCAAATTTATTCAAAATACATGTTTCGCTTATCTGTCACATAGGTAAATGAGATAATTATGCAAAACTAACTTAACAGTAACATGTCACATTAGCAAAATCCATAAACCACATAAAAGTTCCAAACTTTCAATTCATTTATCTTTATCAATCTAAACCCAAGTTTAGCTATTTTTCCATGACAAAATTCAATTTATACATTTAGCAGGCTACAGTAGGAAAACCCAAAAAAAAAAAAAATGTCCAAAGTTTAAAACTTTCCGCATGCTAATCATAGGTAAATCAAAACCCAAGTTACAATTTTTTCCATTATATAGTCAACTCTATACATGCGAAATACCGTCTTAGTGAAGTCCATCAAATGCAACGAAAACCCAAGCTTCACTTTTCTTCATTGCATAATAAAGTTTCGTGTTGATTTGGTCACCTCTAATCCTTCTTTACATAAGACTTGAAACCAGTAAGATTTTTACTAGAAATGAGTAGGACAAATGCTGATTAAAATAAGAAGAAATGAGAACAACATTTTTCTAAGACCAAAATTTGTTAGTTGGTTCCCTATTAAGGAAGAGCAGCTATCCATCATAAATACAATTGGCTCCTTACAATTGCTTTAGAACTCAGCATTTAATCATAGCTCACTCAAGAATAGAAGATAATATAACATGAGCAATTTACAATTCCAAAATCCAGTAACAAGCGATGTCAAGTATATACAACCGATACTAAGAATTGGTGTCTTCCTTCTTTGTTGCCCCTAAAAAGTGGAGGATAAATCTCTAAATACATGCACATTATAACTATATGCTTACATAAAATGCCCAACAAATTATCAACAACCCTACACTAAATTATGGTAATAAGACTGGAGATTACACCAAAACCTAAAAAAGAAAAAGAAATCACTCTTTCAACTAGTGTTTTCACTTTAGTGCATAATCCCAAGTAATGTCTTCTACTTAATGATAGAATTCACAATCAAAAATCATAAGCAAACGATAGAAAATTAGTGTTCCAAGGAGAACTTGAGCTCTTGCTCAACTAGAAAGAGACTTCTAATCTAAGATACTAACTAACTCCTCTACCATCCATGCTCCTTGCTATTTATATTTCCAGACACGTGCCAACTCAACACACTTTTCCACATCAGCATACTACTACTATACTATTGATAACACCATGCCACATCAACATACTACTACTAAACTACTAATAACACCACTATACTATTATCACTAATACCTCACTTCATACTACAGCAACACCGCTATATACTCTTCTTACTACTTCCATCACCTCTTCTCTTGTAAACATTAACAATTTGAGCTTATACTCTTGAGACTCTATCAATTGCCCCCTTCAAAAGATAGTCCTTATCCTTAAGGACAAAATCAAGAAATTGTAAACGAAAAAAAGAGGTATCCATCCATGTAGCATCCTTGGGGGATTATCCTTGCCAATGAACAAGAACTTAAGGAATCTCATAAGAGCCTTTTACCCTAAATCTTCTGCCCAACATAGCCAAGGGTAAACAAACCACTGTATCTACATCTAAAAATAAATTAGAAAGGTAGTTCCATAGTATCACAGAAAGTGCCTACTACCTTCTTCAGTAGAGAAACATGAAAAACAGGGTAGATGTGGCAGTAAGATGACAATTGGAGCTTGTAAGCAACCTTCCCTATGCGTTCCACCACCTGAAAAGGTCCATAAAAACGAGGAGACAACTTGGGAGAAACTTTAGAAACAACCTTATGTTGCAAACTAGGCTAGAGTTTGAGAAATACCCAATCACCAACTGCAAACTCAACATCTCTTCGATGCTTGTTCGCTTAAGAATAGCTAAGTTTCTATGCATGAGCCAAACTGTGCTTGAGTTGTTGTAACACCTCATCCCTAAATTGCAAAGCCTCCCTCATAGTCAAATGTCCAATTTCCCTATCTACAAAAGACCCTATAACTAGGGAAAGGCGTCCATAGACTATTTCAAAAGGAGTCAATTTAGAAGAGGTATGGTAAGAAGTATTGTAGTGAAATTCTGCCCAAGGTATCCACATAGCCCAGTTCTTTGGTTGGTCACACACAAAACACCTCAAATAGCATTCCAAACATTGATTCAATACTTCAGTTTGTCCATCCGTTTCGAGATGATAAGCGGTGCCAAAATGAAGACAAGTCTCTTGCAACTTAAACAATTCTTACCAAAAATTACATACAAAAGTAGAATCTCAGTCACTAACAATTGTCTTAGGTATCCCATGCAACCAAACTATCTCCTTAACAAACAAATTTGCTATATTATGGGCTGAATAAGGGTGTTTTGTCAATAAGAAATGCTCATATTTAAAGAATCTATCAACCACCACAAGCACCACATCAAACCCTTTTAACTTAGGCAACCCACCCACAAAATCCAAAGAGATATCTTCCCAAATCGCGTTAGGAATGGGCAGCAGAGAAAGTAAACCAACAGGAGACAAGGTTTGATATTTTTGTCTTTAGCAAATAGCACATGAACCACAAAGTGCTCAACATCTTTCTTGAGACCCACCTAATACACATTTGAAGCAATCCCCCTATAGGTCCGTAAGAAACCAGCATGTCCTCCGAATAGGGAAGTATGAAATTCGCAAAGAAATATATAAGTCTATTTAGAATCAAATGGAACCACCAACCTATCAAAATAAAACAACATATCATTTACTAAACGATAACCTTGGCCTACTGATTTGCCTTCTTTTAAAAACTGAATTTTTGAAGATAAGATAGGATCATGAGCAACTACTGCGTTTATCTCAGTCAAATCAGTCCAATCAAACCTGAAAGAGC
Organism: Lumnitzera littorea; assembly: GCA_024138015.1. Taxonomy (NCBI): domain Eukaryota; kingdom Viridiplantae; phylum Streptophyta; class Magnoliopsida; order Myrtales; family Combretaceae; genus Lumnitzera; species Lumnitzera littorea. The sequence continues at coordinate 16,908,683 of JAMXBB010000004.1, forward strand.
TCTACAATCCACCTCATCATACACTCTAGATAATGCATCAGCAACTTAGTTATCATGCCCACTTCTATACACAATCTCGAAATCATACCCAAGTAACTTCAAAAGCCAATTTTACTGGACACGCTATTTTAATAAGTATTTCAAACTCAGCTGATTCGTTTTCACTAAAAACTTCCTACCCAACAAATAAAGTCGCCAATGTTGAATAGCCAACATTAATGTTATTAATTCTTCTTCGTAGGATGATTTAGCAAGAGTTTTGTCGAACAATGCCTTACTAAAGTAAGCAATTGGCCTATTATTTTGTTAAAGAACATCTCCAATTCCCCTCCCCAACACATTACACTCAACCACAAATTGTTAGAAGAAATTAGGCATAGTCAAAACAGGTGCAGACACCAATACTTCTTTCAATTAAGTAAAGGTGACAGCAGCTGTTGCTAACTAATGAAACCCATCCTTCTTTAACAAATCCGTCAAAGGCTTAGCAATTTTCCTATAATCTTTACTAAATCTTCGATAATATCCTAATAAGCTAAGAAAACCACAAACACCCTTTAAAGTAGTGGAAATAGGCTACTCCAAAACACACTTAATCTTTGAAGGATCCATATGCACACCTTCAGATGAAATAATGTGACCCAAATATTCAAGAGCGTGTTGACCAAAAGTGCACTTTTTTTTATTAACCGAAAATTAATTATCTCTCAACAATTGTAAAACAATTCTTAGATGCTCTAAGTGAGAAGACAAATCCACACTATAAACAAGTATATCATCAAAGAAAACCAACACAAAACGCTGGAGATAAGCTCCAAATAATTCATTCATGATAGCTTGAAAAGTAGCCAAGTGTTAGTAAGGCCAAAGGGCATTACAAGAAACTCATAATGATCATGATGTGTTTGAAAGGTTGTTTTGTGAATGTCATTTGGAAATACCCGAATTTGATGATACCCTGTTATGGGAATCAGGCTATTAAACCATTAACCTGTATCCGAGCCCTAAGATAAGAGAGATTGGCAAGGCAGATCCTCTTATTCCAGCCGACTCCTGCTGAAGCCGAGTATCTCTTTTCTGAGCAATTCTACATGCCGAGCCAAATGACTTCCAATCTCTCGGAGATTGTATACTGAATGCCAGAATGTCGAGATACCTGCCAAACCACATACACCTGCTCACTCAAGCCCAAGCCAATGACTTATTCGACATCACTCTTGCTGAGAAACCAAGAGAAAGAGACTCTGGACTGACACACCTACCCTTGCTCAAACAAACCATTTGACCATACTCTTTTGTCTGCATCCTCTAACAGCATCGCCAATACATCTTCACCACATAAATAGGAGCTCACATAAAATCTGTTATACTAATGATTATTTTTCTTAAATATTCATTTTTACTCTTTTGTATTCTTATACATTACTTTATAGGAATAATACCTTTTTTATCTTTTCCTTTTTTAGGCATGTTGCCCTAAATTCTCATATATAAATACCCTTTGTACTTATAGCTGTAAATCAATTTTGAACATTAATACACTTGACATTTTCTCTCGTAAACACTACTTTGTTTACATTAATTTCACTGTTATCCTAACCCTTAAGTAAGGTTAAGTGGCGAATAACCTCATCGGACTATCTCGTGCATCGTATCGAGTTGTGCCGTGAGTCTTAGAAGTTCCATTGGTGCGTCATATCCATTGAAACTGTTCGTAGGTTTTTGCTTAATCTTTTCATTCACATTTGTCCTTTCACACATTCCGCATCACTTCCTTTTCAAGCTTTTAGCAAGCTTGGACCCATTCAGCAAGCTTTTAGCAAGCTTGGCTTGGACCCATTCAACAAGCTTAGACCCATTCAGCAGCCAGCCTTGTCTGTTCTTGATCATGATCCACAAAACCCTGCCTTTAGGTCAATCTTAGAAAAAATAATAGCACCATACAACTCATCTAATAATTCCTCAATTACAAGAATCGGGTATTTATCTAGAATAATCGCTTTGTTCAAGGCACAATAATCGACACAAAATCTCCAAGATCCATCCATCTTCTTCACTAATATGACAAGACTAGAAAATGGACTAGTACTCGACCAGATAATTCTCGCTACCAAAAAATCTTGATCCATTTTTTCAATTTCATTCTTTTGGAGTAAAAGCATATCGATAAGGTCTTACATTAATTGGCTCACATCTCAGTTTGAGAAGAATACGATGGTCCCTCTATCTAAAAGGTGGTAATGCTGATTTTTCCTCAAAAATATCAACAAACTCTTCTAAGACAACATCGATCCATGAGTCAACAGCATGACTAGATGGCTGATCATTCAAATCCAACATTCATAATAGAGAACAAACTCAAAATCACTTATTTTAGCCAAGGATTTAAAGGACACAACAGCTTTAGAAAGTGTTAGATCTCCCATCAACACATACTCACCCTTGAAGAAAGGAATTTTCATAGTTAAATTCTTCCAATCAATCTTAACCTCCCCTAAAGTTCTTAACCAAGCAATATTGAGAATCGTATCTAACCCCCCTAATTTTAAAACATAACAATCTACCAAAAAGCTAATATCCCCAATGTTCACCTTTACATTACAACATAAACCCCTTGAAGAAATGTTATTCCCATCACTGAGAGTAACCCAAAATACAATAATAAAATCAACATGCAACTTAAGAAAATCAACAAGAGATTGAGAGAGAAAATTATGACTAGCTCTACTGTTTACCATTATAGAAATCGAAGTAGCATTCAACATACCTCAAATTATCATAGTTTGTGGGCCATCAAATCCTTTTAAAGCCAATAAGGATAGTTTCATTTCTAAGCCCTGCCTTTCAGAGTTTTTTCCAATCAACAACACTTCATTGTGTCCATTAACCACCTCCCACTCATCCTCCTACAAATCAGTCCCTTCTTCTAACATTACCACTCTTAATGATTTATTAGGACATTTGTGTGTTGGAGAAAATGGTTGATTGTAACGAAAACACAATCCTTTAGCCCTTTTCTCTAAATATTCAACATACGTTAGCTGACTTGACCATGAGTGGTACTAATAGGGGTTCTCTATTGTCTGCAAACGCCACTCAACGAAGTTTTCAAATGTATACCCCCTGCATCTCCCAAGGCTGATGAGTTATGCCCAATTGACAACACCAAAGCATTTTCCCTTGCTTTCAACAAGTACACTTAAGTTATAAGATGAATAATCCTTTGATTCATCAAAGGTTTCATAAATTGGCTACTGGTTGATTGATAAGGGTCCTTTAGAATCAAATTTCTATACTTAGTTCAACAGCTACTGCTATAATTTGAAGAAACAAAAATTCCACACTCAAATTCTTTCTCCACCTTAAGGGCAATTTCGATGGCATGCTTAAGTGTAGTTAAAGAAAATGTATCAACTCTAGTTTGAAACTCTTCCCTCAAACCTCCAAAAAAAACAACCGAGTTGCTACAACTCGAACATAACCGAAACTTGAGAAGTTAAAACCTCAAATTCTTCAATATATTGATGCATAATAGATGTTTGACATAATTATGATAGGCTCTTAAATAGATTTGAAGCCTACTGACCATCGCATCTTTTCAACATTTCATCTTTCATCATTTTCCAATCAAGTGCTGGTTCTCTTCTTCACAAAGCCCAAAGCCAATACACACTTCTTCCTCGAATACTCATTGCGACCAGTTCAACTTTCCTTTCATCTCTCATATGATGGATTCCAAAATACTATTCAGTCATAAAGATCCAATTTGCTTAATCGTTTCCATCAAAAAACAGAATTTGTCCTCTCGAGACATTGAATTGATATTCTTCATCCATTTCTACACTTCATCTAATGAGTCTTTCAACCTCAGGTTCATTTGATCCTCTTTCCTTTGTCTATGCTTGAAGCTTTCCTTTAATGATTGTAGATGAAGATTTGGCTAGAAATCCGCTTCTAGCCCTGGTTGCAATCCATAAGTTTTCAATCATTTTTTGAATCTTATTCACATCACTTCTTAATAATGAAACATCCTCCTTCACCTTGTTCTGTGATTGATCCATTGAAGTCATCTGCTGCTGTATATCCTTAAGCTCCTCTTATGTCTCTAAATTTCCCCCCTCAATTCTCAAGATCTTCAACTCTAGTATCCATGCGCGTCATGATTTTCTCTTCTCCAACAAGCTCACTTTCCTTCTTCCATCAATGCAATATGAATTTAGCAATTCTAAGAATTCTATTCACCGAATGTGTTGTGGAGAATTTCCCACAGATGGTGCCAATTGATAGAATTCACAATCAGAAACCATAAGCAAACAATAGAAAATTAGGGTTCCAAGAAGTACATGAGCTATTGCTTAGCTGAAAAGAGACTTCTAATCCAAGATTCTAACTAACTTCTCAACCGTCCATGCTCCTTGCTATTTATACTTCCAAATAAGTGCTAGCTCAACACACTTTGCCACATCGACATACTACTACTATACTATTGATAACACCATGCCACATCAACATACTACTACTAAACTACTAATAACACCACTACACTATTATTACTAATACCTCACTTCATACTATAGCAGCACCACTAAATACTCTTCTTAGTACTTCCATCACCTCTTCTCTTATAAACATTAACAATTGGAGCTTGCACTCTTAGGACTCTATCACCTAGACTACACTTCCCATCAAAACTTGTATCATGACATGCCTTCATTCTCTAGTTTAAGGATTCCCCACTCATCTTTTGCTGTTGCAGTTTCTGGACAAGGGCTTTCTTTTCATCCTTGGAAAAAGAATTGAACATGAAGACATACTTATCGCCAATGTCATCCCTAAAAGCCACCCATTATGAGTTGGCATTGAAGATCCAGGTTATCGAAGAAAGTAAACTATTAAAATCAAGAGACACTTTTATGGGCTGTGTGAATTTCCTCTTGCAAATATAACAAATAGTGCCATTCATGAACCCAGCAAAGTCGATTTCAATCCATCAGACCACTTTAAAAATTTAACATAAAACGTATTAGATATACAAGATGCATGACAAGGATGGCTCCTAGATAGAAAGCACCTAGTTGAAATTGGCCTAACATCAGAAGATAGCACATACTATCAATTGACAACTAACATGAAAAAGATAATACAAATTCATAAATAAGCATAATCTGAAAATGAACTTCCTTGAAAACAAGCTTCATAAGTGCTGCAATTAAGGGGCCAACAAACCATACAACTGCAGGATTATCAAGAACAAACCATACCAAGTTGTCTAGCTTCAAGGGCCCAAAAGGCTTGAAGAGTACATTAAATCTTGATGACATAGATGTGAATGAGCACTAATGGTAATCCCACCCCACCAACTCCAATGGTGTGAAATAAATGAAAATTTCCCTGGATTAACTCCCTTATAGAACTCTCTGGTAAGAAAGCAAATGAAGATGCGAGAAGGAAAGATGTGGCAGCAATCACTAAATCAAATCGTAAAGTATCGCCTTACCTGATCAAGTCAATACAATTTTCAAATACTAAAGCATGGTTAAATAGCACAAAACAAACAGAGATTAACTTGAAAACTGTTATGTGGCTTGACAAGTGAAGCTCTATTATATATATATATATATATATATATATATATATATATACAAATTTCAAATGCTAACCAAATTCAGATTGAGGAGTATCACCATTCCAAACTTCATGATCTTTAGCAAGAAATAGATATCAGCTTTTCTCCATCTCCCTTTTCTTTTACCATACTATTTCTTCCTAAGCAATAATTTGCTTAGTGAGTTGTGACTTCTCCCAAGTATTTTTTTATTGAGAATTCTCTAGGAGCAGGCAACTAGATTAATCAATTATTCTACTGGGAAAGAGTAAAAGGTCCAAAGGGATCATGAGATGCCGCCATATTTCATCTTAAGGTAACACCAAGAACTACCATCTATAATATAACAAAGACTTGCAAGTCCATCTAAGCCAAAGACGCACTTACCCCCACCTTAACACACCCCAAAAGGTCATCCTGAAATTGGAAGTTAATGATCAACCAACCATATGGTTTTTTTACCAGTTTCTTGGTGGTTTTCTCAACTTCAAATCCTTCTTTTTAACATAATGCATCACCGCATTAATTGTAATAGTATCATTAATTGTAATAGTATCTCTACACTCATTTCTCACAAAAGTTAACAAGTTTATATCTATTCTTAAATCAATCCATCTCATCAACCACCTAAACCACCATAAAAATACATAGGTATTAAAAAAAAAAAATCAATGGCATTTTAATCATAAATTAATTATACATAACATTTATTTGATCTCCTCATCAATGTCTTTTTGCATGCATAAACCTACTGAGATAAACCCCACAATTCACACAATTCAATACACATTGAAAGAAAAACTTTAATTTTATAGTACATTGGGTTAAATAACAATTTTGATTGTTCTTTCTTAAAGTAATTAATCATCAAGCATTAAAAAATATTATCATCGAAGTATCTATCATCTCACTCTAATTAGTCAAACACATTATTCACTATTGAAATATTCCAATTTGCCATTGGTTTTTTAAAACATCCAATAGTTTTTTCTCCCAAGGTCACATGTCGAAACATTACATCACAAAATTGTAAATAAACAAAAGATACAGCAATCTAGTAAACTTTTATATATAATAAAATACATTGCAAACTATAACTTGGCAGTGACATACAAACTTTTCTAACATGTTGAACGACCCTTACAAATCCTTTTACATTTGCTTTATCATAATATCGAAGTGTCTCATTCATTACATCTATTATAGTTAAGAACCAATGCAAATTTGATGGATTCTTTGGAATAACTATCTATAAAAAAAAATAGAGTGCTTCTTAATATTTTCCTAGTTAAAACATCACACAAAATATGTAAAGCTCAAATATCGTATCTTATTACATGTACTTAAAGAGCACATGTATTTATCTTCACCTTTAAACAACCTCACATATTGTGCCACTTCAGCCATATCCAATAATATATTTTGTTATTATAACAATAAGTATTCATAAAACTTTTCAAAAGTATGATAAGCTGTTAAATAAATATAAGTGATATCTCTTCTCACCGCAAAATACATTGAAAGAAATTATGTCCTTCATAACAGATTCTTTCTGCTCTCTATCATCTTAAGCATCACTGCATTTACATTGATAACTTATATCCAAAAATGGTACATGCTAATATAAATACAAAACGATCTAATATCATTTTTCAACATATATATATCATGTTCACATAATATTAATTTTGTATACATTTAAGTTAGGAAGACATTATATATATAAGATTTATTAAGAAATGTCGTCATAACCTCACTATTCACTCACTTACCAAATCTCATGCAGTAAAGATCCTTCCTCATCGCATATTCTAGCTTGAAATTGATCAACCATTCTATGTTTTGTAATTTGAAACTTTTAAAATAAAAAACAAGTTAAAAGTTATATTAACATGTAAAACCTTAGTTGAGTAATTACTTCCGATCCTCATCGTAGTCAAATATGTAGTCGAGCACTTGTAGTTAACTGAGATCAATCTTCAATAGGATGCCTTCATGACATTCACATGACAATGTTGCATGAAGATACTAAATAACACGTAACAACAATACTAAAATTTCAAATATATTTTATTAAGAAAAAAAAAACTATCACAAAATAAACCATCCATTTATTACCAAAAGGATAGTATGCGATGTAACTAGTATGAAGGCCTTGCATACATGACCAAGAAGATTTCTTCTTTATGTTAACGAGGTAAATCAATAACTTATGTCTTAATGATATTTTCTCAGCTCTATTCTTCCAATGTTAGATAGTTATTTATCATAATGAATTTGGAGTTCAATGGCTAACATCTTATTCTTTGTTTATGATATGGAGTAATTTAATTATGAGTTGATGGTTATTATGAATCATGTGATTCCAAGATCTTTGATTACTTTAGCGTATCTATCTCTTGGGTTGGCACGTGACAAAACTATGACTTGTCAAGTTCCAAGGCATTACACCTTCAGTTAACACATGATCAACCCACTCCCATTTCCCATCTAAAGAATAATAGTCTCTGGGTTGAGGCTTATTTTATCTAGTTTGGTGTTATTATTTATTTTAAACAAGCGAAGCTACTCCCGATGGTATATTGCAACTTTGTGATAGCATTCCTTGATAAATTATCCAAAGTTATATCACTAAGTCCATAATTTATGTTTCAGTGAGAAATATATTATTGAAAATTATATTATTAAATTATTACAAAATCAAAATTAATGAATATACTAGTTGCAAATGCGCAAAAAAAAATTGATAGATTGTTAGGTAACTTACCTACAAATATTATAAAAATGTTATAAAATTTTTTCATAAGTTCTAATGGTATCTTATATTCCATATTCTATAGGATATCCTATGTGTTAAAGAATATTCTAATTCTAAAATTTAAAAATACATATCATTTCTAGTTAGGGTTTCTATTTTTTTTTTTTTTTCAAAAAAAGCCCTAAGAGGAGAGGAAAGGCTAGAATGCTAGGATGGGATATATCCTAACACAATGGGTAAAGATATGCAAGATATATAACTTTTCGATCCGTACGAATGGGGGAAAGAAAATGGCTTAAATAATTATGTGAAGTTGTAGGTTTATTTATGTATGTATATGATGAGAGGGCAACTTGTAACTTGGGAAAAAGACCCTCATCAAACGCATCCCATTAAAGAAAGACACAAATAGGCCTAGGGAACGGGTCTAATCAGCTAGAAACCATCAAGCAGCGATTCCAGAACAGATGGAACCACAGTCGTTCTGGCTATGCTCGGTTTTTTCCTTTTTATTTTTTTTATTGAGTATAAATACATCATATATTTATATTGAAAAAAAAAAATTTTTTGACGACAGTTCAGGCTTGGCTTCCATGGGCCAATGATGAGCCCTTAAAATGCCAGGCCGTTTCCAGGCTAGTTCAAGGGTCTAAACCGACTCGTCTCTTGGTTTAGGCGTAAGCAAATGCCGCCACGATTCTTCCACCTTTTACAAACTAATTCCAAACCCAAGAAAATAAAAAACAGTAAAAGAATAATGCAAACCAAAGAAAACATAAATAGACAAAACATACATATTTATATAAGCAAAAATTATACAAACATGAACTCTGTCTTTTACAAGGAAGTCACTTCTGTTTTTCTTTTTAAAAAACACTACCCATATTTCATAATTAATATTAATTTTATTTAGTAGCACATGTCAGTTTTGCTTCATTCACAAATAATAAATGTAATAAAAATAACTAAGAGAACGTGCATGGCAAAAAATAACTATAAAGTTATTATAAAGTTATGATTGTGTTTTATTGAACCGTTGAATTTATATTTTATTCAATAATTTAGATTTAAAGAAATAAAAATAAACAAAATAAAAAAATAGTGGGACTGAAAACTAGGGGAGAAGACAAGGCATTCACTAAATGCTGAAGCTGAACCAACCTAAACAAAATGAAATCTACCTTGTATATTTCTCGTTTCAGAAAATCCACAAAGATCGCCTGCGGGATGACCAAAAACAGTAATGCTCAATTCCTGCATTTTCAGCTTTCAATAATTGAACCACGATCCTGCTTGAAACTAAGGTTAACTTTCCTTAATGTGACAATCCAAAGTAAATATTTTCAACCATGGTGGGGGAGAATTGAGAAAAATAATTCACCCAAAAAAAAAAAAAAAAATTTGAGAAAAATGATCAAACTTCAGTAGAAAGCCAGCCTAGCAACTGAGCTACATTCAAGGGTATAGTTACATGCACCAGAGAAAGTGGGAGAACCATTCTATAATTACCTGGGGGTTCTTGCAGAAACTTCAAGTCGTCGTCTAGTGAATGTACCAAAATTTTTGTCGGACATTCAAAATTTTAATATACAGTAGATATTTCGAACTAAACCCACCCCTTACACCTAGCCACCATAGCAACCCACCTTGAAAGAGGAGAAAAGATACACTATCAAAGGGCTTATATTCATGCCCAAGTATTGAGTTTCCCACAAAGGGGCAAATACAGATGAAAATTTCAAAACACATTCTAGAATGAAGGAAAAAACACTTAAAGAGGTAAAAAAATTAATGCCGAGTATTTTTACAGAAGCCAATGAGACACCAAAGGCAACGGGAAGGTAATTATAAAGCAGACCTTCAACCCACTTAGGTGCCGGAATCAGTTTCCTCTGGCCAATACGAGTATAGTGCTCTCCCCGACGGTCAAGGGAGAGAAAATCCAATCTCTCCCACGCCTCACTTTTTCCTCAGGCGAAACAATTTTGACTTGTGAACATAGTGTCGCCAGTCACAGCCACCATCAAATATAACTAGGGCAAAGCATGCCCACCTCACTTCAATTAAGCGAAAAGCTATGAACCATTCACTGCCATCTCTGGTGATGTTTTTGATGGAATCAGTTGGTTTTCCTCTCCTCCCAACTGTCCATTTTCTGAAGCACCTTGCAAGCAATCAGAACAGCTTCTAGAAGAATTAGATTGCTTTTCCTTGTGGTTCTCCTTATCTGGACTATGGTCATCCTCATCCAAATGACTGCTACCTGAAGAGGAACCAGAAGCATCATTTTCTTTTACTTCATTATGTCCCCCAGTGCTCCTGCTATTATTATCCCCAGTTTCTGGGGAATTATGTGCAATGTTGGCAGTTCTTTTATTAGGTAGAACCGCCTGACTCAATGTCGAGCACAAAGCAGCAAAAACATTCTCTCTTGATTTTTTATTTAGCCGCTGCTTCTTTGCTAGCTCCAGATCCTTATCCTTAGAAACAAGTTTCCGCTTCAACCTAAGTGACTCCATTATTCCTTCATCATCATCTGGTGCTTCAATCTGTCTCTTAGGTGGTGGTCTGTAGTCCTCGTCGTCGTCGTCATCATCATAGTCAACCAAACCACCAGACCTTGGACTGTAACACCAAATTAAGATAATAAATGTTCAAAAATTAACTAAATATTTCATTGTCTTTTGTAATTGGGGCAGGGCAGTCACAGCACCTTAACGTTTGATGACTTGTCACAACACCATTGGATTGGACAGGATGGACTTGAACCTTTTGACGGCGTGACAGAGATGCAGATGCAGATGCAGATGCTGTATCTTCCTCGTCGCTAATCAAATGAGAAGAGATGGGATCAGGATTCCAAAAGCTTCTACCGTGAATGACCAGCAAGTAATACAAACCTGTCCTCATTAAAATAGTCTTCCTCCTCTTTATCCACAGCACGTTCATCTCCACGTTTTCGGGAATCTGACACAGTAACATTGCTTGTCGTTCCAGCATTCTCCAGAGACTGGAAAGCTATTAGTCAGAAGACAAGCCACTGCCTTTTTTCAAGATGATTTAGATAATTCATAATTGGAAATGGGAAAAACCTGCTCATATTTAACTTTGAAGGAGTCAATAGATGCTAGACTCTCAAATTTGCCCAATTCATTCCAGAAAGAATCAACTACATATTTTAGCAATGATTTCAAATTTTCCTGCACCCATAGGACACCAAGTGAATAAAGACATGGGCATCCATCCGTGCACGTCCAAAAACAAAGGCATGACAAATATATTTATCTTGTAGAATTGTCTTTTGTCTTTTTTGATTGAAATGTTGTCAGCATGTTTCCACCAAAAATAAATGTGTCCCTTACAGACATGGGGAGAAGAGAGGAGGGAAGAGAGGGAGGGAGGGAGAGAGAGAGAGAGAGATAGTAGAACCTTCCGTATGAACTCAAGAAGTTCTAGAACTGCAGAATTGAGTAGGTTATAACGGTGACCATTACAGACAAAAGCATCAATGACTGGTTTCAGAAGGTTGTTCCTCACAATGTGATTTATGAGATGCTCATCCTGCAGGGAGCAAACCAAAACCACCACATCCTGATATATTTAGAGAGAACCCAAAGCTAACAAGTGATCCAAAACATCAGAAATTAATTTTCTACAGAAGACATCACATAATGGGCATTATATCCAACTAACCATCAATGAGTCAATTCCCATACTGACCTCTTGTAATGAACAAAACAAAGACACTTATCCCATTACATTGTGAGCTAGTGTTGTAAAACAGAGAAATAAGACTGCTTATAGTACAGTATTCATCTATCCTACATTTCTTTTTCTTTTTTTTCGGTTAAATATCTATCCTCAAAGTAGCAATACATAATAGCAGAAGGAAAGAAGACGGAGGGAGAGGAGCTGGGGGGGGGTGGGTGGGTGGAGCATGCTAAATCAGCAACTAATTATATAAACAGGCAAAATAAAACAATTCTTGTTCTACAAGACCAAGCCAACCTTTCAAAAACTTTTCTGCCAAAAAATATACTAAAATGAGAAGTAAACATTCATCAATTAACATACTTCATACTTTCTCAACAATCATCATATGCACATTTGGAGATCAATTGATCATCATAAGCAAAGAAAGGTCACCTACATGTCGGGAGAGAATAGTGCGTAAAAACCGAACAGCAGCAACAAGAAGATATTTTTCCCGCCTTTGCATTAGTAATAGAACTTTATCTATTACATTGTTAAGCAAAAAGTTACACCTGCAGCAAGAAACAAGATTAATATTCCATTTATTGCATTAAATGAGAAAACAGCACAGGATCAAATTGGTTACTTTATTCTGTATGGATGATGAAGTACACAGAAACAAAGGAGTTCACATATGTTGGATAGTATCTCAGGCTTCGTGCTCTTCTGATTTCCAGCACTTCCAGAAACCACTGATTTACCGGACACACGAGAAACACTTTTAGAGGGGCATGATGCTACAATAACATCAATCAATTGCCCCAGATGCTTCTCATAGAAAATGTCAATTATACTGTCCCTCTGAAGAATTTCAAATGAGAATATTCAACAAAAATTGATGTCAGTGGATGTATGCTTCCATAAAGTAGAAAAATTCACGACAGAAATAGTAATCTCATGCTTGGTAAAAACAGGTAATACACAAAACCATCACAATCATCTTTTCAGTGAAAAATGAAATGCAAGCTTGGTTCAACATTTTTCATCTTTTTGATGTCCTTTAGGCACTGGTTTCAAACCTCAAGATAAGACACCACAAGGATGAAAATAAACCCGCATGTCTATCAAAAGATAACACCCAAATTATACCTCAAGCTTCTGCCCCACCCCCACCAAAACCCCAAAAAAAAACCCCCCAAAAACCACAACAAAAAAAAATGAAAAACCAAAAAAAAAAAAAAAAAAAGAAAGAAAGAAAGAAAAGTGAGAACAAGTAGTAGTTTGATTTTTACTTAGAAATATTGTAAATGAGAAGAGTGACATATTCAAAACATGATTCCAAATAGCACATATTAAAGACATGGTATTCTTAAGTAAATATCAATGCATAATTACCAAAATAAAAGGAAAAGAAAATGCCAGTGAACAAACAGCCAATTTGGATAAAATTATGATTAGGACAAACAGGAAAAGCTAAAGATGATATTAATCCAATTTTATCATTATGATACCCACATGTCCATTAGCTTTCCTAGACCTAGTATACCAGAAAATATGAGTGAGCTCGTGATATCCACTATTAAATTGGACCTTCTTCAACACAATATAATTGACAAAATATATATGACACATGCATAATAAGAGTTAATTACAACCTCATTAGGTGTATGGCACTGGTAACCTCAATTAATAGACAAATCTACTGCCAATTAAGATAATTATTCCAGACAGATGAATACCAAAAATACCCAGCCAGGTAAAGTACTCGCAAAACAAAGTAATTATCACAAAAAGGGAAACTATCTAGATCCACTCTACCTAACCCATAAAGATCACATTGACAATTTATTTACAGTCAGTGAGTAGCGAGGCGAAAGGTTATCACACGACAAATATCAGTCATCAGCTAGAATTCAAAGTTGAAAATATTAAAGTGAGAATAAAAAGCTCTCACGGACACCAATCTACCATGAAATACAATGTAAAGCATATGTATTGATGAAAAAAAAATTCTCCAATTTTGCCGAGGAAGCCCAACCCTTTCAACAAGCATAAAGAAAAGTCCAATTTTTGGCGCAGGAAAATACATAACAAAAAGAGCAAGCAATAGGTAGTACCTGTGCACCCGACAATGTATACGAGTCCAACAGGCTGCGAAGGATTTCAAGAAACTGGCAATGCATATCATCACCAAAATCTGTTATCATTCCTTTGACCTGACAAATCAACGATGAATTAGCTACAAGAAGAGATAGCAGATGCAAAGGAAACACCAAACTTAATTATAGCAAGCATTCACACATTGAAATGTATGATTAAATTCCAGGATTTAAGCTGCATAGATAATTCTTTCTGCTTAGCAAAATTAATTGGCTTGACCATCTAATTGAGTCAAAGAGTTATCCACAGATCCTTTACTGCTGCTGTGGAAACCACACATAAGACTTCCTGTTGCACCCTTCCCAATGCATTTACTAGAGCTCCTCGAACAATTTTCCCATCTAAATCAAAAGAATATTCCACCTTCAATTTCCTTATGTTGCAGGGGCAGCCTATCTTAAAAATACCGGCAAGAACCTCCAAGAAAAGTGGCTGCTACAGAAGTGATTGGTGTTTGTGGGAAAGGCTACTAGAAGCAGCACTGATCATAAGGTGCTTCACTTTCCTACAGTTAGCCAGCAGTTTTATGGCACTCCCTAATGGGTAAAGGCAAATTTTCAAGCATCATGAAGTGCCCCACATCTCTTTCCTAACTAGAAATCAGCAATAGTATTGATAGTACAGTATAGACAATAAACATTAAGGGCTATCCGCCTTGCATCTCAAGGAACTGGAAGAACTCAATGAATGAACCTTTAAGGCAGCTGAGTAGAAAAGCCAAAAATCATGTTTTCTGGGCGAGTTGGCACTTTGTACTAGATTCACTAATATTTAGCTTCAGTTTTCTATCTTTTTAGTCATGCACTTGACTCTACTCCCCCCATGTTCCCCGAGAGAATATCAATTTTCATAAATGAAACCATTTTACATCCACAAGCAACTATAAAAAACTCAAGACGATAGGTGTTGACTAAACCAATATTAATTAAGATCCACAACCAATTGATTTAAAAGTTTCCACAGATAAATTTGGTGGTGATTTCATATCTACTATCAAACAGATAGGAAGGAAACACAGACCGAGAAACGTCATTTGAAGTGTATTGTGACCGGAAGAAACAATGGGCAGTCAAGGACTTTGGAAGAGAGACATATAAAGAAATGTTTGAGAGTGTTGCCATCTTGGTGTCAATTACAGTTTCTACTAAACAGTGAAAATTAGAAAATGTGAAAGAACTGCAAACCTTTTAAAGTTACATTGAAGCCATCATCTTTTTGATAAAAGCACAAACACGCACAGACACAAGGCTTTGTCACCAAGTACACCAACAATAACAACAGCAATCAACCTAGCAAATTTATATAATAACAA
Organism: Lumnitzera littorea; assembly: GCA_024138015.1. Taxonomy (NCBI): domain Eukaryota; kingdom Viridiplantae; phylum Streptophyta; class Magnoliopsida; order Myrtales; family Combretaceae; genus Lumnitzera; species Lumnitzera littorea. The sequence continues at coordinate 16,924,211 of JAMXBB010000004.1, forward strand.
ATTTGGATTAAGTCCAGCAATCAAATCCCACTATGGGCACTTCTTGGGCCATCTACATTGAGGAAACTATAATTAACAGGTGCATGAGCCTTCTTGTAAGGTGGTTTATGTAACAAAGGTAGCCAGGCACTGCCCCTTCATTAAATAAAAGTAATATGTAGACCGCACAGTGAGTTGCAGCATAAAACTTGTTACTTTCACAAGAAATCTGGTATCAACCAATACTATGAAAAACCTAAGTATCAATTCAAAATCTTGGCCTCCACAAGGTAACTAGCCATTTGGTCTATGACTAAGACTTTATAAAGAGCTCTTACAAAATATATGATGCACTAACAGCTGCCAAACAACTTATATTGAATTTCAAGTGAAGAGCATACCAAAAGTCCCAGAAGTGAAATTCCTTCAGGCCGAACAACATATGAACGTAGAAGATTTGGATCTTGGTTCATGAAAAGAATAAGAATGTCTGTCCTGCACGCACCAAATGATTACACAAGGTCAGGAAATTATCCAGGAAGATATTAAACTATATAATTTATAAAATATTCTTTCTTATTTCATTTTTTATCCTTTTTTTACTGTTGTTATGAGAAGAAGAGCCAATGGCAACATCTAAGTTTCATTTATACCCCGTTAATACGAGCCTATGGTCAGTACTCTGCAAAGCATCAGCAATGATGTCAAAAATGCCTTCATTAACAAGGTCCCTGCAGTAACGTATTTCCAATAACAAAAAATGTGTCAATGAAATATTTAGGTGGAAAACTTAATATTCATCCAGGCAAATTGGCTTAGTTACCTCACATACAATAGCTAAAAAAAGAGTAACCATAAGGGGTTCCCACCATCTGGGCATGGAACTTGAGCATAACATACCTGAATAGCCGGAGCTGTTGTACCATCTGTAAGCTCTTACTCAGACTACAAAAATCATGCAAGAAGTAGACCTGTTTTGCAAGAAAACAGAAGAAAGTCAGGACACAAAATGACATAAAAAATAAAAATAAATAAAAAATAAAAAAGGAAGTACATCATTAAGTATATTTTTAGAAATCTACAGGGAATAACTTCATTAAGCAAGATTAAAAACGAAAACATTAATCCTAAAATCTGGAAGTGTTCAGGGTTCAATTCGGCTTAAGTTTAGGATAGAAATGAACCAAATTGCATTTGAAACAATTCAATTCAAATCCTTAATATACCGAACCGCTTTTAATGATTCAGGGCTCTAAACAAGACCAATTCAGATCCAGGTTGATTTGGTTCCAATCGCTTTTATAAGTACTTTGTTCTAATTGATAATACTAGTAATTATCACGTACTTCAATAAACATTGATATTCAAATTGAAGAATATTATACAAAAATTTTAGCCACATAACATGATATCATGGTAAAATTGCATCTTAGGTAATCATGAAGCGCATGAGTCTACTTGAGATATGAGAGATAAAGGTGAAAGAAAAGGAATGGATTGTAGAGCCTAAGAGTAAAATAAGAGATGAAAAGGTGAAAGAAAAGAAATGAATTGTAGAGCCTAAGAGTGAAATAAGAGACAGAAAAAGTAAAAGTAAATAGGGTTATACCGAAATGTCAACAGGGTTTAAGAATAAAACATGTCGCTTACTTTTTACTTTTTGATAAGTAGTGGTTCAGTTTAGGTTCAAGCAATGCAGTTTAATTTGACCTTTAAACCAAACCATGAACTGTTGGGACCTTGTTTAGACTCTCTTCAAACCAAGCCATAAACTGAACTAAAATATGAAACGACCGCATCCAATTAAGTGCAATGTGATGAATAGCCCTACTAAAATCACCCTGACTTCCCAAGTCCTCTTTATGAACATGACAAGAATTGACATACTTTAAGACAAGCCAACATCAACCTAGGAGAAGTATTAAGTTAACAGTAAATCAATCTGGGACTAATAGAGAAAGCTACACATGCTTTTCCGGCTGGGGGGAAAAAAAATCATACAAAAGACATATAAGAACCTGCAGTTACACTGATCTGTTAAGACATTACTTATATAAGAAGACACATTGATCTTGATCATAATAAACATCGCAACATCCATGCACACAGAAACACAAGCTTTTACAGATGATACTATAACAATTAAATTCATCAGATTTGCCATGACAAACAAAGACAGCAGCATGAACAAAAAAGTGCATATTCTCAAGCAGTTCCTTCTAGGTGCTCAAAATTCCAATGTGCACGCAAGTCAGGCATAAAGAAAAAGTTGACGCCCATTACCAAATTTTTCTTTGAGTCTGAAGATGTTGCAGGTGATTTCAACCTTGCAAATAGTTCCTGAATGAAGGTGTTGTCATCCTTTAACAAAGAAACCACCTATAAAAGTAGTACCACAGTGTGAGAAAGATTCCTGCTATTTAATATTCAACTATTTTCTTTTACTTTTCACTCACAATTGCATTGTTTGCATGGATGATTGAATTGAGATTTGCAATCGTGCCTTCATCCAATACTCTAGCCAAAACAACATCCTAAAACAATAGCAAAAGGTGAGAACAATATGAAAGAAAAAGGTAAATTTAGTAAAACAGAAATTATTGGCAGTAAAACCTTTAAGTATCCAACTCTATATGTCTGATGTATCTTCGAAAGAACAAGGGAATCTTTGATTGGAATAGCCTAAACACGCAAAAAAAGGTATAAGAAAGAAGCACAATGTAACTTTACCAAAAAAAGTACAATGTACACCCACCATTATGGAGTAAAATAAAAGCTATTTGACATCCTACCTCCTTAAAAACTACGTGCTCTTTTAAAAAGTTACGATGATGTTGAACAGTGGGAACCTCAGGATCATCTGCAAGACAATTTAAGAGTTCCATTATCTTCTTGAGAAAGAAAAGGCTGACATGCAATGAGTTAAGAATGCCTAAGACATTGCTTCACATGTTAGACGACACACAAAAGTTAAAGAAGAAAAAGTAGAAAATTTTCTCTGAGTGAAAGGTAATCAAATTCAACTAGCTTCAAGCAATATAGTGCAAATAGTAGGTAACCCCTTCACACTAGCTTCCTTTTTTCTTTTTGACAAAGTCCACATATTCCTTTTTGAAATCAACCCCCTTTTTCACCCTGCCAAGTTTAATTCGTCCATATTAGCAGCTACCAGTACATTCCTTGCTTTTGCAGGAGGTGTGTAGAAGAAGTCATCTCAACCAATCTTCACTTACAACAGTGGCAAACATGATAGAATTAAACTTAAATAGAGAAGGGAGAATCTAAGCCAAAGCCCTGTTGTTTTGGGAGGGGATGGGAAGGAGTGGAAACTGTCATCAAAATGAGGTGCAGTTAATGCCAAAGGTCCCGAATCAGACAAATGTTCAATGACAAGCTGCTTCCCTACCTTGGCTCATGTCAAAACACTCATATGAACATATTTTTTTGGGTAAATCGCACTTGAATAAAATTTATTTTCTTATGAAATGGAAAAGGTGCAGATAAGTCATTCGACCTTCCAAAACCTCTGCAAAATGACCACACCTGCCATAACCAGCAACAGCGAATTCCAATGAATGCTAGCAACAGGTTTACAGCTCAAGAAGTGGGATCTCATATCATCTCCTATGACCTAAGCACTAGACAACCAGACGATCCAATTACAGACAGAAATTATGACATAAAACAAACTGTTTTTTCTTGTCTTTTTTAGTATACACATGTAATTGAATAAAAGATCTTGCTCGCACTCACATGATCAAAGTGAAAGTCAAAGCCACCTTGGTAATCAACAACAAAGGCAAACCATATTCATATTGCACCCTCAAATATAAACATATTGTTTCTCACAAACACGTAGAAAAGGTAGCAGGTTAGAGGGGGAGAGAGAGACCAAGAGAGAGAGATGAGGGAGGGGCAACATACACTCAAGGGAACCAATTATATCCATGATCAGATCATCTCCAAATATTTTCTCAAAAATTTGCGGATTGTTCATCAAAACTGCAAAAAGAAAGAGTTAACCTAAAAAATGAACAATATCATACAGGAAAATCTTACTGTCATAGTGAATATAAAAATCTATATATGTATGTGTTCCATGATCACTCACTGATCGCTTTGACTATTCTGTATATCATGTGAAGCTCGTCAAAGTTCTCCAAGTCGTCACATATTTTAAATAAGTCCATCAGCTTCCGAAAAAAATCATGCTGCATTGCAATAAAAAATCCATTCAATAGTGGATGAACCCAGTTATTAGCCAGTTGCAAGCCAACTCAATCTAAGACAAGGACAAATAATTTCATGGATAAGAACTTTATTTGGAAGCACAATGATACATATGAAAATCACAGGAGATAACAGGCTACATTCAGCAAAACATGCCAAAAGCAGCAATGAGTTTGATGAAATTAGATGGATGGGAATTGCAAATGCACCAGAAGAAACGGGAATACCATAAAACTCTTCCAATTGCTCAAACTTAAACTCACTAGTGATGCCATTTAAATAGTTCCAGTACTATTATCAACTCCACCCAATATATCTCCTCTCTTCTAAGCTTTTGAATCCACTCAACCCAAAGGATCACAAATGCGACATTTTCCATACTTTAGCAAAAATAAAAGTACATAGGATAAGCGATCTACATTCACCCCCAAATAAAATTACAAGAGAAAAATGCATTCAATGGTCCTCCGAATATATTTCGCAGACCATGGGTAATATATTTGGCTAAAAATAAGACTTCTACATACTTTGGGATAAGTCAAAGCATGAATAAAGGGTAAGAATGAATGTTATCCAAAAAACCCCACACAAAAAAATTTATTCACATTAGCGGTCATTCCTAACTTTTTCCACTATCAAATTTACTCTCTCCCAACCAAGGAATCATGTCCCAATAACTTACCCAAAAAGGAATCGCATCCTAACACACTTTCCCCTACCTTGACCTTTTGTTAATCATCAGCAAGATCCTTCCTTTAAAACAATGCAGTCATGCACATCATCTTTCTCTAAGTTGAAGAATGCACCAATCACCTTTAAACGACTTCCTTTTCTATCTATGAGAAAAGAAACTTAAAATTTTCCATCTTTAGGTGTCAGAAAGGTATGGTGGGATCTGCACTAGTAGTTTCCAAGCAGATAGGTATCCCTACATACCCATGCACTTTTAATTCCGCATGGTAAGTGGCCTCAATAGTAGCCTGCCATGAATTGGACTCAGAAAATCCTGCAAATCATCATTTTGATGCTTGGGCCCTATAGACCAACCCCTTGCGTTGGAAACCTAATTTTGCATGCAATGCAGGGAAGGAAGAACATAGGGACACATAACATCTAAAGGTTTGAGGCCATGCAAAAATAACTCTTCAAAGCTGCAATTTGAGAGACTGATCAAAAATGAGAAAATAAAAATCCTAGCCAAGAGTTGCACATTAAGTTGAAAAGAAAACAACCATCAATGCAGCAACGTCTTTACTAATTGTAATCTTCCAGGATACCCACATAAGCAAAATTAATGTAACCTGTGAAGATAACAATGCTTACATCATTTAGAAGAAGTTCAGTCAACCGCATCTGGTCTGCAATCCCACTTTCAACCACAGTCTGCAGGAGGGTAAAAAGTCAAAGTCAATAAGAGATAGGGATGCATACTGCTTTGCCTTTACAAGGGAACTTCTGGTTTAGAAAAAGAAGCAACCTTACAATTGGCAGCCAAAGCAAACAGAAAGTACAAAATCCAAGAACCAATCTAATCAGCTATATTGATTTAATTTAGATGTAGTTGAGGATATCTAAAAGATTGTTAAACCATTTTCATGATGATAGATTCAATGTGATTTCTGAGTTGAAGACTTTGTTATCCCTTTCCCAAAGATATCAAGAAAACTCTTTGACATCTTCAGGACAAATGATCAAGTTTGATGTTCAATGATGTGACTACCATCAGATTTGGTCTTTCATTAAGGTTACATGTATTTTTATTCATACTTCTATAGGAATTTGTGCACCAAAATTCAGATTACTTCAAAAAAATGCTCAAGAAGAAGTATAGATGTAATAAGTATGAAAAGGTAGAAAAAGATAAAACAATAAAGAGGAAGTGGCATGCATAAATAAATCCAAAGGGGGGAAGCCAATGGAGTGGAAGAGGAGGAAACATTTACAAGCTCAGTAACTCAACTCAATCCAAGGCACATGCAATTTCTTCCCAAATAGTCCGAGCTGAAATTCAGTCCAAAGTCAACTAAACGTACAAGCTTGAGCTTATAGATCTTATGTACTTTTTTATCTATCTATCTATATATGTTTGTGTGTGTGTGTGTGTGTGTGTTATCATACTTTTTCAATTTGTGCACCAATATTATTTCTTATTTACTCACATAACATGAATTTTCATGTTTTTCACTTTACATAACCATATTATTTCTTTAGTTAGTTATATAACTCGAGTTTTCATACCTCCACTTTGCATACCTTACATCTATAAAATTTTGATTGATTTAGCCGTTACATAATTGAAAATAAAAGGTACAGCACAGGTACATGAAGTGAAGATCGCGAAAACTTAGATCACACAATATGAAATATAATAACACAAGTATGCAAAGTGAAAAGCCACAAAATCTAAGATTACATAACTGAAAACATAATAACACAAGTATGCTAAGGTAAAAAATGAAAGAAGTCGTACTATGTAACTTGGGGAAAGAAAAAAAGACAGAGAAAAAAAAGAGAAGGAAAAGAAAAAGGAAAGAAGAAGAAGAAGAAGAAGATAATTATAAATAGTGAAAATGTATGAAAACTCAAGTATACTTTTTTTTACATAACCATTAATATTAACACGCTTCACTACTTAGGAGCTGAGATTTTTTTATTGGAAACCCATCAAATAAACCAATGCACATAACTTTGAACTCATGACCTCTTCCTATGACATCAATATCATGATGAAAATTCGATCCGTAACCAACTAGTTTAAAATATTAAACTTCCAGATCCACTATGGTGATTATAATATTATAAGTCTACATCTCCATGGTGGAATACCCTTTTAAAAGTGAAGACTTTGCTATAGTTTTATACTTCATATTTTCCCTTTCTAAAGTCTCAAGTTTGGGGAAATGCCCCTAAGATCACAGTATAAGAAGATAATTTTTCCCTTGGAGTTGAGGACAGCATGTTAAAGTCTAAAGATGCAATGGAAAAGATAAACAAAATATGAAGCACTAATAAGCAAACACACAAGAAGACAAAGTATTTAATGAAAACAACTTACTGAAGCAGAAAACACCATAAATCCTGTTTCATGGCCCAGAAGCTGCTTCCAACCAGAGACAACTTGACAACTTGAAAGGACATAACAAACTTCTCAAAACTTTTTTTTTTTTTTAAGGTATTTTTCGTACATGCTAGATAAGTGAGGAAAAAACAAAAGAAAATAAGTCAAGGAGTTTTTTTTTCCCCCCCTAATTTTCCTTTTCTTAGGTAAAGGTTGGACCATCATAATGGTATGACTAAAAACAACAAATCATTTGTTGTTGGGCCTGACCATAATCATACACTTGTTTTGTTTGAATTATTGAAGGCAGATATTATTCAGGAAATAGAGCTACGAGGCATATGACAACAGTGAAAAATGACTACACGTGTAACCCTGTTGTGTTGAGGGAAAATATTCGTAGCCCTCTAGTAGCTTCTAGAAACTTCCAATTAAATCACCAACAGAACGACTCCCCTTTCCCTCATTCCTCCATACATACACATGGGAAACTGGATGCTCAGCTTTGGCAAACATAATAATAACAATACCCAAGGTCACAATAAGGAAACTGCAGATGAAATGGAAGAGAATGCACCCAATAAGCACCATCGGAAGAACACCCCTCCCACTACACAAGCACTGATGAACCTCCAGTCCATTGTGAAGATAGAAACATTCACCCAACACTCAGAAATGAAGCTATGACCAGTGCCACCATCAAACATGATAAAAAAGAGAATTTTCAAGCAACATGACTTGAAATTTCATAATTTTAGCGCCAATAAAGCCACTCATAGCCAACAAAGAGAGATCCAAATCTTTGACTCTAAGGACTCCCCCTCATTTGGTGCTGATGCAACACCCTCCGCCACTACTCCTCCATCCAACTCAGAATTGTCAGGCACTTCCTCTAGATCATGATACATAGTCTTGCTAGGGCACTATTGCTGAGCATGGTAAGACTAATAGCACTTGGAGCAAATGCCTTAATCCTTCTTCTCTTAGAATTCGGCATAGAAGAAATGTGATGTGTTTCCTAAGGCCCAAGCTCCTGTGTTGAGTGTTTATGAAAAAAGGGGCCAAATGCTGCTGATAGGCAAACAAATCCCATCGGCCCTATTTCTTAAGAAATTATGAATGAACGGGTGTATGGGTGCATGAGTTGGCGTGCCTGTGTAGCAGATGCATTTTTTGCAGGACTGGGTGTGAATACATGGTGAAAAAGGAAGTTAGTAGCTGAGGTGGATATAAATAAACAAAATATCTGTATAAATATATATATTTGGGTAATAATTCCCAGCTGAGGTGACTGAGGGAATATGCTAAGGGACACTTGGCAGCATCCTAGCATACTAGTTTGTTATAAAAGGAGGCAATCAAGTTATTGGGGGCTTGCTAAATCATATGTTGGCCAAATTTATTGCTTTAGCTCACCTATGAGCTCAAGGACTCTCAAATAAGTTGTGCAACTCAAGGTATTGCTCTGTTTTTTCTTTAAATTTAACACAGAAATTAGCCCTAGTTCTTCTCTTCTGCATTTACTGAATCATTTCTGTTTGAATAATCCTTCTTCTCTAGGAATTCAGCATAGAAGAAATGTCTATTGCCTTTAGTGCCTCCAATGCTATTGCCCACAGCACCTGAATTTTCAACACCTCCATCCTTAGCTGTAGCTGAAAGATGAGTACGATTAGACAAAGAATTGGCATTAAGTAATCTATATTATACAGGAGTCTTTTTGCAAAAATTCATTCACTCCATACTCAAGCCTACTCTGCCTAAATCCTCCTTCACAATCACTGCAATACACCACATGAGGTCATTCCAAGTCTCCTTGCCACATTGTGATACGATATTTCACATCTAAATCCATTTCTTCAAAAGGAAATCACTATCACTCTCACTACTATTACAGGAGCTAGGGTTCATACTCTCCATCTTCTCTCTTCTTTCACACCACTCCACCCAAAAATAAATAAAATAAAATAAAAATAAAATCCTAGCAGCTATTCCTCAAATAGAATTTGGAACTTGAGCTGCTGATACTTCAAATTCCTCCACCTCTACTACCAAAAATATTGCTTGAGTGACAAGCACTCATATGGATTTAGAGCTTGACATCCACTGAATGCATCAATAGCTCGCGCACAAACATCTCCCACATTACATGTCCAATCTTTCTCAACACCTAAAGCCACAGTACCACATGCCTGTCCATACATATAGAAGCCAATTGCAACTCCATTGCTTGCACCTATGAAAGCACTCGAGTGCTTGTAGCTCCTCTCTACTTCCAATAAGTTGGTTCTAATGTCTAGAATGAATCTAATTATTACATTTTTAGCATCCATACTTAACTTCTCTGCCCTTTAACAAACTCTTGCCAGCTGTCACTTACCTGGCAGTAACTAACTGACCTATCTACGGTCTTCTAATAGTTTCTAGAAACTAAACTACCAATCAACTCACAAGCAAAATGACTCCACTCCCCCTTATTCCTCCATACATACACATAGGAAATAGGGCAATCAGCTCTAGAAAACATAACAAACCATAGCACTCACGTGATTTGCAGGTGACCAGAGTATCACATAAGCCTAAAAAGCACAAGCAACTGGATCAACCTACTTCAAACAATGAACGGAATCCAATTTTGAAAACTCACTAACATGGAGCATAACAATTAAGAACTTAATCATTTTTCAATGGAGGTTCAAAATGCTCAAAAAAAGGGAGTTAGTTTATAAAAAAATAAAATAAAATAAACCACAAACTGCACTTATGAAATAAGATTTGAATTATATTCCATAGCTATTTTAGTTCCAAAGCCCAAAGCACAGAGTTACACTAATAATCCTAACCAAAAAACTTCCTAAGATGATCTCCTTTCAATCTCTATCATCTGACTATAATACTATTGTACCTAGATTTTCTCACTTAATTGGGCAGTAAACCACATCAAACAAGGAGACCCAAATGCTGTATATAAAGGATTGAGGAGTCAATAAACTTATAATAGCATATTTGTGACTTTGTGCAATCTTTTTGTCTATTTGAAATAAGAAATAATCTTCACGAGGGAATAGATTGACTAGGAGGCAACAGAGAATGGTAGACTTTCCATGCTCCTATGCAATGATTTGGCCCCAAAATCCACTCCCCACCCCTTTTTTCTGCCAGTAACTCAATCCATGACAACTAGTTTTTTTCCCCCAATCCTGTAGAAAACTTGATCCTTTCACTTACCAGACAGGGAATAGGAAATCTAAACAAAGACAGAAAACGGAACAATTGAAGGTATAGAACTTGTCATTTCCTTGATCTAGTAGGTAGGAATTAATAAACAGCCAAAAAACTCTCCATACTCAACAACTAAAGGATTAAGCCTGGAGAAAGGAGAAGTTAGGAGAAACAGTATATGAATCAACCAAGAAAGTATACAGGAATCAAGCTCTGTTTTACAGTCAAGAAAAATGAGCATAATGTGGTCATTATATATATGTTAAAGAGGACATAAAAATAAAAGATCAAAGTATAGAGAAAATAAATAAATAAATGACAAAAGAGTAGAAAAAAGAAAGCAGACGTATCATTTAAACCTTATGTATTAAAGGAAGCGTAGATAGCTCAACTGGGGGTAGCTCCCTCAACTCACTACTTGCGCTCTGAAATGTATTATCTGCAAATTTGAACAATGAAAATAAGAACTTACAGATAAAAATTAAATGATTAACATAAAGTAAATATCACATAGTGGAGTAAAATTATGCATAAAACTATAGTTGTGGAACTGTAAATAAAGGAAGAATTAAAAAAATGTCTAGAACTTGATGTGCTGACTATTGTAAAAACATAAGAAAAAGCAGAAAAATACAGGTATAAAACAAATGAACATGAATCGAAACTTTGAAAGAAGTAATCCTTATAGGCTGCAATGGCATTCCCTATTAATCAATGATACTTCTCAGACTGTTGCACTGTGCCACTGAAAAATTAGATTTGTGGCAGTGATCTAATATTTCTGGAGGCAACACAATGGCAGAAGTGCCACTAGCATCTCTCTCTTGCACATGAAACCTCAGCTAAGAGAATTATTGCCATGATGTATTCCCTTGAACTAGAGTGAAAATGTTACTCTTGGTATGGTTTTATAAGCATTCAATTGGGGGGCATAGACTAATGCCATGATCAAAATCCTTTCGCAATTGTTGATACCCTATTCTCTGGCTCTCTTGTGATCCTCCTCTTCTTTGAATATATCTGCTATTATACTAATGCATCTTACTAAATTGACTAGAAGGGAGGAAAAACAACAAGGAGGGGGGGAATAAAGAAAAGTCTTCCTCAGATCCACCAATTCAGAATCTATATACTTCCAACAACTGCCCCTTTCTTCTTTGGTTGATTATTTTGACAACCACCTCTTAATTGCTCAACATTTGGAAAGATTCGATAACATCTCCTTTTAACACACTGCACCACCTGCACTTATGGCAAGGAATGGCAATTCGAATTTTTCCATTTCGCAAACAGGTTTATATGACAATATCATAACCACAAGCATTATACATTTCTCTAATCCATTTCAAGGTTGAACCCATACACAGCACTATTGATAAATGGGTTACCTTCAGACCTATTTTTTCATCATATTAAGCAGGTCCCATAATTGAGATGCCTATATAACACATGGATTGACATCCTATAAAATTTAAGTTATTTTATACAGTTAAATTCTAAAATAATTCAAAAACAGTTGCATAATCACAATATAACCAGACATGCCCTCTGGTTTTTTCCTCAACATGGAAGACTTGATTCCGCCATTAGATTGGATAAGAATGGCCTCAAAGGTGACCTGTGAGAGGATATTACAATATCCTGCCCCCTTTGGCACTTCATAATCCACCTTTACCAGATAAGCTTGTACAGAATCTCTAGCCAAATGCACGCTTTTCTATCAAGCTAGCCTATGGCACGCTCATGGGCTCTAAGCCAGATGTCTTGGGCAAAATGTGCCCAATTCAAAATGCACATTCCTAGATTTTCCTCTGTGGCCCAAAAAAAAAAAAAAGTACACTTAAATAATTATTTGAATGCATGACAATGAGATACAAATAATTAGGTCCAATTCAGTAGGATCTCCAGAGTTTTGGATTGATAAGCTTGAAACAAGTTCCAACCTTTCACAATAGGGCTCAAGTGTTATCCATGATCCACTTTTGGACTCTTAAGCCCATTACACCACTGTCAAAATACCCAATAGCTCATAAAGGAAAAGATTCCAATATCCAGTATGAATATTATTCAAGTACTCTGCCTTCACTAAACTTCCTCTCCATTATCCATCAAAGCAATACATAATCATCCTAAGATTTTTTATTCCTCCTCTTTCATCACTCTTCATTCCATTCTTGGTGTTAATACTGCAACAAAGCACAACGATTGTCCTTGTCATGTGAAACATGAAACCCAAGTAGTACACACATGACACAAGCCAATGAATCCTCTCATCTACACATCCAATGGATGGTTCTCCATTACAAGATTTATGCCAAAATTAAGTCACCTTAGTGGTAGAGGGAATTTCATTATATGTGTGCCTCTTACATTATGCTACTCTATAGGCTATTCCTCACTTATTCTTGGTTACCACTAGTCTAAAGATGTGCAAAGATCACCAGTTGCAACTATCGGGGTGTGCAACAAATTTGTGAATTGGAAGGGTCCAGTCAATTAAAAGCATTATCGGCTTAGGTTGTGAACCTTCATTCAGATAAGTCCAATAATCCATTAACATATGAAGAATGTACAAGAGAAAGTGTACCATACAAAAGGAACAAGTAGACTATAAAAGTCGCTAAGAACAAGGAGCTTTTGCATATGCACTATGAGAGAACAAAAATATTGCTTATTTAAAAACTTCCTCATCTCTGATAGTACAAGCATAGAAAGTCTACCATACAAAAGAACAAGTAGACTATAAAGGAAGCTAAAGACAAAGATCTTTTGCATATGCCCTAAGCAAGAACAAAAATAGTGTATAGTCAAAAACTCCCTTGACTCTAACAATATAAGCACAAACAAAATTTTACATCATAAACGACAAAAATACTTCCCAACAAATACTACCTATATTTTGCATCGAGGGGCCCACTAGTAAAGAAAAGCTAACATGTGATGTAACTAATCTTAGTTTGAGTAAACATGCTATCAACCTTACTGCCTTACATAATCTATTAGACAGGTCTTTTCCTTTTCGCATTGTTGCCCTAACCATAGGAAAAATTTACCAACTTAATACCCAATTCTATTAAAAGTCTAGCTTCATTTAGTAACTCCACATTAAAAGTAATGACATAGGTGTCAAAAGAGACAAAATGCCATGCAAAAAACTCTAGAAAAGCAGTTTCTTCAAACAAGCCATCTCCAAAACCGCCTTAAATCTTTGCACATGCGATTTATGGCCCTATTTGTTCTCGTTAAGGACAAAAGGTCAATGTTTCATTGAATACTATTCTCCTACCTAAGTTAGAGGTAAAGTTTGGATGAAGCCACCTAAATCTTGGAACCTTTGGGTAAATTTTAGCAAGGAATCTTACCTATTGATTGTGCAAAGGATTGCCAATATGGGGTAGGAAGATTTACTAGAGGTGCTCATCAATGGGTGTGTGCACAATTTTTTCAAATTTTCTAATGAGGACGCTCTTTTAAAAGTCCCTCGTCAACCTTGATCCTCTGCCAACAAACTCTTGCTTTTGGAAAAATGGAGAATCTGTATGCCACTATCAAGCAAGCACCTATAAAAAATGCCAATTTAGGTGAAGTTATGGCATGTAACTGCAAACTTTCTTGATATCAAGTGAGTTGCATATACAGTTAGCATTTTCAGGATACCGCAATAAGTTGACATTGTAACTGTCACCAATGAGCGCGTTCACATTATCCAAGTTTCAGTGGAGATGGAGGGTAATGATAAGTTGGCAAGGGAGTACGACATGAAATGTGACAATGGCTTAGTTTACATAGTTGACGCAAAGTAATAACTTCTACCTCCTAGAGGCTCTAAATGCCAAATTTTTTGAGGCAAACTCAATAAGAGAGGTTGCACCAATCACTACCGCAAGGGCAAAGCTAAGATCACTGTTGAAAGCTTGGAGTCAAAATAGTTATGCTCAACTCCTTTGTGACTTATCCTCCCTAAAGCTACATACTACACTCCCTTGACCAATGATAGTTAGAAGGCTCCTTTAATGAGTTTAGGGTCATAGGTGACAAATCAGGTAATGTGACCTTTTAGCCTACTCTAGTTTCCTTTGCTTTTGCAATGGATGCATACTTTGGATCCTCTAGAGTGGTTAGAGAAACTCAATCTGACACTCTTGACTACAGCTCTTACTCTCCTATTGATCAAGAACAAAAGGAGACTTGAAGTGTGGCTAAAAGAAAAATGAAAGAGAAAAAAAGTGTTAGTGAAAAAGAAGGCTAGAGAGAGATGCCATGGATTCTTCTAATTCCCCATAGTTTTAAGATATCGGTTTGATTTACTTCTTATAAATGTTTATGTTCGTGTCTTGAAAAATTAGGGGGGCTTGATAACCCCCAAAAATAAATAAATAAGTTAATAATTCATACCATGCTCATAACAATTTTTGTTGGTATAGTGGAGATGAGTTTTACTGCTTTTAGGGCTCGTACACATTCCCCTTGGAAGATTGAAGCACACCCATCTATTTAGGTCCATTGGCTACCAGTTGTTTGGTACACCGAAGTTTGATAAGCAATAATCAGTTCATTAATTGTTTCTGCTAGTTCCATAACAAAGACAAGCTTCTTTAGGTTACTTTAGTCTATGGGGAAAACACAATAAACAGCAAGGAAGCTATATGGAGTGATTGGAAAAGTTTGAATCAATATGCTTTCTTTCCTTGGATCATCCTAAGAGATTTCAACATATGCAAAGCCCTTGAAGAAAGAAGTGAAGGAAATGAAGTTATTACCAAAGGTATGGAACGTTTCAATTAAGTATGTCTTGATCTTCGATGATGCAAGATCTAATGGTCTTTATCATACTTAAGCCACTCAAAACTCCTCTGACCCCATCTTTCAAAGCCTAGATAGGACACTCGTAAATATTGATTATATTGAAGAGCTGCAAGCTTCAAAAGTTCAAGTTCTTAGCCAAGGCATCTCATGCTATAGTGCTTTGGTCATCAACCTTAATTTTAATCATAGCCATCGAGAATCTTTCTTCAATGTTCTTTTTTTTGGGATAAATCAAAACTTCATTAATAGAAGAAAGATTACAACCACAATGCAGGAAACTCTCTTCTTCAAATTTTTTTTACTTATACAAATACCATACAAAGTTTAAGGATATTGTCAAGGAGGTTTGGAGAACATGTATTGATGAACAGCAATGCTTATTGTGGCCCGAAAGTAAAATTGTTGATAGGAAACCTAAAACAATTGAATAATTCCTGTTATTCTGATCTCTGTTCGGGGACTGTAACACAAGTATTTTCTCAAATCTCTCAAATAAAGGAAACCACAAAAATGAACCATATACTCTAATGGGTAATTGTGGGGTACGCATGTCATCTTTTGAAGAAATTAAGTCAGTAGAAGTACAAGATTTTGAGAAGCACTTAAAGGAACCTTCATCACACCCCCTTGTTCATTGGTCAATAGAAGCGTCGACTATGATGACTGCGAAGCATTCATCAAACCAATGTCTAATGAGAAACTAAAGAAAACTTTTCTGGTCCTTAGCAAAAGAAAAGGCTCCCAACCACAACAATTGCGAGCAAATTTCTTTCGCAATTCATGGGAAGTTGTTAAAAAAGAAGTCACTTTGCCATCAAAGACTTTTTTGCTACGATTCACCATTTTGAAAAGACTAATTCTACTTCTCATACATTTGTTCCTACGGTCAAAAACCCTTTTTCGTTGTCTCACTTTGGGCCTTTAGCTTGCTGTGTAACACTCCACAAATGCATCTCCAAAATTCTAGCTACTCACTTGAAGCTTTTTATACCATCTTTAGTGGGAAAGGACAAAAGGTCATTAACAAAAATAAATGGGTTGTGGATGATATCGTAGTGGCCCAATAACTCCTCAATTGCTATCAAAAAAATGATAACAGAGCAAGACGCGCCATCGAGGTTGATTTTACGAAGGCTTATGATCAAGTGCAATGAAGTTTTATTCAAATCTCATTATGGCCTTGGATTTCCTTCCCAATATAGCAATTGGACCATGATGTGTATCACCCCCTATTTTTTCCATAGATATAAATCAGAAGCAAGCTAGCCATTTTGCATACTCTAAAAGGCTTCATTAAGAAAACCCCTTATACCCTTACATTTTAGTGTTGATGATGGAGACATTCTCTAGTTACTAAAAGAAAAGAGTTCAAGCTTCTACCAGTAACCCTTACCCAAAAGACCTCCTATCAGTAACATAAAAAGATAAAACTTGCACATCTTTGCTTTAATGATCTTCTTATATTTGCAAAAGGTGACTAACCATCTGCAGTCCTAATAAAGAAGGGGTTGAATAAATTTTATGCACTGTTGAGTTTGAAAGTTAATCCAACCAAGAGGCAAAATTTCTCAATGGTGTCAGACCTCTCACATGAGCTGAAATCATCATATCTTTGGGGTTTTCAACCTGTTCTCTACCAGTCTAATAGTTAGGGGCCCCCACATACACAAGGATCTCCAAAAGCATTTAAAATGGATCTTGTGGAGAAAAAGAAAAAATGCTTCAAAAATTAATCGCTGGACAAGTAAGGCCCTCCCTTACATGGGTCAAGTTCGGTCGACTAAGAGCATATTGTTTCACTACAAGTATATTGGTCATCCATCTTCATCCTTCTAAAGATCATTTTAAACTTACTTAGAACCAAAAGAAAACCCATTTTTTTGGAATGGAAATTATAAGGAGAAAACCAAGATGAAGGTAAGTTGGTCTTAAGATGGCAGGAAGGCTACTTAGTATGTCGAATTTGCATCTTTGGAACAAAGTCCCTAACTAAAACACATTAGGTGACAAATCCTTGTGACATAGCTAGATTAGATCGAAATTTTGAAGGGGCACATTATGAACCTTAATGATGCATCTTAAGCATGGAGGAATATTTAGTAATCTAGACCTCTTGCACTCCCACTGAATGGGTTGAAAATGGAAACATTATTGCCTTCTGGTCTAATAAGTGGCACACCCTATATGACCCCTAGTGGATTGGCTTGGAGAATCTTATGAATAGCTATTCGATGATTTATTCTGACACCGCCCTTCTTCTTCTTCTTCTTCTTCATTACTCTTACTTCCCTGAAAGACCCAAACCACCACCAACAAATCACCAAAATCCATAACATAGACCACTATGCACCATCACAAACCACACCCACCCACCAACACAAACCACCATGCCCCACCATCCTGGCAACAACAGCAGGTTCAGGAGCCACCCTGCCACTGTCTAAATGCAATGACACTGGCACCTTGAAATCTTCAAGCAACCCAACGATTTTGACTTCAATATACTTAAAAAAGGAACCTTGCAGTCACGAACTCTAGTCAAAACCCCAATTAATGTTGAACATGTTGATGGGGTTTCCCTTGTTGATAACACCACTAATGCTACCAACATTGTGCAACAGCAAATCCGCTGCAACTTCGCAAAACTGAGGTTGAAGGAAGGCGACACTGTTGTTATGTTTAACTGTGCTTTTCAGGCTCTTAGGAAGACAATTCAAGCACATCTTATAGATAAGGGTTAGTTGAGGTTAAGGCTAGTTGCAATTTTTGGTGATGAATTGATTGGTGGGTTAAGAAAAATGAAAAATGGAAATAGTTAGGGGAGAGAGAGACCGACAGACGAATAAACAGACAGACTAACAGAGAAGAAGATCAGAAAGTAGAGAGAGAGACAAAAACATACAAATGGAGAGGGTACAAAAGAGAGAGAAAGAGACAGAAAAATGGTAATTTGAAATGTATTATTTGTTTGTTCCTTTGAATGTGTTTTGTCCAAATGAACAATGTAATAAACTATTAAGGGATTATTCAGTTCCTCATGAATAGAAATCCTATTACAGGTTTATTACATTCGATGAAGTAAACAAGGAGTAAATGTTCTTATTTCAAAAAATATATTATGATGAAGCCACACAAAAAGCTTTTACACTTACTGTTGAGGTTACTAAAATGTAAGCTTCTCTGCACATTACAGATATGATCCCTGAAATACACAAGCACAGAAGAACAATCAACTATAACATTTAACAAATCATAAAGTGGAAAGAGATACAAAATAAAATAATTAATTCCTACCATATGTAAGAACAGCCAGCTGTTTCTTGGAAGCTGAGAGCCAATTCGGTAGCAAACTCAGGATCTCTCCACGAAATGATAGAATCTGAGAGGTAGAATGGTTACAGATACTAACAATTAATATCTTCCCAGCATTCAGGAATGCATTAAAACTACTCACATGTAATGTAAAAGAAAATAAAAGCTAAAGTTAGTAAGAATTAACAGAGAAAAGACCTTCTTGCTTCCTGTAAATGTCATCTGCGCTAATCCGATGTGAAAGTAATGTTTCATTATCTTCTTCATCGAAAACAAACAAACCCAACTCTTCTGACCTCTGTGTAAATCTTAGACATCAGTCAGCAAGAAAAAGTAAAGAACTTTGAGGAGATAGCTAACTGAAAATCATGTACTTCTTTTCAAATGTGGAAAACGTTTTCAGAGATGAAGTAGACCTCCAAGTAGTCGACAGTAACATGCCCAGTTCCTTGATCATCCCATTTACCATCATCATTCAGGCGATATACCTTAACACGCTGAAGATGATGCAGAAGAAATAAAAATAAGCCACATGAAACTAACAAATCTTTTAAAATAGATACAAGCTGTTTTTGAGTTTGTGCAAAGAACAATAGAATATTACGTATGGAAACTCTAACAATAAATGATAAAAGAACTATAAGCTGCTATCTCTAAATCATCAAGTACATTCTAAATATCACCTAAAGATACACAATTTATCTAACACCACCTATCAAGCTGGAGCACTTAGACAGCTCGTTATCATAAAAAAAGGGAGGGATTTAATTTAAAAAACAAAACAAAACCTCCTTCACCCCAACCCCCACCACCACCCCCTCCCAAAAACAAAAACACAAAAAAAAAAAGAGCAGCAGCATGTTATGCGTGATTCATCTAATATCACAGCTCAACATGAATATAAAATCGCTCCTTTTTGCATATCTACACATAAGAAGCAGCAGCAGCATCAGAAGGAGCTGTGAAGTGTGAATTGTGTTCAATGTGTCCTGTTGAACCTTCTAATGTGAGGATGTAGTGTCCTGGGATTTTGTGGTGTCTTTGCCTTTTAATTCATGTGTTGTATTGCACGTATGCTATGATTTCCAGTAAAGTAGCAATGCATGGAAGTTATGAGGTCATTGTGTGGTTAGTCAAGCAGAGGAAAAGTTTGGAATAGCAGTTACCAGGAAACTGCCACTTGTAAATGTGCTTATATGTTGAATTAAAAAGGAAAAAGGAGGACAAGCCCTATTTTTCCAGAAATATTTCCCTAAAGAGATCATTGGTTCTGTCTCAACAAGCCCAAAATCTGTGATTCAAGAAAGGAAGGAGAAACAAAAAGCTTCGAATAGAGCAGGACTGTATTGTGTCCAGACCTAAAACCCAAAGTTACAACAGATCCTATATAACAGCAACATGCAAGCAGGAAGGCAGTGAGCAAGATGGACAAACATGCAGGCAAAAATTGGGTGGTAGGAAACCAGACAGGCATGCAAACAAGGATTATAACATTGCTACAAGAGTGATAGTATCAGTGGCCATAAAAGTAATAATAGCAGTTATAAAAGGGGCAATAGGAAAGTAATAAGTAGAGGAGAATGGAGGTTCGACAGAGACAATGATGTTGCAATGCTAGTCATTGCTATGTTTAGGTCATGATGGATTAGGTCTAGTGGGGGAGAGGATAACAACACAATATTTCACTGCAAAGGTAACAAGGAATACCAAAAAACTGGGAAACAAAATTCTTTACATTCAAACTTGTAAAATGATATAAGACAGTTTAAATTTTGCAATGAATAGCCATGCATACCATCTACACAGGAGAGCAGTGATCTATTTTAATAACTGAAAAACTTACTTCTATAACATCAAAATCCTTTTTATTTCATCATGTCAGAAAACTCCAAAACTAAAAGACAGAGAGAAATTCCTTTGATCTCCATACGCAACACATAATTCCAATAACTCCACCTCAACGTTTGTTAATCCAGCTGACACTAAGGGGCCATTCAGCCAGTGTGGAAAAATCGTCTCAAGCACTTTTCAACCAAGCACAAGAAGAATAAGAAAAAGACAGACAAAATCATGTACAATCTGATAAAACTCAAAAAAACGTGCCCACTAGATCCCTAAAAATTAGAAGCATTAAAATAAAATAAAAAACAAAAAATAATTTAGAACTGGTGTGTTTTGTGTGGGTGGTTGGGTTTGCATTTCAGGGAGGGGAACAGTATAACTGCTGTGACAACTTCTAGGAACATGAACCAGTTAGAAGATCAATGCACCAGTTTATAGCTTACACCATATAGGCAAGTACGTAAGTTGCAAACCAAGATCTCATGCAAATTGTCGTGAGAATCTCTACTCCTTAACTACTACACCAATCCCATGCATCATTTATCATAGTATATTAAACATATTTAAGCTGAAAGCATAGAAGCCTGTGGTTGCATATGAATGCTGATTAACCAGCTGTGTCTGGTTGCAACACTGGGCCCCTTTCCTTTTTTATAATTTTTTGAATACTAAATGTTGCATAATACTAAAATATAACTATATGATTCTAATTAAAATTAATTTATGCTATATATTTAAGTATTGATTAGACTTAATTATCTGAAACGGAATCATAAAACAAATAGATCAGATGACTATCCAAATGATACAGATAAAATAAAAACAAATCATGACAGTATCAAACAAAATATTTCATCAAATCAGACAGTATTTAAAACAGATTGTTGCCAAGAGGACTCCAGGCCAATACCCACGAAAGAGCACACAAATTCACATAATGCTCTAATGCCTTTACAATGAAGGAGGAGGATTACTATCCCATAACTTTATGGGAAAAACATATCAATAAACCGTGACAAAACCACACTTCTGAAATTTATCCAGAGTTAAAATTTTCTCAGAGCAATTTTCCAAGTGAAAAAGACAACCTTTGAAAGGATCCTGACTTCAAATGAACCTCCACAATGACAATTAAGTCTCTTATAGGGAGTCATACAGTGCAAGAATAACGTCTTTGAATTATTCAAAAACCACCATCTCACTTTATATAGAAAATGGTGTATGAAACATACATAAATCCTTTATCAAAAAAGATGTCACCTAAAAACATGCTAGCTACTCTAACGGATTGTGGGAAGCTTCACAATTACACACGTAAAGTGAAGACTTCCACAAGAACCATAAGCAGCACTTTTTTGGCAGCAACTAAGATGAACAGCATACACAACAAACCCAAGAAAGAAGGAAATCTACATAAAGCCAGATATAATCATGTAGCCTGAACCGAGGATAGTGACCAATACAAGACCCATACTACTAGCCTCTACTATCTGCAAAATCTAGAGTCACAATCAACCGTGTGAAAAACCATTCCATAAAAGGTTTCCCAATTATAGAAAACTTGATCATCCTAGATATCACATAGCTCCTAATGGGAGCCTCTTTCCTACAATCACTATGCTCCTGCTATATTAGGAGCATCTCCAAGTGCACGCCTTAGTACAACGGTCATGTTGCTCCATTAGAGAGCTATCACTCAAAGGTTTGACGCATTAAAATAGCCTCTTCGCAAAGTGCAAAGGTAATCCTGCAAAAATACACACCCTTCCTCTCATTACCCACAATAGCCAAAAAGCACGTTGTGCACCAATGAGCCCTAAATACAGTACATTGCCCCAGCTTTTTCCAGTCAAAAAATATACTCCAGCTACTAAAGCCATCTGCTTGATTGGTAAAGGATTAGGACCTTAGATTAATATGAAGTACATCTATAACCTTCCTCATATAGAGGTTAGCATATTCTATCACGTATATACACATAGGATAACATCTTTTTGCCTTCTGTTTAAAAATCATGAAGAACTTCGATATCATGGAGAATAAAGGTTTGAGCTAGAAGCAAAATACATGTAACAATGTTTTACTTCAACAAAAACTTCTCATGTGAACTAAAATTCCACTACAGCTATCATGTGATATGAAACCCAAGTATTGAAAAATGCATAACCTGTTATAGAAACTAAAACCAGACAGGGGTTACAGAAAACCATGTACGCTCCATTTAAAAGCCTGAATTTCCATCTTACTTGTATCTGTATACTCAAACAGACAAGTTCATCATAGAGATTTACCTCATGATGAAGATAAAAATGAAAACACCATAGCCGAATAAAGATAATAAAAAATGTTTAATTGCCTATTCATTCTCATACAGGCGCTTCAAGTGGACAAAAAGGGAATTAAAAAGTTCGCAGTGAACAGAAAGTATGTCTACCAAGGATGGCTACATAGGTAGGTTCTGCGTTGACCTTGCTATAGCATAAACGATGATAGAAGTGAGATTTCCTCAAAACCAACACTTTTTACCAAATTAAAGTATCTAAGCTTCTTTTTTTTTGGGGGGGGGATCGGGGGGGGGGGGGTGAAGCTTCTAATCATAAACTTTAAGGTTCACTGATCCGTTACCTGATTTATTCTCTAAATTTTCATAAATAACTAGTACTAACTGTAGTAACACCTACTTTCAACTATCACATACCACATTCGGCTCATCCATACTACAGCTCCCAGGATCATTAAAATCATCAAAAGCTATGCCTTTCACTCCAAGTCCAGTCAAAAGTCCTTAATTCAGCACATTTATCAGCAGTTCACTGATCTTTAAGCAATTTGTTGTATAATAGGTCCATGTTGCCAACCCTAATATCTGAAAAAACAATTCCTTTCACTCACTAGTCAGAGTGCATATACTGGGAGAACTTTATCCATACTACGACTCCCGGAGATCCTTAAAATCAGTTAAAGCTATGCCTTCCCCACCGAGTTTAATCAACAGTGTTTAACCCCAGCATATGTTTCAGTAGCTTAGTGCTCTTAAAGCAACACTAATAACTGAAAACCAATTCTCATCACTCACTAATTAAAAAGTATCAACTCACAAACCAAATCGAACAGAAAATTACCAAAATCCCCTCAGTCCACACTTATAACAGAACAACCACGAACCCTAATATCAACAACCTCCAACTGTATAACAAAAAATTTCACGAATAACAAAATCCTGTTGCGAATAACGACCTCTATCCAACAGTAGAAAAACAATAACAGTTGATAAAACAAACTAACCTGCATCGAATTCGAGTTCGTTTGGGACTTCTCTTGAACGCCCATACCCAAACCTCCCCGAAATCGATAACTTAAACCACTGAATCAGTGAATTATGCTCCAATTCTACAAATTAGGGTTTTTTTTTAAAACTACAACTAAAGAAAAGATAGAGAGAGTCAATCGCGAAATTTACTGCTCACAAACAATAATAGTTACACTAAACCCTAACCACCATTAACCAAAGAAATAAAAAGCTCCCGAATCTCTCTCTCTCTTCTTTCTTCTTCTTTCTCTCTCTTCGAGACCTCCAATCAAAGACTTGAATTAGAGAAGTAAAGGAGAGCGGAAAACAATTTTCTTTTGTTTTTTCTTTTGGTTTTTGGGCGGGGAGGGGTTAAGTGAATGCCCTTACTTTTTGCGTGTAATTACGTAGGAAGCCATTGAGTCTCACGCGTGTTTACGTGTTGAGGAGGTGTGACAGACCAATGAGGAGAGAGAGTTTTGTAGGTTGCGGTGACGGGGGCTTGCATGGAGAATGAAAACGAAAGTGACCCGCCTGCACCTTGGTCGTGCGCGAAGCACACTTGGCTGTGATCTGGCCTGTGTTTAGTACAACTGCGATGCCTATTTGTATTATGAGTACTAGCGTACAGTGACATGAATAGTGACGGGTTCGGTTTTCTTTTGTTTATAGTTATAGTAGTATTTAAAAAAAAAGTATAAAATATTTAAATTTTTTTTTTTAAATTAGTTTTGTAATAGTTAGGACTAAGAACAGTGTGGTGGATGAAGATATTAATGAAATAAGGTCAAAAATAAGAAGTCACAAAAAAACATTGCACTTCAATAATATTTCGAGTTTTTTGTGAAAATAAAATTAGATCATGAATGGTAATATTTATTTTTAAGATATCCAAATAAAATAGAAATGTAATATTTTGGACTTTTGGGAATTACGTTAATAGCAATGGCCATACAGTTTCATTATAGATACAATAAATATAATTAATATTCAAACATTTTTTTTCTTTCATTAGCTAAGTGTATTTTACTTACTCTAACTACTCTTATCTAGTCTATTGAGTGTAAACTAGTAGTGAGTGAAAACGAGTAGCGAGTGATCTCCTGTCACACTTATGCATACTATTAAGTGCAATCAAAGCTCGTGCGAGGTATTAATGTGTCACATCTACCATTAGTGCATAAGGATCCCCTATTTAACCTTCGACTATCATTTATCATTCGGATCGTCTTGAGGTTCTGACCCATCCCTTTAGTTCATGTGATGCCAAACATCATGTGTTTATCTATGTCAGATTGTATCACTAAGGCTACTAACCCATCTAAAATTCTACAATTACTTATATACCTCCTAAACTTACGATAAATATAATCATTAACAACATGTCTAAGATATTGATAGGAATCAACTCTTTAAACCTATTACCTAAAGTTAAGCTAAAGGATTACTAGAACTTGCTCAACGAATACTAACTCAAAAAACCACTCAAGGATAAAGATTCCATCACCAACAAGAGGCTATTTCACTTTATTCGATCCAAGTGCTGAGCATTGATCATGACCAAGATAGACTCCAAGCTAATGTAAACATAACCCTTGCCTAGGCCAATTTGACAAGATCTCTGACAAGGCTTAACCCAAGCTTTAACTTAACCCAAATCAAGTCGCTTAAATTATCTACTCCTCTCCCTTCCCCTACTAAGCTAACTCTAACTAGTATCAACCTACTAGAGACATTACGCACACAACAGTAGCCAAATATAATGACCATTGTGCCTACCAACCCAAGATCAACACATATCCCTGACACTTAATTCTAGATTGTTTCTTTCTTCCGTATATTATACACTATTGTCCTTTTTACCCTTTTTAGCATATCTTAGATGTTACATATGCAATTTACTCTTTTGTCCTTTCCTTGTATCAAGTAACCATAGTGGAGTTAGTATATAAACACCATTTACTTTATACGTAGACATCATATATAGATTATTAAATACAATTATTCCCTTTGAGAGCACTAGACTGTACCTTCTCTCTCCCTAACTCTTATCTGTTCATTTTGGTAAAGAATAGTGGCGAGCAACCCTAATCCTCACTTGTGTGTCATATCAAGTGGAAATTAGCCGAGTAGGATTAGTTAATGTGTCGTATCCAGTTAGTAGCTACTCGACTTATGCTAAACCCCTTTTGTTTTTCCTTGTTTCAATTCATTGTAATGCAGCCTCTGTGTATACAACCCTTAAGATACATCAATTTCGCTGGTATTAAAGCATAGTTCTGTAGGAGAGTATGTGAAGTTGCAATGAAATTTTGTTCTTATTGCTATTAGTAGCTACCGTATTCTTTTGTAACTGTTGCAATGTTTGTTCGAAGTGTGAAGTATATCTGGGTAGTTATAACGAGTTTCAAAATTATGAGCTGAGGAGTATTAACTTACAAAAGGTAAGTATAGTAATTTGTACTACTCTATCCTATTATGTTTTTCGACTACTAAAACAGAGCAAGCTTTAATCTCCATAGTAGGTTGCATTATATTGGGTGAGGACATATTGGAATTATAATAGAGTGATTATAAGTAGTGAGAAGTAGTTAACTATGTAAGTTGTGATTTTGAAGTGCTATTGAGGTAGTAATGAGTATTAGGGTTTTGTTGAGTAAGTGCTATTAAAGTTATTCTTACTGAAGAAGGTAGTGACAAGAAGTGTTCCTACAATGTTAAACTCGAATGTATGAGGCGCCATTAGAGACCAAGATAGTAGCACTCATATTGGTCGCAGTCAATACAGAAGTAACACACTTAGGTTAGTAAATGACAAACTTGTAAATTTACCGATCTTGTTGAAAGTCTAATTATGACAATGAAAGCAAATAAACAACAACCTCAAGGTATGCTCAATTAGGCCCAAGCAAAAGAAGTATAAGAGAGGAGATATGGCCATGCTGGCTAAGCTAACCATCCAATCTGACCTGACTAAGCTCAAGGAGTGGTAAGTTGACCTACCCAATGAAAACTTGAAGTGAAAGAGGTTGAAGAAGAAGAAAATGAGGAAGTTACAAAGGAAGTGGAAGACAAAGAAGAAGAGGATGAAGAGTGTGAAACCTAAATTTTCACTTAGTTATTTTGAGTGGATAATTTAAGCTGTTAGTAAAACTAATTCAATCGACTTCAAAATTTGTGAATAGACTCAAGACATTAGTTGAAGAAACCTTGTAGAGCCAAATTTTGAAAATAAAATACAATGATCATAATATAGCTCAAATGGTGTAATTTTATTATATTATTTAATATTAATTGAAATCGTGTAGAATAGCCATGTTAGTTTGTAAATTATTAGAGATAAATTATAAATATTATAAAATTATTATATGACATGTAATAACATGTGTAATAATATATATAAATACATTGTGTGTAATTTTTATGGATAAACAAGTACTCGTAATTAATTAAAATACCCAAATAAGTACATTTTATGCTAGATTAAGCCAAATAAACTAATAAAAAATAAATAAAAATTCTAAATCACCTGGACTAAGTTTAGAAATGGTGTGTCGAGTGTAGAAACTAGGTGTAAGGCAATCAAATGGAATTAACATGCAAATTGGATAGGTACGTAAGGTGATCTTCAATAGGAAAGAGAGAGAAAAATCATTTCACACATCCTAAATGCTCTAAAAAATCTCACAAAGTTTACAACAACAAACTATAAGCAACTAGAGATCTAGGAAAAATAGGGTTTGAATTTGAAGAGGAAGAAATAAATTTAGGAAAATTTTGCAAGATATAGGCGTAATCTAGACATTTAAGAGTACGACTGTCTAAGGAGTATCTTAGAGCCAACAGCCGCCACCAAGTGATAAAGCACCCTAATGACTAGGCTGATTGACAAGTAGGTAGCCATTGGCGGTGGCTGAAAAGGCTGATTCTGGTAAGAACCCATTTTTACCTTGATTTTATATAATTTTGTAAAAATATTAAATATGCCCATAAAATCTTAGAAAAAATTATTCCTACATATTTTCATATATAATTACAAAAAAATAATATTTTGTATAAACTTTGTATGTGTACTATACATTCCTAAGAAATCGAAAAAATTAAGTTATTTTTTATGTTGAAATAAATTACTTAAATACTGTAGTTTCGATTCCGAAATTTTTCTATAAGCTTTCCTATACTTAATTGAAATTGCTATGTAAAGTTTTTCAACAAAACTATTTTTTATATTTTTCATAATTTTTTAGCCTCTAAATTTCCCTTATTTACCCCATTTGGGTTATAAGCTTAACTGATTTTTTATATATTCTGTGATATATGGATGCTATTGGAATGGATTTTATTGGAAGAAGTTAAGAAAATCAAGAATAGACCTCTTATATGTATAGTTCAGTAGAGTGTAAATTTAAGGAATTGGTGAATGATGGTATGTTATATAAGGAATTTGGGATGTAAAGAAGTTGAAAAGTATTAGTTGAAGTGTTACTTTGGTTAGTATTAACTGGAGTAAGAAAAAATGGACCAATGAATTGACTAAAAGAGTATTGAATGAAGGCGAAGGGTAACTCAAAGGAAATGAAAGGCAAGTATTCTATTAAGTACTAACTTAGAAGCTAGGTCAAAGGCATATTTCAAAGAGAAATATAGTCAGGAGAGGCTTAGAGGCTGAGTCAGAGTGCAAACTCTTAAAAAATTTAAAGTTGTTTAGGTTCAGATGATAGCTTAAAGGATGTTCTGCCAAAAGATCTAAATTTGAGTAGACTATACAATTGGTACAAAAGGTGACTTAAGGTTACTTGAAGTGAAAATACGTGAATGTGAGCACTTAGAAGTTACCTCATAAGGTAATCCATGGGAAATTTTAGGTATTTATTAAACTCAGAGGATGATTTAGAGGTTAATCTTATTAAAACATTAACTTCAATATAGCTTAGGGGATAAACTAGAAGCTTTTTAGTTTAAGAACTTTAAGGTGACCTAATTTAGAACTTAGCTCAAAGGGTATTGAAGGTAAAGATTCATTTATAAAATAACTCTAACTTCCTATATTTATGTATACATAACTTATAAATTAAATTCCAAATCAACTTAATCCTTAAGAAAAACAAATAAATAGAATATCGTTATATACAATAACTAAAATCATTGATTGGATAAACATATAGAGATATTAGAAGAAGGACGAGTTCAACAACCAAGTTAACAAGCAACTAAACATTAGGTAAGTAGGATTAGTGCTTCATCACACTTAGAAGTATTGTTTAAAAATACTTAGAGACCTTAATATATATTTTATTTGTGATTGTAAGTTAATTGCCTATGTGTATGTAACATGTATGCTTGAATATGGTTATGCTATTTTAAGTGCTGGACTTATGTATTGATTGCTTTGTGATATTACTTGCTTTGGACTATTTGAAATTGCTTAACCACCCCAAAAGCAATCTAATACAAACTCAACTTAACTACTAACCAAACTTACATCATAACTCACTAGAGGAAATAACTAGGATTCTCTAGCCAAATACGAACCCTTCAATGAGAATTGCTGAAATGGTCCTCTCCCTACCCTTAGTCGAACTAAATGACATGAGAAGAAGTTATGACAAAGTTGGAGACTATGGTTTGAAATGATTGCACAAGCCCCGGTTTGGTTCGGATCCATGAAGTGCATGACGTCAAACTCCCCAAATCGGGTTAGAGTAAGCTCAATTTTTCCAATCTTATAATAAACTAGATAATATCGTGTGATGGCATTTGCTTATTCATATATAATATCTAACTAAACTTGCTCGAAAACTCTTGTTACTCTATATCAAATACATGCTACTGCCTCTATCTTGTTTACCGAGCAAGTTGTTACTCATTCACGTATAGCCATTTTGCAAGTTCCCCAATAAATTCACCAATATCCAAGTTCCAGAAAATTAGAGAACAAGGTCAAAGAGTAAGATTTAACACAAATAGATTGAATTCTTATTTATTTATCGACTTTACTAACTTATAGGAAAACTAATAAGGTCTCCACTAAAGACCCTCTAGTTTTCAACCATCGATATTGCTATTATGCTCTATAAATCTGTAAACTTTTACAAATCCTTTATTAATCACTTTATTCTCTCTAATCAATTTAATTCTTGAAATTTTTTATTAACATTGAGATTTTATACTTCATATGATTTATAAAACTTAGTAATCTCGATCATTTGAGACACAAAATTATTTTTAATAGCTATATTGTAAAAGATACTCATAGATTGGTATTAATTAGATTCCAAATTGAATGGTTAAAAGCAATGGAATAGTAAACACGTTATGTCAGCTATACATATGTTAGCAACTGAAGTGGCTAGCTTCTAACTAAGGTGGGGTAAATGACGAGATTGTTACAACTTCTTAGGTTAGGGCGTGATAGAGTTTATGAAAAGTTAGAAAGACAAAGACACCTACCTCCTTGAGGACTTGAAAATGTCAAAGTCCAAATTCCAACCTTCATTAAAAGTAGTAATGTCAATGAGTAACTGAAGTGGGACGAGAAATTTGAAAGGGTGTTTGATTGTCATGGGTATATCAAAGCAAATAAAGTCAGACTTCCTGTCCTTGAGTTCTCTAAGTACACTGCTATGTGGTGGAAAAAATTAAATGTAACCAGAGCAAGGGATGGACAATGAAGAGTGCGCATATGGGATGATATAAAGAGGCTGTCGAAAGAAAGATTTATACTTGAGATCTATTTGCAAGATACCTTTACAAAACTGTAGGAGCTTTATTAAGGAAGCCGATTTGTTAACAATTATCTCAAGGAATTTCATATGTTAATGATCCAAGCTAATGTGGACAAGCCTGAAGTCCACACTATATTGAAGTTCATTTCAAGGCTCTGATATGAGATACAAAATATGTTGAAGTGCAAAGGTTCCATACATTAGAGGAAGCCATTAAGATAGCATAAAGGGTCAAGAAGTAAAGGAAAAATGCCCCAATCTAACCTAGTCCAAGCTCTTTATAAACTTGTATTCCATGTTAACCTACCCACCTTAAGTCGAGATGACCTATCCAAGCAGAAGAGAAGAAGGGCCAATTTGATGACAGTCTAATAGGCCTAAATAACCGAGCTGATGAAAGAGCAACTAAGAAGACATATGAGAGAAGACAAACTTCAGGTCATAAGATGGGTTAGATAAAATGTTTTGAGTGCTTGGGTTATGGACACATAGTTATTAAGTGTCCTAACCAATGTGTCATGGTCATTCAAGCTAATGATGTAGATAGTACAGATGATAGCGAGCACAAGAAGGAAGAGAAAGATGTTAGAAGAACCAAAGTAAAGGATGAGGAAAAAACCTATGTCTATACTAATTAGGGAGAAGTGATGACCTTGGTATGGAGACGAGTGTTAAACTCAATGCCGAGTTATGAAGATAATCAGAGGGAAATTTTGTTTCACACTAAGTGTACTATTAAGGGATAGGTGTGCATGATCATAGTTTATGGAGGTAGTTGTACCAACGTCGTTGCCCAATCCCCTTTATACATAAGTTAGGTTTACCAACCTCTAAGCACCCTTACCTCATAAGCTATATTGGTTGCATGATAAAGGTACTTTGCATATGATCGAATAGGTAGTTGTGTTATTCTGTATGGGGAATATGTACAAAGATGAAGTAGTGTGTGTTGTCACCCCTATAGGAGTTTTACATTTATTATTAGGAAGACCTTGGTTATTCGATCGATGTGTCATACACAATAGATACAAGAACACCTCTACCTTTACTGAATATGGGAAGAAGATTGTATTGTAGCCTATGACCCCTAGTTAAGTGAATGAAACTCATAATTAGCTCACTTAAGCTAGCAAAAAGAAGACCCTAATGATGAGTCAAAGAGAACTCTGAGATGTTGAGATGGTCGAAGAACCTATGTTTTTGTTAATCAGAAGATTGTTGGAGCTAAGATACTTAGATGATATATAAAAAGAATTCGAGAATTGATAAATGAGTTTCCTTACCTGTTTCTAGAATAGTTACCCAAGGGACTTTTACCAATTCAAGGCATCGAACACTGTATTAAATTCTAGCTAAATATAACTCTATCCAACAAACCTGCTTATGGAACGAACCTTAAGCAAGCTATTGAGCCGAAATGATAAGTGGACGAGCTCATTAAGCGAGGTTACATGAGAGAGAGCATGAGCCCTTGTGCAGTACCCACTTTGCTCGTCCCAAAGAAAGATGGTTCTTAGTGCACGTGCATCGATGGCCAAGCTATCAACAAAATTATTATCAAATAGAGATATCCTATTCTTAAACTCGATGATATGTTGGATGAGCTTTATGGCACCTAAGTATTTTCGAAGATTAACTTGCGAAGTAGCTACCATCAAATCCATATGAGACCAAGTGATGAGTGGAAGATTACGTTTAAGATAAGGTATAGTTTCTAAAAATGGCTGGTCATGCCAGTCGAGTGTACCGAACACTTTCATGAGACTCATGAACCATGCAATGCATCCCTTGATCAAACGTTGTGTAATCATATACTTTGATGGCATACTAGTATACAATGCTGACCTAGCCGACCATGTAGAACATCTCAAAGCTATTTTTTATATCCTTCATGCCGAGAAACTATATGAGAACTTGAAGAAATGCACACTCTGTCGAAGAAATGCACACTTTACGTAGTGCTTGGGGAAAGAATCCAAGCTATTGAAGAGAAGGTCCAAGTTGTCAAGGAATGGCCTATACCTAAGAATATTACTAAAGTCAGGAGTTTTCATAGCCTTGTTTCTTTTTACAAACGATTCATTAAGAATTTCAATACTATTGCAACTCCCTTAATCTAACTGATAAAGAAGGGTGATAGATTCTAATGGATTGACCGGGTTAAGAAGAATGTTAAGGAGATTAAGAAGAAACTTATCACTGCACCTGTTATATGAGAAAGAGCTATTTTATCTTTTCCAAGCTCTTATAGTGTAGTAACATTACTTGCTCCCTTGAGAGTTTGTCATTTATATAGACCATAAGTCCTTTAAACACCTTAGAAGTCAAAATAGATTCTGAAAGAGGTAAGCTAAATGGTTAAAATTTATGGAAGGGTTCTCCTATGTGATCAAGCATAGGAAGGGTAGTGCTAATGTGGTCGTTGACACTTTGTCATGTATGCATATCTTTTTTACCATCATGTAGACAAAGTTGGGGAGATTTCTCTTATTACCGACTAGTATGCTCAGGACCCACACTTCAATCCTATACTTAAGAAGTGTCGAGATGGAGTTGTTGTTGGAGAATACTACTTGAATGATGAACCCCCATTTAGGGAGAGGAGATTATGTATACCCAATTATTCTACACGCGAGCTAAGGTTAGGGAAGCTCATAGTGGTGGTTTATCAGGGCATTTTGGTGAGATCAAAACTATCGATTTATTGAGAGAAAATTTTTACTGGCTTGGTATTATCAAAGATGTCCACAAAGTCATCAATAGTCATGATGTGTGCAAAAGATCCAAGGTGAAGAAGGAACCACATGGAGAATACGTGCCTTACCTATATCGACCTCACCGTGGGCCAATCTTAGCATAGGCTTTGTCTTAGGGTTACTTAGGACATCTAGGGGGAAGGACTCCATTCTTATAATAGTGGATTGATTCAAAAAAATGGTACACTTCATCTCATGCCACAGAACTAACGATGCATTAGATATTGTTGATTTGTTTTTGTAGGAAATCGTCTACCTACATGGAGTCCTGAAGTCCATTATTTCAAATTGAGATACTAAGTTTCTGAGCTACTTTTAGAAGACCTTATGGAAGAGACTTGACATCAAGCTTGTGTTCAATTTGAGTAGCTATCCTTAGATTGATGACCAAATTGAAGTGGTAAATGGGACGTTAGGTACCCTACTTCGAGTTGTAGTAAGGAAGAACCTAAAGGATTAAGATCTATGCTTACTTATTTTAGAGTTCTCTTATAACCAAACTATCCACAGTACCACTAGAAAAACTTCCTTTAAGGTCGTCTATGGCCTTAAACCCACTATCCTACTAGACATGATTGATGCCTACGCAGCTCCCAAACAAAGCTAGTTTAAAGTTGACCGAGCACCCATACTGTACTAGGAAGTGACCAAGAAGATCACCAAGTTCAATGAACGACAACATGAAATTAGTAGCTAAGGACGTCAAGCTACTTCTTTTAATCTAGGTGACCTAGTTTGGATCCACCTTAGCTGACAGGGATTTCCCCATCTTAAGAAGAGTAAGTTATCACCCAAAGTTGATGGTCCATTTAAGGTCCTGAAGAAGATCAATCGCAACACCTACTAAATCAAGCTACTTGAGGACTATGGTGTCTCTTCCATGCTCAATGTATCTGACTTCATAACCGTCATCTAAATGGCCCTGACTAATGAAGACCCCATAGATTTGAAGCCAAATCTCTTTGACCTCTAGGAAAATGATAGGAATCAACTCATTGGAAACATTACCTAAAACCAAGCTAAAGGACTACTAGAACTTGCTTAATGAATATTAGCTTAAGAACCACTTAAGGACGAAGATTCCATCACCAGCTAGAGGCTATTTTACTTTATCCAATTCGAGTGCTGAGCATTGATCATGATAAGGATAGACTCCAAATCGGCGTAAACACAACCTTTGCTCGAGCCAACCTGTCATAATAGCCAACCTAATAAGATCTCTAGTGAGGCCTAACACTCGAGCTCCAATTTGACCCATATCAGGTTGCCCAAACTATTTGTTCCTCTCCCTTTCCCTACCGAGCCAACTCTAATCAATGCTGACTTACTAGAGACATTATGCGCACAATAGCAATTGAATACAATGACCATTCTACCCACCAACTTAAGATTAACATGTATCCCTTGACACTTAATTCTAGAATGTTTCTTTCATTTGTACATTGTACAACATTATCCTTTTTACCATTTTTGGCATATCTTAGATATTACATATGCGATTTACCCTTTTGTCTTTTCCTTATATCATGTAATCCTAACAAGGCTAGTATATAAACCCCCTTTTCTTTGTATGCAAACATCTTATCTGGATTATTGAATATAGTTATTTCCTTTAAGAGCACTAGATTATGCCTTTTCTCTCCTTAGCTCTCATCTATTCCCTTAAGTAAGGGGTGGTGGTAAGTGACTCTAATCCTTACTTGTGTGTAATATCAAGTGGAGATTAGGTCAAGTAAGGTTAGTTGGTGTGTCATATTCATCTAATGGTTACTCAAATTTTGCTAAACCCTTTTTATTTTTCTTTGTCTCAATTCGTTATGGTGCAACCTCCATGTATATGACCCTAAAGATGCATCAAATAAACTAAATTTCACTCTATAACCATAAAGAATGACACTACGAGATTAACCAATAGAGATTCAATTCACATTGACTCCCATAACCTCAACATCTTGTCAATAATTTACTATAATAAAACAACAACCGGCACATATCTCCAGTATACAGATAACAACAACTGCGGTAAAACACAAAGACTCTACCCTCTAAGTAATATATAACCCATCGTTAATGTGACAGAATCTATTAGCACGTCACATCTTGCTAACCATTGATCATCACAATATTGGTAATACTGATGCCTAACCTAATCATACCATATACTCGGCTTCCTTAAGCTAAAAGATCACCCGTAATACCTGTAACTAAAAAATAAAAGGTCCTCAAAAGGTGAATTGTTAACTAACACGTGAATACCACAAGCATGAGTACATGGCAAGTAATTACATGAGCCACATCATTTAAAGTAAACAATATCACAAACAATCAATTTAATTATCTTTTAATTTAGCCCATACATACATGCATACATATATACTTACTTGAGAATTACTATCTCCTACCCCTTTATTGATATAATCTTAAGTTAGGAATTGTCACCTCTAAGGGTATTGAGAGTAACCTCTTATCACAACCTAAGGGATAAGCTGGTGGTGACAGTATGCCATATGGAGATCTTAGATCAATGACCTCGTTGATCTAAAATCTACCTTACAACATGCAAATTTACTATTACATACCAAAATACTCCATCGGTGGGCAAAATTCAAGTGATAATTAAGAAATTAATTACTAACAATGTTCTAAATATTATATAGATAAATAACTTAGGAAATGCAAATTCTCGAGTAAGTCTACAAGGCAAAATACCAACATGGTAACTAAAACAATAGTTCAAATATGCTACTAGTTAAATATAATATCATACAAGTCCGAATAACCGCAAAAAGTCCTTTTAAGCACTTAACTTCATTGCTTATAATCCCAATATTAGTAATGCTAACCTATGGAAGTCATCACTCGTGTATGAGTCATAAGTCAGCCTATGCCAACAAATGTCTGTTTGGGGATAAGCTAACTAGTTCAATGAGCAACATTCTCAAACTACACCATGCAAGTAATAATCAAGCAAGTTTAATTATACAAACATATGAATGCAATCAACCATATGCCAAACAAGTATATACAGTTAACTGGTCCTATATATAGCTCAGTTTAATGCCTTCTAAAGCCGAGCTTAGAGATTTCGAATCATCAAATCCAAGTTCTTATCACCTAGGTTACTATCCACCTATGATATCCTTATTAATAATTCCAATTATTATCTTATTATTTATTTCCCAAGTGATTAACCTTAACGCTAAGTGAGGTTGTAAGAAACACATGCAATTCAATTCACCCCTAAGCAAAAATCTCAAGACATGATCCTTAGCCATTGGATTAGTACCTCTAATGCTTAATAAGCCCATAGGCTGGGATGGGGCACTTTTCATACAAGTGTATTATACTAACTACATGACATGATAATTGATATTATTAATGTGATGTTGTGCATGTACATGACCATTTAATTAATAGGCTTAATATGGTTAGCTTCATTCATGAAGCGATCAAGCAATTTCATAGACAGTCAAGCATAACAAGATAGCAAGATATATGTACATATCATAGATACATGTTATCTTATAATTAAAGTGTTTTAATCTAACAATCAAGCAATTTTATACACATGCACGAACTCATTACCTTAAACAATTTGATTTATTATCTTTTTTTAAGTGTTAATATACTATATGCACATATAAGTATGGAAATCATAGAAGAAATACTCACTCAGGCATGTTGATTAGGAATTATAATGGTCCTCCGTTAGGTGGGGGCTTTAAGTTAATATCTCCTAATAATGGAAAAATAATAGCCAATGTTGTTAAACCTAAACTGGAAAGTTAACCTAGAATGAGAGGGGGTTAAGGGTCAAGAGGGCTGTAGACACTCGATTTTTGTCTCCTAGTAGTTATAGTTTTAGTTTTTTTAATAGGGTCCTAATTCAAAAATTAAAAAATAATAATAAATAAAATAATTAATTAATTAAAATAATAATAAATAAAATGAAAAAATAAAAAAATGATGAAAATACCAAAAAAATAAGAAAAGAAAAAAAATTATAAAGATTTTTAGATTTTTTTAAGAAGTAAGTTATTTCAAGATCAATAGTTTTAGTTTTAGCTTAATTCAAATAATTATTTTAGAGAGTTACATATTTTAAGTACAATTTAATTATAAAAAAAATCAAAGTATAGGCCAACTGCCTAACGGATAAGCATTGAAATATTTGATATGGAATTAGTTTGAGGTCATTGGTTTAAATCTCACTAAATACTTATGTGTCTTTTATTTTTTATCTTTTTCATTTTTTTACAAAAAAAAAAAAACGAGTTCAACAATCGGGATCACATTTAATCAAAATTTTTTTCGTTTGAATTTGAATCGTTAGACAATATTTGAATCTAGTTTGATTTTATTAAATCAAATTTAAATTAATATAAATAATTCAAATTTAGTTTAATTTTTATTAAATTAGATATAATAGATACAATTCGATACGATTTGGTTTAAGTTTATAAATACACACACGCCAAAATGAAAGGGAAGTTTTCTTTTTCAGCTTCAACCCATTCCAATTTAGCACCCCAAACCCTCCACGCAACAACAAACCATACTCTTCAACGCATCCTCAACCTGATACCAAACCACACTGCCATCCCCTGACTGTAGCAGTACAGAACAACTACAGTTGCTGTTGCACGACACGTCGATCAATCTAAGTACTTTGCCACAAGCACGGACGCCTAAGGCACAGTGATACACAACAGCAAACCGAACCAAGTTCCCACGCGACAAGCACGAACTGCCAAAGATAACAACCATAACAACAACAACCGTGCACCGTCTTCCACGCTATAAGCTAACCCTCATCTTCATCCAACTTTCTCTCGTAATTAGTTGACAACTTCCAGTCTAATCAATGATGCAGTACACCAATTAACTGTACATAGGACTGCACTCACACCAAACTCCAACAACAGTCTGTCACTGTCCACCAACAGCAACCACGTTCGTTGATCAGCAACAATGGCCGCAACATCGAATAATAACCGAGCAGCACTATTCAGCACTGTCGGTCCAATACTAATCCGCACGTCCCTTACAATAGCAGGTCTGAAGTCCACGCAATTAACTAATCGCGCCCTAAATTGCTATTGTCTGTGAGTGCTTTACACAACCCAACCACACGGAATCAGGGCTTCATGACATTGAACAACAACAATCTCTTGCCGTCCGTTAACACATGTACGTCTACGATCAGTTGACCATCCCATACTGACTAACCGATCAGTAAACCCAGTACGCACTTCCACTGTTATTCCACCAAGCAACGAGGTAAACTCCAATTTTCAACTCCATTGCAGCAGTCCAATACATACGCCATAGCAGCAACAGACAGTACACTACTTCGACCAAGCGTGTACACCACACTATCCCCTTCGATTGAACATGACAACAGAGTCATAAACACGTAGCCATCGTCTTCACCCCTTGTCCAACATCGCATGATCAGCCTTTCACAGTGACAACCACTGCTGCAATCAGGATAGTAACTTGGTTTCTTCTATTTTGGTGCTGTCCATATCTCTTGTGGAGAAAACAAGGGTCATCTCAAGCATGTTATTAATGTTCAACAATTTGGGCCAGTATCCAATTGTTGCTGCTGTACGGCTCAATTAAAGTGCGGAACTCAAACGGTTGGCTAAAATTTTGGGTCTATTACTTGCTGGAGCTTAATTTATATATGGACTTTGGAGCTGCTATCCAGTTTCCGATTAGCACCAACTCCATGCAACGGTCGAAACTAAGTTCAGGTACGATATTCTTTCAGTTTTTTATTTCTTCATTTAGTTATCGTTGTTTTATTATTATATTATTGTTCTGTTAGTTAGTCAATTAGGTTCATAACAAGATTTGTTCATATATATGTATATATATTAGTTTAAGGGCTTTTAGCATCAAGTTGTTAATGTTTCTTAACGTAGAAAACTATTTTTTTTGAATATATAAATAAATAAAAATGGAAAAAATAAAAATAATAAAAACCCCCTTTTAGAAAAGTAAGATTTTTATAGAGTTTCTTTATAAAATTTAAACACTCAAGAGTTAGGACCTCCTTTAAAATTTTAAGTAAACCGAATTAATTAAAACGTAAATTTGATCATTTATTTTTAAATTAAAATCAACCAACACACTAAGGTTTTCTAAAAGAATTATGATCGTTTGATACCGGCTAGTAAGTACATAGGCACCTTCGGGACGATGATAAAATCTATAAAAACTTAAGTTATTTTTTTTTTCTGGTTTTTTTTTCTTTAGAAATATTATAATTTAGAGAATAAACCTAATTTTCATAAATAGATAGTGGTACTTGTTAGGGTTAAAAAAGTTAGCCCTCGGATTCAAAACCCTCTAGTTTTTCATTCAAATAGAAATCAAAGATCGGTAGCCAAATCGTAATCAATCCACCTAATTGATTATAATTTCTTTTCTTTTTCCCGACTTCGATCCAGTGGCGACTCCAAAAAATTTTCTAAATAAAGAACCGAAATTTTCCAATTTCTTTAGTCGATGATTAATATTAAATGGGTTTGGGTTCAGTATTAATTGGAAAGTGGAAAATGAAATTTAAATCAAAGAAACTGAAATTTGAGTTTGATAGTTTGGTGACTCCACTTGGGACACCTAGAGGGTTAGCTACTAGAATTTACCGGAAATAGGATTATTATGAAAAAAAAAAAAAACCACTTAGGTTTGTTTTTTTATTCATTTATTTTATTTCTTTGTATATTAACATTTTTTGTTGTTAAAGTTAATTTATGAGGGTAGTTTTAGAGGTGTGTTTTATTTTCTGCATCATAAATACATGGTAGATACAGTTAGAACCAAGTCTTCTTAGGACCTTAGGAGAGAGGCCATTGTGTAAGCTTCTGATGTTGTGGGACAACTACCTTCCGAGGCCGATCAAGCTACCCCACTCAAGTTTAGATGCGATCACAGAATCGTTGCTTAAAAAAAATGCGGTGGTTGCAGAACTTAAGGACTTTTAGAACCCACCCTTTGCATTGCATGAAATTTTTTTTCAAAAAATCACAAGAACCCATAGTATGGCAAGCCTCAACCAATAAGGGCAGTTGTAAAGTTATAGTTGTAATATTTCCCTGTAAATAATTTGTAACTATTCTGTGTAAAGTTTAGAATAGGTTGTAATTGTAATTTTGATTTTGATTTTTTTGGGCATAGTTAGATCAAGTTAAGAGCCCTTTGAAGAAATTCATGTCTACTTGCTACATTGGCCTCAAAGACTATTTCAGATGTGGTTTCGACTCTTTAGCTCAGATAAGTAGAAGTTTCTCAAGAACAAGATTGGGCCCATCCTCTCTTTGCAGAAGATTCTTGTGAACATCACTTTAGTATGGGCTTTAGTTCACCTATGGGGGCACAAATCCGTCGGTTTCTGTTTAGGCCCACATTAGCTAAGCCCAACCTTAGAAGAGTACTCCCAATTGTTGTGGGCCCCTACCATCACAAATGAGGTCTACGTCCTAGATTTAGAAGCTGTCGCACCAAAGATCTTTAGCAAGTTGTTAGGAATCAGAAAAATTGAGATAAACTAAGTTCTAAATTAAGGAAAGACCATTCGGTTAGAGGATGTCATGGACTGGTTTTCCATTGAACTAAAGCATATAGACTAATGGGAGGTTTTCTGTGCAAATTTGGAAGCATGACACCAATATTGAGTCAACGCTTTTATATTGGTGGTCTTCAATACTATCTTGTTCCTTGATGATAGATAGTGAGTCCACTTCAGAATTGCAAAACTCGAAACCCAATTTCTTGAAGGGAAATCATATGTCTCAACCCTCCTGGCTGAGTAAATCCAATCATTGAATCATCTCAAAAAGAAGAAACAAGGAGATCTGAAAACCAATATGGGTCTACTTATAGTTCATCAGCCACATGAGACGTTACTAACTCGATTTCAATCGGGTTGAGTTTACCCAGCAATATGATCTCATCAAGTCTTTTAAAGAAAGAATTGAGCTACCATAAAATATAGTTACCTGATACTAGGTTTAATACTTTCAGAGTATGAAAACGAAAGAATTACTGTGGACACTCAAGTGGTTTACAAGCAAGGAAATGATAAGAAGATGTGAAGATTTCAAGGTGGTACCCCTAATCGGCTTCAACCTCTGTATTAGATGCATCCCAACCAATGGACTTATTGAAGACATGATCCCTAGACCATCATTAGAAGTCGTCTCATTAGACTTTCATAACCCCAACATGTTAGTGGCTGACAAAGTAGCCAAACTCTTAAGCATCCAAGCTCTTTGGTGTACAAGAAAGACCACCCCTACCACTGAGGGGATAGCAGCCAGAACCCAAACAGCCAAAGGACTTCTTTATCATCAACTAAAAAAGCTGAAAGATATAGAAGACAACGAGGAGAAGGTAGAAGTCCAAGTTGAAGTTAAACCTGAGAAAACGAGTAAAAGAGAGGTAGAGTTGGAGAACCGTTACGAGGAGTATCATTAGAAGATAAAGGCATTAGAAACACAACTGAAGAGGGCCGAAGGCAAGGAAGAGGAGGCTCCCAAGATCCGAAAGAGGATGAAGACTCAAAACAAGCTCACTAGCTATATGAAGATTAGAATTTAGATTTTAGGCTCTTTTAATGTTTTCTTTCTTTAAGATTCCTTTTTCGAACAGAATAAGTGATGTGAAGCTTTACAATTGCAAAAATTAATAAAAATTAGATAGGTTTTCCCACGTCAAAGGTCTCTTGCCAATTCTTAATTTTCATTACATTCGTATCCGTGCATCCTGTATTCGTAATTTAATAACCTTTTCTTAGAAAAATGTACATATGCTAACCCTTTGTTAAGTTTACAAATAAGGTAAAACCTCAAGATAGCTCCCAAACATCAAGTCTTTTAGAGAAGTCCGATTAGAATACGTTTCTAGACCAGGATGGCCACCACTCAAGGAGATGATAGAGAACTCGAGATCAGTGATCCATCAGAGCTGAGATTCCGTTCCACAGAAAGGGCTATGGAGAAGATGCCAAAACCAATGAGCTTCCTAGTAGATAGCATCACTTTGCTCCGAGCCACAATACTAGCTAATGAAGAAAGCTCTAAGGCCTGTTATGGGAAGAATACGCAGGCTTCCGAAACAGAGCATAAATATCCAAAAGACTCATTCGAGTTAGAAGGAGTCTACCCGAAAGTCAACTCAACCTTCGAACCTGATACGTATGTGGCTCCGAAATCGGCTGACTAAGGGCTTAGCATAGACAACTTGAAAGAACTGGAAAAGAAACCCACGCAATAGATAATTGAGATGATGAAATCACTTACAGGGTATGTTGGATTTGAATAAGTAGGGATTACTGAGTTTTCTACATATGACATTGGAGCATACCATGAGAAACTTAAGGTACCAGAATTTGAAAAGTATAATGAGATGGGTTGCCCTAAGCTTCATACTAGGTTGTACGTTAGGAAGATGGGTAAATATGTCCAGTATGAATCACTCATAATATAGACATTCCAAGATAGTTTAACGGAGTCGACCTTAACTTGG
This sequence comes from Lumnitzera littorea, assembly GCA_024138015.1. Classification (NCBI taxonomy): domain Eukaryota; kingdom Viridiplantae; phylum Streptophyta; class Magnoliopsida; order Myrtales; family Combretaceae; genus Lumnitzera; species Lumnitzera littorea. The sequence continues at coordinate 16,966,967 of JAMXBB010000004.1, forward strand.
TATGCCTAGCTTAATCTAAACCAGATAAATACATGGGAGAAACTTGTTAGAGTATTTTATGAACAATATAAGTTCAATGTAGAAGTAGCTTCGACTATGATGGATTTGGTCGCTTTGCATTAGAAGAACAGTAAATCATTCAAGGAGTATGCTCAGAGATGGAGGTCCTTAGCTACGATGATATCTACTCTTACTACCGAGAAAGAGCTCCCTTCAGCTTTCATTAACACCTTGGAAAGGCCTTATTTCTCCCATCTCATCGGGTAAGCTCTATCTAGCTTTGCTGAAGTAATAGTAGCAAGGTGTAGGATTGAAAGCGCCGTCTCTTCTGGTAAGCTTTAAAAGTTAGTAGATAGAAGGCCACCAGTTTCATCTTCTGGTCCAAGACCATCGGACAAAAAGCCTAAAGAACCCACGGTCGGCGTGGTAAATTCAAATGCTAAATCAAACGCTTAAGCTAACTTTAGAACGAATCTCCTTTCGACTTAACAACAGTTCAGGGACCAACCTCAAGCCAACAGAACCTTTAGACAATTTACCAAGATACCGATCCCCTTAAGTCAAGTTTTCAAGAAGTTGCAAAAGAATAATTTGATATAGTACGAACTTCTTAGTGACTAGTACTAGCCGAAAATCTTTGACCCCATGGTAAATTGTGAATACCATTATGGGCAAGTAGGGCATTCGATTGATGCGTACTAGACACTGAGGAACAAAATTCAGGATCTGATAGATGAAGGGACAATGCAGTTAGATTTTGTAAAAGCCTTAACTCCTAACGTTAACAATAATCCTTTACGTAACTACGGGCCGATGATTGGTATGATTTTTTATGATTGTACCATCAATGTCATTAGTTTAGACAAGAAGCCTAAGGTTTTTGAGTTCTATACCAATGAGCAGGCTCCAAAAGTGAAGAGGTACACATTTTACATACCGTTAGCACCAAAAAATTATAAGGCTACCCCATTTAACTATCACTTGGTAAATAAGGAGAAATCGGGTACTCTAGTAGGGGGAGATTACTTGATCGGGAAGGATCTACCACCCAAGAGAAGAACATGAGAAGAAATTTACACTGGGAGAATCTAATGATAAAACGATAGTAGAATACGTTGAAGGGTTATCAGCCTTTACTAAGATGATCAAGTCGAGTGAGTACAAAATCATGGACTAACTCAGTAAGACTCCTATACAAATATCATTGATGAGCTTGTTGATCACATCTGAACCACACAAGGAAGCTTTGTTTCACACTTTAAAGGAGGTAAAGGTCCCTCGTGAAATTCTAACTGAAAAGACGGGACTAGTCACTAATTCCATCCTCGCCATGGATCAGATTTCTTTTTCAGCAGAAGAATTAGGCAAAGAAGGGAATAAGCACACAAAACCACTCTTTATCATGGTAAGGAGTAACGATATAATCATTACCAGAGTACTCTTGATAACGGATCATTACTGAACGCCTGTCCACTTGCAACCTTGGATTTGCTGGGCATCAACACATTTGCAATTAGGCCTTCTTTCACAACAATTAGGGCCTTTGATGGATCCAGAAGAGAGATTATAGGGGAGATAGATTTATCTGTGAGTATCGGCCCTTAGCACGTCACTATTCAATTCTAAGTCATGGACATTTCAAGATCTTTCAACTTACTCTTAGGAAGACCTTGGATTCGCGTAGTAGGGGCCATGTGTTACGCCCCGAAGTCGCGAAGTCGCAACAGTCCCGCCGTGTAAACCATTCTATGATAGAAACTGGCCTCACAGTTCCTACCATAGAGATAATCTACACAAGGCGTCGACGACCACTCACTTTGAAGTAAACAGTTCGATTAAAGATTATACTACAAATATGATAAGTAACTCAAATTACTATTAAACATAGATAATCATATAAATAAGTCCACAGAGCTTCCCAGGAAGATTTACATAATAACTACAGTTTACTAATTTACAGAATAACTAACAGTCTTCATCCTTTAACTACAAGGTCAGTCTGGTTACACATTAAGCTAAATAACTTGATCCTCACACCCCTGGCTTCAAAAAGACTAACCTCTGGATAATTGTAGGGCGGCATGGTACTTGAAGAGATTACAAATCAGAACCTGCAAAAGGATCTATAAGGGTATGAGCAACTTCAGCTCAGTAAGTTGAATTGGAGACTCGTGAATGCATATAAGCACAAACAGGGTTATCAAACAATTATTTTCATGCAATGCAACAATCAAGTGTCATCACACAACGTAGTCCGGTCCGTTGTGAAATCAGAGAAATTTCGCCCGCTCCGATCCGGGTTGAGGAGTTCCATGTTATGCAGCAGTTCACAACCAAACCCAGGCTTGTGCAATGGAGACCTCGCTCCTCCCGCGACTACCTTCGAACCATTGACTTCACCCCCGCCGCGACCTCCTCTCCTGTCACTTAGTTCGACTGAGGATGAAGAAGGGACCATTTTGCAATCCTGCGCTATCCCTTTCGAAGGGGTCGGTATTTGGTTGGAGAGTCCTATGATCCCCTAACGGGTTGCAATGCATGACGTTTTCGGTTATTATGGTCGACTAAGATTAAATTCCGGTTAAGGTTTTCAAACAAGTTCATACCAATTAAATTAGTCACAAAATCACTCACAGCACAAATTCCAGCACGAATTCAGATACATCAAACACATGCGCAAACTATTTACAATCACAAGCATATACAAGCCTAAGTCTCCGAGCACTACAAAACTAGTACTCTATTACAATAAGCAATAACCCAACTTACTTGAATTTGCTCGATCGCTCGATCCTCAAATTGCGAGCTGATTTGTTTCTGGGTGTCCTATAATGCAAAGAGGTCCTTTTAGTACTTATTTTTATGGATTCTTATTCTAATTTATAATGTAACTCATTTTCCTCATATATACCTACAACGTATTAATAATTCGTTGTATTTTATTTCGGAGTTCGGCTCCTAAACTAGACTCTAGTTTTAATTCCTAAGTCGTAATTAGGCTCGAATCCCCAATGTAACATTAATCACCTTATGCTCGGGTATTCAAATATCCTATTGGGTCGTAATTTTTGGTATTCTAACTATTCGGTACACACTATCCCTAATTGGGATATCGGATTTATTCCCGATGTGTAAAAATCTTACATTTTAAGATATTTACTTAAAATTAAATATTAATTCCGATTTATTATTTTTCTGATTTCAATTATAATATTATCTAAATAACTTTATTTTTTTTAATTTTGTAATTTATATTTTCACATATTCCTAATTTCTCATATTCTTTACCTAATTTCCCTAATTACCCATAATTAGTACCCTAAAGCTAGGATTAGGGTTCCACTGCAGAGATTAACTTCCTTAATCATCTAATCAAGATCCAAATCAGTAATTAACATCCTAATTACCTAATTAATCCCAAATCACCCAATTTTACCATCATCTTAGGGCTAAAAATTAACTTAAAATTTTCGAAAATTAATTTAAAAAAAATGGCTTCATAGCACTGTTCTAAATCATATGAGAATCCTACAGAAAAATTTTGAGCCCCAAACTACATCCCTAAGCCTATTTAATTTCCGGTTTAATCATGCTCGGTTTTGATCAATTTCTTAAGATCCCTATATTTCCAGACATAATTAAGCTAAATCAATATTTTTCCCTAAATCTACATACAATAAAACCTCAGAATAACAAGTTTCATAATTTTCTGGGCAAAATAACTAATTTTACAAAATTATACAAAAATCGGGATGAGTAAATGACTAACCGGTTCAAGGATTTCTGGCCGTCCAAACCCGGTCCAAGGCTGTCGGCCGGTCCAGACGCTGGTCCTAGGGTAGGGTGGTGGTGGTGGTTCGGTCCCAAGTGGTGGTGGGTGGTGGTTCTAGTTCACCTTGCTAATCTGCACAGTTTTCTTTTTTTTTTTATTTTCTGGAATTTCTCTCGATTTTTCTTGTGTTTCGATTTTTCTCAAATTACAAACTGTTCAAATGTCTTCTGTGAATTTTTTCCTTATTTATAGACAAACATAGTAATTAATGTGCATTAATTTGATGTGATTTTGTCCATTTCCTTGATTTTAGGCTTTTAGTTTGGCAAAATCTTATTGGCTAATTTTTTTTCTTTTCAACCACGACCTGATCTAGTTGCAGACCTCTCCTTCTGATTTTTTTCTGATTTTTTATAATTATTTTGTATTTTTCTTTAATTATTTACTTAATTTTCGGCCTATTTTAGCAATTACGCGTATTTTTATCTACACGTAAATACATGTAGGGTACACGTGAACATTCCTAAATATTATTTTGGTCATTCTAAAATTTTTAGTATACATATAATCTATCTCTGCTAATTTATTAGTTATTATATTACACTTTTTGCATTTTCGGTAATTAGCAGTTATTATGCTTAAAATTTGAAAATTTTATAGTCTCCTATTTTACTACTTACTTTCTTAAATTTAAGTTTACAGGGTCAGTTTTACTGGTATTTTGCTAAATAGTTTATAAATTGGGTTTGATCGGATCCTTTAGTCGATCGTCCTAAACCTTGGGTTTTAAGTTCAAACCTATGGTTACTTGGCTTGGCTTTAGAGCTTACACCATGCCCTTAAGCTTGCACCAAAAGCTGAAGTTTTTCTCAAATGGTTAAGTAATTACAATTCTGGGAAATCGAGATTATGAAATTTACAAGAAAATGGCCATACCCTACATAGGAAGTAAAGGGCAAGAAGAGCTGGGATTACAGATGTTTGAAGAAGTAAGCATGATTACTAGTCTTGAGAAAGAAGAAGATAGAAGAATAGAGTTCAAGGATGGCCAGATCGGCACCTATGGCCTTAGTTACAACCGTACCTTGGTAGAAGAATTCTAGAAGAACCAAGCCAAGGGTAAGAGAGGTGACAAATTATACCATGCCCCAATGACCTTTCCGCCGTTAACTAAGACATTCATACGAGTAGAGACTTAAGCCCTAGAATCTGGCAATAAAGGATCAACAAGCTTGCTTAAGTCCCAGTGCCATTTGAATAACTAGTTCTCTATCCCGGCGAAAGGCAACAAGTCTTCCCTAAGGTAAAGGGTGAACTTTAGTCAGTATTTTTTTGAATTTTTATTTTTAATAGCCATCATTCTGAATGTATCGTTAAACCTTTCGTTTAAAAAATATTAGTTAGGCCTTTATCTTATTTGTGATTCACTTCCATTCGTTCAATAAAATTATTAGTTTGTTTCTTTCCTTTGTTGTGTTTCGGTTCTCTTCTGCTTACCTACACTTTTCTTTATGTGTTTTGCCTAGATCTAATGAACCAAGTGTAAACCAGGAATACCTTGCGTAAGTAAAAAATGAGAATATCAATATCACATCTAACCCTATTGGGTTTGTCGTCGGGAACGATGTTGATGACTATAGTAATATACAAGGGGAATGGCGAAAACATAAACTAGGTAAAATTACTATCGATGAACTGATTGAAACAATTAATGTAGGAGATGAAAATAATCCCAAGAATCTAAAAATTGGAATCTAAAAGAGAAACAAAAAACAGAAATGATTACATTGTTAGTTGAATATCAAGACATGTTTACTTGGTTGTATGAGGATATCCCAGGGTTGGACCCATCAATTGTGGTCCACCATTTACCTACATAAGAAGATGCCAAGCCAAAAAATCAAAAGTTAAGGAGATTTCAACCCGACATCTTGTTAAAAATCAAGGAGAAGATTAAGAAACTACCCGGAATGCGTAGCCAATATTATTCCAGTGATGAAGAAGAATGGGAAGGTTAGAGTGTGTGTAGACTTTTGGGATCTTAACCAGGCAACGCCAAAAGATAACTTCCCACTACCTCACATTGATGTCTTGGTGGATAACATGGCCAGAAATCATCTATTCTCATTCATGGATGGTTTTTTAGGATACAATCAGATTCGGATGTCCAAAAAGGATAAGAATAAGACGACTTTTGTTACAACTTGGGGTATGTTTTGCTATAAGGTAATGCCGTTTGGGCTCAAGAATGTAGGGGTAATGTATTAGAGGGCTATGGTTGCGATATTTCATGATATGATGCTCAAAGAGATAGAAGTGTATGTTAATGATATGATTGCAAAATCTAAGGAAGAGGAAGATTGCTTAGAAAACCTGAGGAAGTTGTTTAACAAATTAAGGAAGTTCTAATTGAAGTTGAATTTGGAGAAGTGTACTTTTGGAGTGACGTCAGGAAAATTATTGGGTTTCATAATTAGCCAAAGGGGTATTGAAGTCGATCCTGATGAAGCCAAGGCTATAATTGACATGCCTCCTTCGCGCATACTCAAGGAAATACAAGGATTATTGGGGTATTTAAATTACATAGCTTGTTTCATATTGCAACTAACGGACAAATGCCACCCTCTTTTCAAGCTATTAAAGAAGAACACAAGGATCAACTAGGATGAGGAATGTGAAGAGGCTTTCATAAAAATTAAAGCATACCTCATGAATCCTCTAGTATTAGTGGCTCCTAAGCCTGGAAAGCCATTATTCTTATACCTGACCATATTGCCTAAATCCATGGGGTCTGTGCTTGGTCAAAGGAATGAAGAAGGGAAAGAGTGAGCCATTTATTATTTAAGCAAAAAGTTCATAGAAGGGGAGCGAAAATATTCCGAAGCTAAAAGAACCTGTTATGCATTGGTCTGGGTCATGCATCGGTTTAAACAATATACACTTTACTATTAAATTGAGTTGATAACATAACATGATCCCTTGAAGTACTTAGCAGAAAAATCGCCCTTCATTGGTAGAGTTTCAAAGCGGCAGATGTTGTTAACAAAATTTGACATCAAGTATGTGAGCTAAAGTTCAGTCAAGAGACAAGCCTTGGCAAATCAGTTAGCGGAGAGTCCCTCTAAGGATACCCCTCAAGAAGCACGAGTTGAGTTTCTCGATGACAGTATCCTGGTAGCAGAAAATGATTCTAAAGTAGTTGAAAAATCCTCGGGTTGGAAAGTGTTTTTTGATGGAGCAACCAATGTGTCTAGGTACGGAATTGGGGCAATTCTATTATCCTTTAGAGGTATAAAATTCTCGATGGCTGTGAGACTGACTTTCCCATATACTAATAATATTGTAGAATACGAAGCATGTATTTTGGGACTTAAAATTGTATTGTTTAAAGAGATACAATAATTAGAGGTGTACAGAGATTCTTCATTGATCATAGGCCAGGCTTGAGGTAAGTATAAGATGAAAGACCCTAAATTAGTACCTTATCACCAATACTTGGTTGAGTTGATAACCAAGTTTGAAAAAATTATCTTTGTGTATGTACCAAGGGTTCAGAACCAATTCATCGATGTTGTCACTACTTTGGCATTCATGATCCGGATATCGAGAGGAGTAGAGATTTAGCCACTTAAGATTGAAGTTGAAGAAAAGCTCGCTTTCTGTTTGGTAATGGAAAGTTCACGTGACGAAAAGCTTTGGTATTATGATATTAAAACATTCTTGCAACATGGAACATATCTTGAAGAGGCCGAAAAGAAGGATAAGAAGATGATCGGAAGATTGGCTACTTAATACTTGATTAGCGAGTCTAATTTGTACCGACGATCGTTTGACGGTACGTTTTTACGTTATGTAGATGAGAGAGAGGCAAAGGTGCTAATGAAAAAAGTGCATGAGGGAGTATATGGCCCCCACATAAATGGCTACATGCTCGCTAAGAAGATCATGAGGATGGGATATTATTGGTTGGCTATAGGAGCAAATTGCATCAAACACGTTAGACACTTCCATTTGTATTAGATCTATGCAAACAAAGTCTATGCTCAACCTCAAGAAATACATACATTATTTGCACCATAACTATTTTCAATGTAGAGAATAAACATCATTGGTTCGATTACTCCAAAGACATCTAACAGGCACCAATTTATACTGATAGCTATTGATTATTTCACTAAGTGGGTTGAAGTCTCATCCTATTCTAGTGTGACAAATGGAGTAGTGGTCAAGTTCATTAAGAGAGACATACTAGCTCGATACGGTACACTAGAGACGATTATTACTGATAATGGTACGAACTTGAACAATGAATTGATGTCAGAGTTGTGTCGACGATTTAGGATCATTCATAGAAATTGCATTCCTTATCAGCCTCAAATGAACGGAGTCGTGGAAGTGGCCAACAAGAATATCAAAAGAATTATTAAGAAGATGGCCGTCATATATCGAAATTGGCATGGGATGTTACCGTTTGCACTTATAGCCTATTAAACTTCTATCAAAACATCGATAGGGGCAACCCTTTACACATTGGTATATGGGATGGAGGCTGTACTATCAGTCGAAGTCGAAATGCCATCTCTCAGGGTATTGTTAGAAACCTAGTTGGATGAGGCTAAGTGGATCAAAAAACGAATTGAGCAGTTGAATCTAATTGACAAGAGATGGTTGGCAGCTTTGTGCCACAACATTTGCTATCAGCAACGAATGGCTAGGGCTTTCAACAAGAAAGTGTGACCCTGAAGTTTTGAACAAGGAGATATGGTGCTGAGGAAGACTTTACCTAATACACATGATTAGAGAGGGAAGTTTGCTTCGAACTATAGAAGGCCTTACATTATGAAGTAAGTATTGCCTGGGGGAGCTATAATCTTATCTCAAATGGATGGTTTGAACTTGAAAGACTCAGTAAATATTGACTCATTAAAGATGTACTACCCTTGAAAAATCAATAGAATTTTTGCTCAGATTATGAAATGCAAACAATCTTAGTATTACTATGGTCTCGTTTTCATTTTCTACATGCAAAGTTGGTATTCCTAGTGGTCGTTGACATTGGGTAATATCTTTAACCCCTTTCTCATTCCACTAAAAGTCCTTACTTCTCACTCTATCTAAATAAACCTTATACACAAGAAACACAAGAAAAAATAAATACTTAACTTGGAATGATTTCTATTGATAAAAATTCTTTTAATACTTTATTACAGTTCAACCTCCGAAAAAGGGTTATTTGTTTTCTATTTTTCAGGATAGGGCCATGTTCAAAAAGACTAATGGGTGGCATATAAGTAGAAACTCGCTCGAGAATGAAGGTTTACATGGAAAATCGATGAAGTTGGATCGAAAATTCAAGGCGTAACATCTTTGCTCAAGAGATGAAGATGCTTCATTTGTTAAAGTCGCCTTCCTAAATGCGTCTTTAAGTATAGCGTACGTACATTCGTTTCAGGCTTAAATTGCTTTCCAAAAAAAAAAAAGAAGAGAAAGAAAGAAAAAGAAAAAAGAAGGAAAAGAAAAAAGAGAAAAAGAAAAAAGAAAAAAAAGAAAGAGAAAAGAGAAAAAAGGAAAAAAAAAAAGAAAAAAAGAGAAAAAAAAAACGAAGAGAAAGAAAGAAAAAGAAAAAAAGAGAAAAAAAAAACGAAGAGAAAGAAAGAAAAAGAAAAAAGAGAAAAAAAAGAAAGAAAAGAAAAGAGAGAAAAAGGAAAATAGAAGAAGAAGATAGAAGAATAAGAATAACAAGAAGAAGAAGAGGTAGAGAAATGGATCAAAACCGTTGGTTCTAATCGGATTGCTCAAGAAAACATTTAACCGTTTAGGAACTATCGCTAGAGTCAAGTCAGTGGTTTTGAGCTTTATAAAACATTGCATTTGCATTTGGTCTCCTGTTAAGGATGATAGTTTGATTTCTAAAAACATTTAATTCTTAAAAACTCTTGGGACAGCTAGCTCCTACAGTACAGTCCCAATTCATAATCTCTTAGGTCTTAGTTAACTCAAAGAGCGCTTTGACTGCCTTGGTTAATTAGCTCATTAGGGCATGATTAAGTTTATTTATCTTTAGGTCTTAGCCACCTCAAAGGGAGCTTTGAATGCTTTAGTTAGTTAGTTTATTAGGGCACGACTAAGTTTCCTTCATCTTTAGGTTTTAACCAACTCAAGGAGCACTTTAAACACCTTAGTTAGTCAGCTCATTAGGGCACAACCAAGTTTCCTCATCTTTAGGTCTTAGCCAGCTCAAGAAATGCTTTGACCACCTTGGTAAGTTAGCTTATTAGGCAAGGACTAAGTTTCCTCATCTTTAGGTCTTAGCCAACTCAAAGGGCGCTTTAACTGCCTTGGTTAGTCAGCTTATTAGGGTACAACCAAGTTTCCTCATCTTTAGGTCTTAGCTAGCTCAAAGGGCGTTTTGACCGCCTTAGTTAGTCAGCTTATTAGAGCATGACCAAGTTTCCTCATCTTTAGGTCTTTGCCGACTTAATGGAATGCTTTGATCACCTTGGTTAGTCAGCTCATTAGGGCACGACCAAGTTTCCTCATCTTTAAGTCTTAACCAACTCAATGGAGTGCTTTGATCGTCTTGGTTAGTTAGCTCATTAGGGTACGTCTAAGTTTCCTCATTTTTAAGTCTTAGCCAGCTTAAAGGGCACTTTGACCGCATTGGTTAGTTAACTCATTAGGGCATGACCAAGTTTCCTTATCTTTAGGTCTTAGCCAACTCAAGGAGTGCTTTGACTACCTTGGTTAGTTAGCTCATTAGGGCATAACCAAGTTTCCTTATCTTTAGGTCTTAGCCGACTAAAGGAGCACTTTGACCGACTTGGTTAGTTAACTCATTAGGCCACGACCAAGTTTCTTCATCTTTAGGTCTAAGCCAACTCAAAGGGCGCTTTGACCGCCTTGGTTAGTTAGCTCATTAGAGTACGACTGAGTTTTCATATCTTTTAGGGCCTTAATAAGCTCAAGAGGCGTTTCGTCCACCTTGGTTAGTTAGCTCATTAGGGTATGACTAAGTTTTCTTATCTTTAGGTCTTAGCCAGCTCAAGAAGTGCTTTGACTGCCTAGGTTAATTAACTTATTAGGACATAACCAAGGTTTTCTTGTTCTTTTAGGGTTTTAGCTAGCTTTGAGAGCACTTACCCATTTCATCCAGTTTAGGTCCTTAGCTAGCTCAAGAAGCACTTTACCCGCCTTGGTTAGTCAGCACATAGGGGGTACGACCAAGTTCTCATTATTCTCTTTAGGGTTCTTGCCAACCTACAAGGGCACTACCTTCACTATTCTTCGTTTCAAGTTTATCGTCATCAAATCCTCAACTAGCTGGTCATAATGCTTCTTAGTATAGAGTTAGTCTCAAGGCAAAAATTGTGTCTTTTTTGTTTTTGTAGTAAAGTTTTATTCAAACTTTACCATAAAGAAGGGTCAATTAAGGTCGAATCGAAATTGAATTGGAGTTAATAAAAATATTATAATATAATTTATATTTATGTATAAAGTAATAAAAATTACCTATTTCCTTGAGAATTAAAAGTTGAGAGTTTTTTACAGTTTATTTTTTTCTTTAATCTAAATATATATATTTTTATCAAACCGATGTATTTTCTAGAAAATATAAGAGAAAATAATACATTTTAGTTCCAAAAAACCAATAAGTTCTTATAGGAATCAACTGGGACTGCTCTAGCAAATTAATCAAATTGGGGTCATTATCGATGAGGGTCAAATAGGTGACTTTGATCGATTTTGTGGATGGGTTTGGTCCAATCAAGTTAGACTGAAAAGGTCAACAAAGGTCTGACAATATTGATAATAATACTATTATAATCATGTTAACTTTCTAGTTAGTTATCTTAATCCTCGCTATACTATTTATGGGTACAGTTAAAACCTTTTTTTGCTATATCTTTCTTGTTTTAAGTTTGATTTTCACATTTTTATAGTCAATTTCATACAATTTCAGGCGTACTTTTGTTGGTGGGGTTCATTTTAGGAGTTAGGACACATAATCATATGATTAGATAAGGGCCATGTTCAAATTCCTTATATATCCTTCTTAACTTAGTTGATTTTTTAGTTTTAATTAAGGGTTTAAGTATACGAGGCCTAATTTAATCAATTATTATTATTGGTTGGGCTTTTATTTGTTATCAATCTAAAGTATACAAGCTTTACTTAAGTCTTGGCCTATGGGATTTCTTCTATTATACTTAGTCTTTTTAAGTTTTGAATTGAGGGAATTTAGGTTTTATCTTAGGCCTAAAGTAATTTTTAAATTAATGGGCCTAATTTATTTATTACTAGGACTTTATTTCTTTATCTTATGGCTACTAAATTAGTTGGGCTAATTAATTTTTGGTCTAAGCCCATCTCTTATTATTTTAGGGCCTAAATTACTCTTCTTAACTAATTATGGGTCAATTCATCTTTAGGCCTAACATAGGCTTCCTATAATATTTGTTGTGCCTTATAAGCCTCTTATTTGGGATTTAAATTATTAAATGTAAACCGTTAGTCATAAGGTGGGCTTAGAGCTTGATTTTAAGCTTTTTAACATATTTTAAGCTTAATTTATATTCGAAGGCCCTAAACTTATTTCTATCCTATTTTAATTGGCCTTAAACTTGTTTCTAATTGATTCCAATTAGCCAAATAACTTATTGAGTCCACTAAATGACCCACTTTAATATATGTTTTGAATATAATCTTATTCAATTTATGGGCTCTGAATTGGTTTTTCTAAGCCTAAAGTCCAATTTAGGCCTTAATATGTACTGGAAGTTTTGTTTAACCACTCATTTTACAAGATTAAGTTCTAAATCTTAATTAAACTTAATTAATCGTGTGATTAACTATCTTAATCATAATTTACAACGTGCTTAATCATCATTAAGGGTTGACTTAAGGTGATTTTCATTGGGATCTCAACATGCTATGTTCATAATTTGTCATAACATGCATCAAACTATTACTATGAGGCATTTTTAACTAATTTTCACTAAAATAAATGTGAGAAATTAAATATATGATGAAGAAATACATGTATATGTTTAGCCTAAGCATGGTGATGTGGGTTCCATGGTGTTTTCTCAACATCTTGACAAGTTATATACTTATCTTCAATCCTAAAAATTAACATATATTCATGGTATGTTTTCTTATACATAAATGCTTATACTTTGTAAACCCTACATGATACATGCAAATAAAGGTGATATTTTTGTGTTTCTAAGGGTCCTAAACTCCTAAATAAATAAGCCTTAAACTATCACAAAAATAAGAATTAAGTTGAGCATGCTTACTTTGGTATGAAATATAAGGTATCTTGACTTCTCTTTAGAAAACCAAAGTCAAAACGAACTCCTTAAGGGTAAGGAAGCAGTTGACAAGATGTGGGGAAGGTGTATTAGAGCTATAGGTGGTGGCGTATGGTGATAGTTATGAGCCCAGGCGGTGGGGTGTGCAGGGGAATCGGATAGTCTTTTTTCCTTACTCCTTTTTCTTTGTTTTTGAGTAAGTTAAGAGACTTATCTTCTTGCAGTGAGAAGGAAGAAATGAAATATTGGATTAGAGGGTAGGGAATGGCTAGTTTTCATGTAAGGGGGGAGGGGTGCAAAATCTTCCTTCAAATGGTTACATAGTATATGATTAAAAGTGGGAATAATTTACTTTTGTGATCTTTGCCGAATAAGGCAATGATTTATCCCCTAAGAGTAGGAACATTTCTCAATGATGTTTCTACCAACTAAATTATCTTATCTTCATATGGTTGATTGTGTTTATCTTTTAATTAATCATGATGCATAAGTGCAATTAAGATGCAAGTAAGCTCTTTGACCATAATTAGGAGCATGCACAAACATAATTACACATAGTTTAGGGTTTCTCTTATTAGTTAAGTTGATTAAACCTATTGGACCATTTTTTCTAGTTAATTTAAGGTTTCTTAAGGTTAGAATCGATTATTTCTATTGACTACTGTCATGCTTCGAAGTAATTGAATCATAACAGTCTCGCTGTATAAATTATTCTAGGATAGAATTTGATATTACAACCATTATCTTAGACTTAATTTACATAATATGACTATGACTAGCTTACTTTAAAGTAAATAGTTCATAAATTAAATATGTTAATTACCTACATAAATTTGAAAAATTATTTACTAAGATTTAAATAATATGAGTAATGTTTACAAGATTTAATAACCTAATCTTACTTTATTTAAGAAATAAATAAATTGATATTTTAAAAAATTTAAAGTTAAGACTCAAACTTCAAGAATGTGATCGATCCACGGTTCTATATCTTTACTCCCCAAGATTCAATAATTGCTAGCTTCAAGGTAATTATAAGCCGTTTTCTAACTAACTCTTACAATAACATCTATAGGGATGTAAGCAACCAACAGCTCAGTAAGTTAGGATAGAGACTTAAAACTATACATCAAGCACAAATAGGATTATTGACCAAATTAGCTAAATACAATGCATGTATAAGCAAATGCCATTACATGACATTATCCAGTCCATCGTGAGATTAGAGAAATTATACCCGTTCTAATCCTAGTTGAGAAGTTTAACACATATTTCAACAGCTCATGACCAAACTCAGGCTTGTGTAATAGAAACACCGCTCCTCCCGCGACAACCTTCGAACCATTGACTTTACCTTTACCTCAACCTCATCTTTTGTCACTTAGTTCGACTAAGGATGAAAAAGAAACCAATTATGTTATCCATCGTTATCCCTTTCGAAGGGTTGGTATTTAGCTGAAAAACGCTAAACGTTTCTTCTAATAGGTTGCTATACAGATATGTTTAGACTTACAAATCATATATTTAGTTATGTCTAGTTTAAAGTGTTCAATCATTTCTCACAAATTTCAATACATACCATCAAACCTAGAAACACATACATATAAGCATGTGTACAGTGATACGGACTCGTGGATTAACACACGAACCCAATATCTTTGTAAAGAGTTTATTATATATATTGAAAATATGAATATATTTTTTCTAAGTTGAAAAATTATAATTAAATAGAATATACTAAAAATTGTATAGAAAGATGGGACTATAAAAATAAAGTTTTCTTCTTTTAGTTTTTCAAAAGAAAAATCTCTCTCTCTCTCTCTAATAATGATAATACACTAAGGTAAACCAAAAAAAAAAAGTTAAATAAATAAACAAATAAAACAAACCAACTTAGACATGGAATGGGGTTGGGACGCGAGTCTAGTCTTGGATGTAAACTGGCTCGGACTTGAACTTTGGTGCAAAAGCTAAGTTAAAGGGACAAGAAAAGGGAGTAGTAATGAGTGGTCCTTCACAAGAGATTCTAATGAGAATTTTGATTGGGGAAAAAGATTTTTTTTAAGGCAAATTCATTGATGAAAATGAGTTCGGAGTTAGTGTTGTGCTGTTTGGTAGTTGTTTCACCATGGTGGTATCGCAATCAGACTTGGGAGAAAAAGTCCTTAGGGAGTTCGAAGGGACTAGTTATAGTAGAGTGAGGGCAGTAGGGCTCTTCCATGATCTTATACCTAATTACAACACTCATATTTGTACTATTCTTTAAGTATTGGCTCTATACTACCGTAAGATCGTCGTGCTTTTCGAAATGCAAATATATCTTAACCACTTATAATAGCTTAAGGCTTATCACCATCATAGTCAGTTATCATACATAAGGCTTTGATAAAACAAATACTTAAAGAATAATCATTTCATATCATTACTTCAAATATTTATTATAATAAAGCTGGAGCTCGAATTAATGCCTTGATTTGATTACAAAGAAAACTTTACTTCTTATTTCTTCACTCACTTTCCTCTTTTATTAGCTAAAAACCTACTAATGGAACCCAAGCATCATGGTGGAAAAATCTTGATAATCTACAACGAGTCTAAGAGTGTATGAGTAAAATCACGGCTCATTAAGTGGTAAGGAACCTGTATTATACTTAGTTAAGCAAAAAAAAAAAAAAAAAAAATCCTTTAACAAGCAATGCAGCAAAACAAATGCCATCTGTATGACGTTGTCCAAATTGTCATGAGATTAAAGAAATTATGCTCACTTTAATTTGGGTTTCAAGGAGTTTCCATAAATAACATTCTCTTATCAAAATAGTTCAATTCGATCAAAAGAAGATATAATTTGTATCTTACCTAGTAACTAGTATCTGGTAGGAAAAAATGTAAATATGCAAAAGATGCAATGCGTATCCAGTTTTTATAGGCCACATAGATTCTTAGAGTCTAGTTTTAAGTAAGTGATAAATTAAGTATCACAAACCATAGTAATTGAAGTTAAGCACATCACAATTATATCAAACAGGTAGGCTTAACTATAGAAATCAAATTTTCAATCACATATGTTGCGTGCACACAAATCAAGCTAGTTACAAGCATAATCAATATAATAACTTATGCTTCCTTAGAAAATAATAACTTAACTACTGTAAAGCATGCTACTTACCCGAAATAAGGTTACCTTGTGAAATCTAGAAGTCAAAAGGAATACACTATTTAGGTTAGTATATTATCCTTTTAATTATAGAGTTAAAGGCTAAATATGTGAAATCTTAGCTTTTGGCTTACTACCATGGCCTCTGGATACAGGGTTACTTTTATTAGACATGAAACTTGGAAAGTTTGGTTAGGGGAAATAATGAAATAGACTTATTAAGAGAAACTTAAGAAGCAAGTTTAATTGTGTGACAAAACCTTGGCTACTCGATATTGGTATGACTTAAGATGTCAGGTACAATTTAGGCTTTCGGTAAATCTTAACCAAATTGAATCAAATTTCAATATGAAGTCACAAAAGTTAGAAAAAGAGTCTTAGTAAAGGTAATTTTCTGAAATAGAGAATATATAGAATTTAATTTCAATAAAACTCATTTTTACTGGGATAGCCCGATAATTATCGGAAACTCAAAATTTGAGTTCTGAAAGACCACGATACCTTAAAGATAAATTATTTAGCTTATAAAACTAATATTGGGAGTCAAATAACATGTATTGTAATTATTAACTATACTATACCCATTATATATACTTAATATGTAAATATATTAATATATTATAAAATATAATACCTAAAAGTTATAACAAATCAATGAAAAATTATAAAAAATAACAAAATCACTTAAAATAATTTGGTAAGTGGCGTGGCACCTAGTTGGAGCTTGGAAAATAACACATGTTAGCTATCCACAAAATATATTAATTAATTAGTAGGATTACGCCTAATATATTAGTTAAATAACACTTACAAAATTCTTTTCCTTTTTCCACTAAGTTTCTATAAAAGGAGTTAAGGGATCAAACTTTAACCATATTAGCATATTTGGATCGACAAAATACTATTAAACATAATTAGTTAAGGAATTATTAAAAATTAGGAAAAAATCAGAGAAAATGTGGTTCATATATCAAACGAAAACCTGACACCAAGGCCATTTAGGAGTCCAAGGAAGACAGTAAGGGAAGTTCAACTGACATAGCCCCATTGTTAGTGAAGCTCCTGCAACGCCCTAAAAGGGGGCTTAGTAGTTTTGCCTAAAATTTCCATATCATGTGTGCACCTATGATATAAAGACTATCTTATAAGTCAGAAGTTGTAAGGCTCTAATTAGTAAGTTTCGAAGGGTGCTTATTCAATTTACATACATTTACTTAACTATATATATATCTACAAGTGATTCAATAATCTATAGTCACCAAAACCGTAGAGTCAAAATCACCTACTAAACAATAAAAAAGGGTATTTGAATTCCAACAATCATAAAGCCAATAGACACTTTTAAAAGTTTAATTCAACTATTCTGCTTGCTTTTCTAAACTTATCATGCTATTTTCTCAGCTCAATAGAGTGCTCTGCACTCGAATCCTAACCTAGCCTTAGCTTTATAAGACTTGTAAAAGAAACTATTTGGGGGTAAGTTACATCCAACTTAGTAAGTAACCTTCTTATCTTACCATCAGACAATAACGAGCAAATTTTTATCAAACATATGAATGCATGTATAAGCATATGCAATGCAAACAGTATATACAGTCGATCAATAACTGTGTATAATACGGTTTTAACACCAACCGTTGCTTGAGTTGGAAAGTATTTAAGCACATCTGGACATAGGTATCTACGTCCAATACAAAATCGCTTAACAATATAACCACCCTCAATAGTAGACATAACTTGACGTTAAATAGAAGGCGGTACTCCCCAAAGCTAAGTAATTCCTAGAGGCTAAGGCAAGAATACGTCGCATGAAATACATCATACGATAAACAATCACAATACATAATATCAATATGGATCCATCCAAGCATGATCTTTCGCTTTACTATGTGGTGCTAACGCCTTTTAATTTACGTTATAAAATGTAATGCATACCCAGTTTAATTAAAGGCCGAATATTTATTAATTCTAGATTCATAAGGTGGTCAAGCAAGTATATTCTATATACTCCAATGTCTTGCATTCTAATGCAGCAAACAAGGGTAATTGAAATATAGTAAGATATTTTGCAAATATAGGTCAACTAGAACAGGCATACATAAGATCTCATATACCCCAATATGCATTAAGTTCAATTATCATATATAATTAGATAGTGCACTAATTACAAGCACAAAATAGAGTAAAATAGGAGGTTGTATACTCATTCAACCTTAAAGTCAAGTATTCTCAGTAATCCTTGATAGTCTCAAACTTGATATCCCAATTCACCTGAGTAAGATAACTAAAGTAAATAAGAGTCATCTTAAACGTAATCTATTCACTAACCTCGTTATAATTTCCTTATTTCCGCTTATTTTGTATCTTGGTCATCACTTTCTTATTTTAATTTGGAATTTCGTGTTCTTATAATCGATTTTCATCTTTTTCGAGTGTTCTTTCATTTAGTGAGGTTATTTTTGGGTTTTTGGATTAGTAAGGTTTTGGTTTGGGCCTTACAAGTTTATGGGCCCAACGGACGAGTTTGGTCACTTTAAGGTTTGGGCCTAGTTTTAGGGTTTGGGCTTAACTTTTGATCTTGGACCTTAAACTTAATATTTTAGGCTTCCTTTTAAGTATTATAAGTGGACTTTTTCAGCCTAACAGTTTAAATTTTCACCTTAGGCTTTGGTGTTGCTCTTATAGGCCTAAAAGAGCCATTTTTACTAGTTTAAGGCCTTTTCCTACTAAGGGACCCTATAAAGGATGGCTTTAATGGGCTTTTAAACTTAATGAACCTTTTATATATTATTTTATGAGGCTTTTAATTTAAGGTTTAGATCTGATTACTAAGTTATTGGGCTATATTCTTGGTTCTTTTAAGGGCTTTTGAGCTTATCCTACATTTTAAGGCCTTAAGCCTGACTCTACCGATGATTTTGGGCTTAAGCTAACTAAAGGCCTTAAGATAAGTCTATTTTCTATTAGGATTCAAATCTGGTTCTTTTCATTTATTGAGCTTATAATCATATTTCTAAGGCTTTAATAACTAACTAAGCTACTTTAAGCCTAATTTGTATTCTAAAACCCTAAACTTGATTCTAACTTATTCCACTAGGCCAAAGATCCTAATGTGTCTACTAAATAACCCATTTTACTAAGTGTTTTAAATTTGGTTCATTTCATTAATGGGTTTTCTAACACTATTCATAAGGTATTAATCACCAACTTAACTAGTTTAGGCTATTAACTCATTATTATCCTACTTAGCTTGGTTAATTAAGTCCTAAACCATATTTAACACTAAATAATCATATTATTAAGCTAATAAATCTGATTTTACAAATTTAAAACTTTCATAAAAGTGGTAGCTAAGTAGGGTTCTTTTAGGCTTTCCTTTAACCTTTTCCATCCAACACGTATTTTAGTGTGTTTCCTTCTTTTAATCACATTTTTACTTATTTTAAGCTAATAATATCACCTAATATGGTGAAAACAAGATGGGTATATATCAAGGAGGAGATAGTATGGATGGTACTTAAGGTTTCATGGAGTTTAATTAATATCTTTTCAAGTTATTTGCATAAAATTATCTCCTATACCTTTAGAATACAAATAACAAACTATCTAAGTACATGAATGAATGCATAATTATAAGGATCTAAAATGATGTGTATGTGATTATAACATATTTATATAGTATTTCTAATCTTGAACTCTTAAGATATCATAGGTATAACTTTTGTGAACAAGAAGGTCAAGTTATGTGAGTTTTACCTTAGGTTGGCTTGTACAAGTTCCAACTTTTCCACTAAAAAATGAAGTCGAAACTTACTCCTTTAAGGGCAAATGTTTATCGACAAGAAACTAAGGTGTGTTTGTGATCTTTTGGTGGTGGTGGTGGTGGTGGCTTATCATTTGGTAGATTGTGGTGGTGGTAAGGTTAAAAGGTGCTAAAGTGCACAGGGGGTTCCGATAGCTCCTTTTGTTTTCTTTCTTTTTTCCTTTAGTTTTGTTTGGGTTTCTTGAGAGAGTTTCCTATGATTTTCTATACACAAAGATGGTGTCAAATGAGGGTTTTGAAGGAGTGAAATGACAGATATTAAAGGTGGATTAAGGGGGACAAGAGGTGGTTGCTTTAAGATAAGGGTACATGGTTTCCTCTTGTTATTATTGTATCCTGTTTGCTTTTTGCCAAATGAGGAGGGATTTTGTCTTTTTAAGGACAAATATTCTTTAATTATCAATTAATCCTTTGTCTTTTGTTTTCAATTGAGTTTGACTTGCTACTAATTAAAATGTAATGAGAGTTGGTAGATGGATTAAAGGGTAATTAAGCTAATTAATTGCGATTGTACTTAATTAAGCAATTTAGGCCTAATTAGGGTATTGCCATATTTTATCACTTTAATTAAGTTCATTAATCTATATTACTTCATTTGTTAAAGTCCTTTATTATTTAGGATCGATTAAGGTTTTTAAACTGTGTACAAAGCTGGCGATATAGGATTTCTAAGCTATTGGAGAAATTATTTGTGATTACCAAATAGTTTAGGAATATACTTAGGGTTTATTAGTTAAATTAGGGTTTTAGACTTCCAATTAAGGTTTTACTTAGTCTATTAATATTTTCCAATCGTTTTGAGGTTTCCAACCTATTAGGGTTTTTAAGGTTTTACACATACGATTAAGGTTTTAGGGTTTTTCAACTTATTATTTAAGGTTTGTGGCTTATGATTTAAGGTTTAATATTTTCATTTATGGATTTTATTATTATATGATTTATTATTATATATTGAGTAGTTATAGGGATTACTTGTTAACTCTTGCATTTGACTTCGAATTTAGATTTGAAAGTTTATAGGGTTTATGTTGTCTCCCCAAAAATAATGTTGGCATTATTATGGAGATATTTTCATATAATTACTTTGGTTTCATATGATTAATTGTTCTTGATTTATAGTTAATTATGATGTAAAACCCAATTAGTGAATTAAGGTATAATTAAGTTTCTTAATCTTAATTACTCGTACACTTGACATTAATTAGGTATAGTTTAGGGCTTAATATGCTAAATTAACTTGGTTAAGCCTACTGCGTCATCTTGTTTGATTATTTTGAGGAATCGAGACAATTTATTGCTGTTCGAATACATTTTAGAGGGTAGATTAAGGTTTTAAGGTAATTAAGTGATTAGTCTCCAATTAATGAATGGTTTTATTATTTAATTAGAATAAACTAGTTGGATTAGGGTTTTACAATTTAAAGGCTTGCATGTATTGGGGTTTCGATTAGGATTTTAATGTTCGAAGGTTCATTTAAGGCTTACAGTATTCGTTTTAAGGTTTTGAATTCATTGTTAGAGTTATCTATACCAATATTCATTTTTGGTTTAATGTACCATTTATCATTGTTGGGGAACTCTTCTAGACTTCAACTATCAATCTCTTTCCCATTGGGGTTTGGGGTTAGTTTTGTTAGATTAGGTTGATTTTGGGTGTTAACATTAGTTATTGGCATTTGTTTATAGGATTTTAGAACTTTTGAGTATAGGGGTCAAACTAGAGTTAAGACTGTCATTTAGAGTTTTAAGGGTTTATGGTTTTTAAGCATAGTCTCTCATGTTTAGGATTAATTATCTTTCCAACACTAAGGGTATCTTTTAGAAGAATCTGTTAACTTCCAACCCCAATTTTAGGAAATTTGCGGGGTTTATAGCTCCAGTGGTTGGAGAAATAAAAATCATAAAATTTTGCCTGTAAGTTGTTTATTTTATTAAGAATATTAAATGATGTCTAAAAATTATGAAACTTGGTATTTTTGCATGTAGAATCATAATATTAATCCAAAAGTTTGAAATTAAAAGTGCTTATATGGGTTTCTAGGAAATTGCCATGTCCCAACAAATTTTGTATTAATTTTAAAAAATAGTAAACAATATTGTTTTGAGCTAATTTTGGTGAGTACATTCCTCATGTGACATATTTAATTTATATAAAAAGAGTTTTTGATAAATTATGAGTATATAATTTATTAAATTTATTTTACACAATCTACTATGTTTTTCATGTTGAATAAATAATTGGTTTTCAATCAAATTTCTTAGTGAATTTGATTTCTAATGATTTATGAAACTTAGTTATAATTTGAAAAGTATTTAGTTTTGATATTATAATTTTATTTGGTTATTTACGTAATTAAGACTAATTTTTAGGAAAATCAAGCTTAAAATTGACATTTTAGAAAATGTTATAAGTTATACTATTTTAGTACTTTCAATGAGTAGAGTATAATAAGTATGATTTTTTGAGTAAAATATATTTTTTGTGAATTTAATGGGTAAAGATACTAATTATTAAGTAATTTCCTACCATTTATATATATTTTGTTAAATATGATAAATAGGGTCAATTGTGTAATCAACACTGCGGTGAGGTGGAGTCTTAGCTACAATTGTATTTGAAGTATTCTTTATTGATCTTGACATGGCTTGATCGAGAAGTGGGGATTTTATAAGTGAATATAGTAATTTGATTGAATCAGAAGCTTAAACAGAGGAAGAATCAGATGCTACACTTAAGGATTCTTATGTAATAAGCTTGCAGGTTGAGCTAGGTAAAATACTTGTGATTCTTAATTGATAAAGCTGAGAATATAAGTTAGATGGTATTCATTTAGAGATTTTGAAGTTACCTTAAATCAGGGGATAATTCAAAGTGTAATTCATAGGCTAAACTAGAGGCCAAATCAAAGATTAAGTCAAGGACTATCGAAGACAAATATTTTCCTAAAGAACAAACTTAACATATAAACCCTAAGTGAAAGTAAACCATTAATAATCTGGAATATACACATACTATGGTTGACTTTGGTACCCTACACCTTTATTAGGTAAAGTTGCTAAAGAGGAGGCTCGTGTTAACAAATAGTATTGGAGCAATCAATGGACTTAAGAAAGTGGATATTTGTGTATGCCTTGAGTAGACTTGTGACTACTCCTAACTTTGCATGCTTTGTGATATTTTGGCTTGGTTGAGCTTGATTGTAAGTTTGGATATGCTGCTTAGTAAGTTATGTAGTGTTTCTTTTTATAGCCCTTGCTGACTGAAATATGCTTTGATATTGAACTTTATTGTTATGACTATGTTGTTAAGTGTTCATGTAACATTTGTTGGGATTTATACTAATTTGGAAAAGAATTTAGGGATTAACACTACCTCTTATGGTGTTCACTTAAGTAAACCTGATGCTGAGGTCTTAGATATGCAAATGAAACAAAATAAAGGCTAGGTTAAAAAGTAAAAGAGTAAATTTGCTTAGTAGTTCATCAGGCATTGCTTGGTGTGCGATTTGAAGCATTCATAGCATGAAAATGACTTACATGTCAAGTTTTCTAGAAGTTAAAACTTTATTAGATCAAATTTCATACGAAAAGCTAGGTTTGTCAAGTGAACCACTTAATTTACAAAAGCTGAGTTTTTGAGCATATAAAAATTGCATTGAATTTGTTGCACCAACTATATGTTGGATTTTTTAACCACTCTACATAATTATTGCTAGGCTGCTAGGTTTTGGCAATTGATTATTGCTTTGCTAGGTTCTTGGACCTTAGTTTATGTCTAGATGCCTGGTCGAAGTCAACTAATCGGATGAGTTGTTGGGTTGGGTTAGGATATTAGTACCGATGTATGCTACGTACATGAGTATGGTATGCACTTGTTACATTTGTATTACTTAGCTAGACTAAAAAAAAAAATGATATTGTGATTAAACTAATAACATAATGTGTAAGTGTGATATGATGTTGCTTATATCATATTTGTTTATCTACTTTCGCTTAGCTTACAGTAAGCTGAAAGGATAAGTTGTCTTACTCTTAGGTAAATGATGAATTAGACAAGGCTTCACATCATAAAGGTTAAGCTAGTAGTATTTTTAGGGCCTAATATTGATTATTAATAAGGAAGTATAGTTAGAGACATAATTAGAGATAGTGATACATTAATTAAAATAGGTTAAACATTATCATTATACCCTTATATTAGGTGTTTTAAGTTATATAGATAATTTTTTTAATATTTTGAAAATTTTGTAAATAACCTATTTTTTGGGTATGTACTTAAGAAATGAGCTATAGAATTGTTATAAATATGAAGTAGTAAGCATATTGTTACTTTTGGCATAAAATAATCATAGATAATATATTATACTATATGGAAATTCTTGATGGCATTATAAGGTTAATAACTATTTATTTATAAGTTTTTTTAGAAATCGTGTTTTTAGGCAATATTGAGCATAAACTTGAAAAAATTATTAAAAATATTGAATATGCAAAATAAATTTTGGCATAATAACCACGTATTACTATAAATACAAAGTACTTACAATAAGATTTTTGAAGTAAAAGGAGTAATATTCCTTCCCTTAAAATTCCACACCAAAATAGCCTTTAATGACGGAAACCACCACTTGACGGCCACCACCTAAAGGCTATTAGAACCTTAGAAGAGCACGAGAAGATCCTCTAGTTTAATTTTGGTGAATTTTGAAGGCTTGAGTGAATGTGAGGAAAATTTACAAGGGGTATACGCTATTTATAGTAGCTTATCTCTACTTGAAAATTTATTGTTTATTAATTGCATGGGAAACAAGTCTTGGAAAGTTTATTCTATATTTCTAATATTGTTACACATATCTAGTAAATTTCTCATAATTTTGTGGAATTTTCCATTTTTTTGATGAATTCTTAACACTTAAAAAGGCTAATTTATTAAGTTTCTAACAAAAATTTGAATTATTAAAAAATATTCCTTTTGTCCATCTATTGTTTCTAACTTCTTAAATAAGTTATTGAATTGTGATGTGATGTTTCATTGCATATTGATTAATTTTGAATAATTTTCCTACTAATCAAGGGTATTTTAGTAATTTCATTACTAAATTAGTAAATGTTATACTTATTTTTACTAAAGTTTAGTCAAATCTCTTATAGTACTGACTTTTACGTTTAAAGTATAAAATGATTATACTCTACATGTAAAAAACATAATTTTTGATGTCATAAATACAACTTAGCCTCATTTACTATTTTACTATTTACCATTTTACTTATTTTACTTTTTATTTTTATCATATAGGGTATTTGGGTCATTTTTACTTATGTTATCACATTTACCTTTAGTAAATGTCTTATGGTTAAATGAGACTTCTTATAATAGCAATTTGAATCTTTTACTATTTCCTTAAATATTCTACAATTTACTTTTTATCCTTATGTATATATTTTTAAATATATTTCATAGATTATTACGTGAATTATCATATTATAAGTAAGGTTTTTAAAGAGTTTTATTTCATGTATGTATGCAATTTTGAAGATATATATAAATATATTTTTTTTTGTAGGTTTTTTTTTTAATCTGTTAAGCCTTATATTCTATTTGGTTATCTATTGAGCTCTATAATTAGTTAAGCACCATATTTTTCAGTAATCCTTATCTAAAACTGACCCTTACAATGACTAGGTGTAATTATTGACTAAAGAAGCTTCTTGGGCATTTTTAATTTACTTAAAATACAAAGAGGAAGCTTTGCTTTTCATTAATGAAGCTCGATCTAAAAAATGTAAACATTTGAGGTTTCCAAAAACTTTCATTTGATTTTTAACCTCTTAAACACTAGGACTTGGATAGGTTTTGTGCACCATGCAAAGCGTTCTAAGTTTGCTTCACAATTCCACTATTAATTTGGTGGAACCACAAAGAAAAAATGACGAAAAATAGCCTAAAACTAAGTAAACCATGCCAAGGATATGCGAGAACGAGGGGAATGGAAGAAAAGTACTTGTGACATATGACACTTTAAATGGAGGCAAAAATAAAAAGCATTAGGGGCTTATATGGAGAGTTAAACCTTAAACCCTTAAGAGACTAGCACATACCTTGCTAATTGTGCTAGCTAATTATCTCATTTACTTATGCATTTATAATATATAAAACCTACAAAATAGCATAGACCTATTTAAAAATAAGGATTCTGGTCCAAGTCTAATTGAATACCTATCTGATCGATTCTTATTTAATTATAGACGCCAAATTAAAACCTCTAAGCCCATTATGCATATGTTGAAAATATTTTCAAAAGTAAGCACAATTTGATAGATTTTTGAGTCTCGGTTCATTATTTATCTAGTTAATTCGAAAATTAATATTTTTCTAAAATAATCAATTTAAATCTAATTGATATACTGTTTAAAGTCACAATTAGCTTAAATTAACTACAGTTCCATGATAAAAAGATAACTAACTCAGATTTTTTCACAAAAATATTGAATTTATGAGAAGTTCAATATTTTGAAAAGTAACATGGAAATCGATCAAATCTCATATGCATGAATGACTCCCAAATGCACTTTTTTACCCTTAAACATGAAATAATTTACAAATCCAATGACCCTTAAGTGATAAAAAACTTTTATTACTTTTTTTTTTTATTTTTCCTAATATTTTATATTTTTTTTACTTTTCAAAATTTTTTATGAATTTTTTATACTTTTTTCTTTTTTTTTTTTTTGGGTACTTATTCTAATTAGGACCTTTCCCTTTATTAACACAAATCCTAAAATATAGGGAATAAAAATAGAGTGTCTACACTTACGATTTAACTTCCTTACTCTAAAGTTCACAAGAGAAAAGTATTAATATCAAGAAATGTCATGATATAACATTTTGTAGTATAGTATTTGTATTTAGAAAAATTTTGCAAAAGAAAGGTATCGCTCAATAAAGTAAAGAATGAAGGAACGAAAACTCAAAAACTTACCTTGCTATTGCATATTAGAGGAAATTACTAAACTTTAAGCTATTACAATCTTATAAGTAAAATGGTTTAGAAATTGATTAAAGAGAACATATAGTTGAATTGACTAAGAATGTAAGAATATACATTATAAGAAGTTATTGAAAAACACTAATGGTGAAGCTTAGGAACTCTCTATTCTCACTTAACCAAACTGGCCAGTTGGTCCTTCTTGAACCAGTAGGCTAGTTCTTTTCTTGCCCCTACAGCCACAACTTAAATCAGAAGGTCGATTTTGCTAAAACTAGTAGGTTAAATCCCTACTTTTCCTCCACCACACAACTACATTAGGTGGTTGGTTCATTTAGAATTGGTAGGCTGATCCTTACTTGTATTATCTACAATTTTTCACTTTCGTTCATAAAACCCTTGAAACTTCACAAATTCATTGCCTACTTCAACACTTCATTACCACCCAACCAAAACCATCAATGCTTGTTAATTCAACAACATAAACGACATCAAAACGAACCCTAAAATGCCATATTCGACCCTTCAACAACCAAATATGCAATAATACTTCCAATGCTAATGAAGCATAGTACTTTACAAGAAAACTAAAGAAAATATAGCTACTTACTTAGTTAATCACAAAGAACACGACCTATAAACACACAAACTTGAGTAAATCATAAAGAAATACCAACTAAGCTTGTTTCCAACAACTTAACACAAGGGATTCTTAAACATCTTATAAAAGACATGAGACCTATCTCAAAACATCCATAGAATTGACTTCCCTTTAATTTCCTTTAATTTTCTTGATAAATTTCATTGTTCGCTAATTTAGGTTGAAGGGGGGATATAGAAACTACTATAGAAGAGGAACAAAACATGAGGAAAGGATAAGGAAAGGGAGGGAGAAGGGGAGATAGAGAGAAAGAGAGAGAGAGAGAGAATAACATAACATACATCATGGGTATGAGGTTTGAAACCATGAAAGGACTAACATAACCCTTATTTAAAGAGATTTGTTTTAATATTTTGCTAAGTGTTATATTCTCCCCGTTTACAAAAACTTTTGTTCTTGAAAGTTACCTGAGTCTTTATATAGCCATTGAGACTTCTTTCCATACTCTTTTTTCTGTTAGTTTCTAAATAGCTTCCTCTTTTACATGATGACTCCATTGCAATTTAACAATACCTTATAGGGATGGATTTTAAGTTTAGGATGGACCTTAGAAATCCCTACAAAGCATTGGGTTGAGTTTGGATTTTATGAAACCATCTGGGATACGCCTTGATGACATTCTTGCTCTCATCTTAAGTGCATTCTTAATTGGTTCTTCATTTTCTAAAGTATTTAATAAAGAATTCTTATTTTCTTTATGTTATTTTAAAGTTTTATTTATAGGAAAGTTTGATGCTATTTTTATATTTTCTTTTATTCTTTTTTTTTTTTGCATGTTTATAGGCTAGCCTATCGAGCAATGGGTTAGCCTACTTTTTAAACCGATTTAAATTTTCAACCTAAACTTTCTTTCTCTCTCTCTTTTTTTTTCTTTTTAGATTAAACAAGTTAAATTGCATGATTTATGGATGCCATTAAATGGGTCATTATAAGGTTTTCGACCTATACAACCCACTAAAAACCTATATGATTTAACCCTATAGGGTTTTAGGTCAAGTTTCGAAAGTGGTTCTTAAACCCTAAAAAGTTTCGAGTTAAGTTTTGAGATTTAGAAAAAAACTTGATGGAAAACCCGAACCCTATTAAAAATAATAATATGATATTAGTAATTTAGTATTAGCCGTAAATAATAAAATATAATAATTAATAAACAATATCTTATCTTTTTCATGGTTTAACTTTGGAGAAAACTTTAGCTTTATCTCTTTCTCTCTTACATTTTTTGTGACTCTTTTCTTTCACCTTTACTCTATTTCAGCCAATTGACCATATTTCTCAATCCCCATCCATCTCTTTTTCATTAATAGTGTATTAATTTAATGTAAAAAGAAGTTGGTTTAATCTTAAATAATCATATGCCATTTGATTTATTATTAAAAATAATCTATACATTATTTACTTTAATTTTTTGTATACACCCATAAGTCAATTTTAATTTTTTTTTTTTTAGTATTAACAAATTAAGTCAGGTTGGGTTTTTAACAAGTTTCATAAATCCCTATAGAGTAGGGTTTTAGAAACTAGGCAATAACCTTATAGGGTACTCTAGAGGGTTTTGGAAACCTTATAAGGTAGCATGTTAGGCTTGGATTTTGTGAAACTTGTTCTGAACCTACCATAGTGGCATCCTTAATGTGATTCACCTTACTTGCATAGCTTTATCAATTACCTAACTCAATTCTAATTTCTGCTTAAGCCATTGCCCCAACTAAGACTTTTCTCTATTTTATATTTAATTTTACTTATCTTTGTCTATTAAATATCTAAAAAAAAGGGTAAGTAAAGTAATAAAACGTAATAGAAATAATAAAATAAAACTAATAAAAATAGTAAAAGATAAAAATACATACAAATCATGGTTTTTTTTTTCTTTAGGTTTTCTCCTTTTTTTTCTAGGGGAAAAATGCAAATTACCCCCCTCCCCCTACCCCAAAACTTTAATTTAAGTGTAGATTAACCTTCTAAACTTTCAAAATATAGTTTTTGACCCATTAAACTTTGATAAATTGACAAATAACCCTCATAAGTTGAAAATAACTTACTTAAACTTTGATTTTGGTGTGCTAACCCCCCCCCTAAACTTATCAAAATATGCTTTAAGACCCCCTAAACTGTAACCATAGTGTGCTTTTTTTTTTTTTTAACTCAAAAAGTAAATGTCCTTTATCTTACTAATTTATCAAAGTTGATGAGGTCAAAAACTATGCTTTGAAAGTTCATGAGGTCAATTTATACCTAAGTCAAAATTTAGGGAGATTATTTGTAATTTCCCCTATATATATACCTAATAATGATAAATCGTGTTTTTTTTTCCCCTTAAGCTTTAATATGTTAGCACTTGGTTATTCACAAGGAATGCAACCTACATATACGCAAACTCAAGTAAATTGCAAAGAATTATTAGCCAACCTTATTTTCAACAACTTAACATAAAGGGACTCTTAAAAACCTTACAAAAGACATGAAACCTGCCTTAAAACATCCATATAATCAACTTCTTGATTTTCTTTAGTTTCCATGATAAATTTCATTGTTTACTAAATGAGATTGATGGGGGGATGTAAAAACCGTTGTAAAGGAGGAAGAAAACATGAAGAAAAGATAAGGAAAGGGGGAGAAGGAGAGAGAGAGAGTAACGTAACGTGCATTATGGGCATGAGAGTTTGAAACCGGGAAAGGACTAAAATAATTGTAGTTTAAAGATATTTGTTTTTATATTTTGCTAGGTGCTACATTCTCCCTACTTTTGAAAGTTAATTCTTTCTGATCTCTATTTTTTGTTAGTTTCCGAATAGCTTTCTCTTATATGACGACTCTATAGCAATACCTTATAGCGATATGTTTTGAGTTTAGGATAAAAACACCATAAGGTTTTGAGATAGGTTTTAAAAAGCCTTATAGAGTTTTAAGTTAGAGTTCAGATTTTACAAAATTGATGGCATCCCTAGTTACTTATGTACATTCTTGATAGGTTCTTTATTTTCTAAATAATTCTTTAAAAAATTATTATTTTCTTTATGTTATTTTGTAATTCTACTTAAAGGCAAGTTAGAGGCCTTTTTATATTTTCTTTTTTCCGCATGTTTGTGAGCTAGCTTACTTAGCATTGGGTTAGCCTAATTTTTAAACCAGTTAAATTTTCAACCTAACCTCTTTTGTTTTTTTGTTTGTTTTTTTTTGGTTAAATAGGCTCTTTACCAATTACAAAACTCAAATCTAGTTTAACCCTCATCATTAACTCATTGTCCCAACTATGACTTTTCTCTATTTTGTATTTGATTTTATTTATATTTTTTAATTAAATATTCAAAAAAGGGAAAATAAAGAAATAAAAATAATAGAAATAATAAAATAAAAAAATAATAAAAATAGTAAAAAATAAAAATACATATAAATCATGGTTTTTTTTCTTAGGTTTCCTCCTTCATTTTTTTTTAGAATACATATATATATATACATGCCTAATAATAATAGATAAAATAAAATGATAATAATAAAGAATAGAACAAAGTAATAGCTTTCCTTTTAAAGTCCTTGTTTCTCTTTCTTTTTTTTTTTTTTGAAAAAATAACAAATATGAAAATAATAGAAAAGGTTAAAGAAAAAAATAATAAGAATACATAAAGCAATAAATATATGAAAAATAAAAGAAGAATTCAAAATAAAGATTTTGTCACTTAGAGCTATCTTCTTAGATAAATAAAAAATTAATAAGATATGGATTTTTTTTTTCAAATTTAGAATATATTAAGGTTCTTTATTTGATTTTCACCTAAAAAATAGGATTTTTTTTTATAAAATCATTCCTTAGATAAAACTAAAAGGTTAATGGCTTAAAGCCAAACATTTTCAAAATAAAATAAACTAAGCCACTGAAGCTGTACGAAGTAAAGGGATCTACAATAGTTTGACTATGGATAATGGGTGTACAGATAACAATGGGATAACTTAAAATATGAAAAATTTTGTTTTTCTTCTATAAATAAATAAATCACTCTTATTTAATCTCCAATCTTAAATTATAATTATTTTCAATAGTGAAAGTATTTCAAGAAATAAACTCTAAAGTTGGAAGATTTATATGCTAATTGCTTAGGTGTTAATATGTTAGCACTCAAACATAAAATTTATGGTTTTTCAAAAATTTTCTTTAGAAGAGATTTTCTCATAAATTAGTTATTAAGTTAAGATCATTCCACCTATTTAGTTCTAACTTATTGTTTTTCCTTAACCCGATTAAAGGGATACTTAAAATCCAAAATAAAAACTAAATTTCCTTAATTCTTAGTCAAAGGTCTATGTCAAATGAGATAGGATTCAATATGGACCAAATTAAGGAAAATTAAACAAAAATTTACATTGACACTCGTCTCCTTTATCTCTTATCGAAGCAAAAGAATTCTAAGTAGAATGATTTGCAAAGTAGGAGTCAAAGTTTATTTATAAAGCTATAGATAGGCTTTAAG
Organism: Lumnitzera littorea; assembly: GCA_024138015.1. Taxonomy (NCBI): domain Eukaryota; kingdom Viridiplantae; phylum Streptophyta; class Magnoliopsida; order Myrtales; family Combretaceae; genus Lumnitzera; species Lumnitzera littorea. The sequence goes on from JAMXBB010000004.1 coordinate 16,999,143, forward strand.
TTAGTCTTATCCTAACTAGTTTCTCCTCAGTTGATTCCCTTTTCCCGTAACTATTTTTTTATCTATCAATAATTAGCTATTGTTTTCCTTTTTTGTAGGGCATACCTGAATATATTTCCATATCTCTTGTATTACTCAACACTTTTCTTTAATGATTAAAATGATCGCTTTCGATAGTTCTTAATGAATAATAGATGTATTCCTAAACTAAATTCGAAAAGTTTCTTCTTATCATTCTCAAAATCCAAAGGCCATTGAAGTGCTTAAAGATGCAAAAATTTACCTATGAAAGTTCATTTGCCCATAATATATGGAGATGTTATAAGCGTATATAATGGGTGCCAATAAGTAAGCAACATATCTAAATGGAATGAAGTGCCTCCATCTAGCATCCATGATGTGGAATTCTTCAATATTTGGGGCATATACTTTATAGGTCATATTCCTGAATCATTTGGAAATTATTACATTTCCAAGTAGGTGGAAGCAATTTCTAACATCATAAACAATGCAAAAGTTGTGTTTTAAATTTAAAAAAAAAAACATTCTTTCCTAATTTGGAGTTTCATAGGCTATCATAAAAAATAGAGGTTCCCACTCTTGCAATGGGCTCTTTGAAAGTTTTTTCAAAAAGTACAATGCTAACTATAAAGTGGTTACCCCTAATCGCTATTATATTGATGGGCAGGGTAACATTTCAAACCAAGAATTATAATAAAATATTATAGAAAAGAATGTGAGTGTTCTCATAAAGATTGATCCAAGAACCTAGATGACGCTCTTTAGGTCTATAGAGAAATTAAAGGATTTTCAAAGGATTTTAACTAAATTTGATTTTTGGCTCACCAATTCAAGTGTTGTAATGTTATACAATAGGTTATAAATGATTTCGAGGAATGAGGTTGATTGATTTGTGATTTAGTATGTTTTGAAAGCTAGAAGTGTCATTTTTAAGAAATCAAGGTGATGTCATTTGATTAAATGGGCATAAATGTACCTTAACTATCAAAACCAACCTCAAAATAGTGTGTTAGGAGAAGTTTTATATTAAATCAAATTTTAAATCGTCAAATTATAAATGTTGTGTCAAGTTTCAGTAAGATTTTACATTAATAAGTGACATAAAAGATGACTTAGAAGGTTCTCTAGTGGCTTAGGAACATAGAAGCTAACCTAAAAGGTTCACTAACATCACTAAGTAAGGGTATTCCCAAAACAAAAGGTAAGATAAAAGGTCATGTCATAAGGACATAAACAAAACAAAACATAGAAGGTAAAACATAAAAGATGAAACGAATAACAATAAAACAAGAAGGTAAATTATAAGATCCTACAAACCTATGGAATATTAGCATAAGCCTACGTATCTTTATCTAAGCATCCAAGACACACCTCTTTAATCAATAAAAGAACAAATGTTAAAAATAATAGTTTTGTTGTTACCTGTTTAACTAAAAAAAAAAAAAGAAACACTAAAATATGAGTTCCAATATAGGATTCATTGAGAACGTGGAATGAGGATATGAAACGACTTGACCTATGCTAATACCAAGTAAGTTGGATTTCTATGTATTAAGAGTAGACTTATGTTTACTCGTTATGTTGTGTGTTATGTGATGAAATATGATTGATTGATTGATTGACCTTAATTGTGTGTAAGTCTTGAATCGATTGCCACGAATGTATAGGTCATTGATTATTTGTTGCTTATTAGTACATGTACCGAGAAACTTAGGGAATGTTTCTACCTTTTAGGTATTCACTGAAGTGAATCATAAGCAAGATCATAAACTGTAATAATTAGAGTATTGAATCAAGGTAAAGCTAGCTAAATTGGACTTAGCATGAAATTTGGAAAATTATGCTTGATATTGCCATTGATATATTTATTATTGCATTTGTGGCATTGTATAAAGAGGACCTATGGTTCAGGTTTTTTGAAATAAAGATTTTTCTTTAAACAAGGAAATTGATTTGAACAGCTAGTTTTGAAGAATATAAAACCACATTTGCTTGAGCAACCTAACTACTTTGCGGTGTAATTAAATAGAATTAAGATTTCGGGGTATTACTCCTAGGCTACTCCTTATAACCATCTAAGTTCTAAGATTTGCATCTAGAGGCTTGAGAACATCGATTAATTGAATATAAGCTAAGAAAAACTATGACACTAGTATCAATGCATATCATGTGCATAAGTATGGTACATATCTTTTGTATAGATGATTCAACTTAGATTAATGTGTTTTTTTTTTTTTAATACATGCATGACTTATAGTATGTGGTGTATGCTTATTTGGTAGTTTGTTTGGTGCTATGTTGTGTTTTATCTACGTGCTTAGCTTGTAGAGAGCTAAAGGGGATGCATATTATATCCTTAGGTCAAAAAGGAGCTTAAAGGGGTGTTACCACAAGGGAAAATACTTTTAAGAGTAGTTAAATGAAGTTAGCTATTTTAAGGGGAACTATGTTACGCTTAGTGTATAGTCTTATAAGGGCATTTATACATGTAAAAGAATAAAAAATGACCATGTTATGAATTAAAACATTGTTGAGTCCTATTTTGATTTTTCTCAATTTAACATATATTAAGCTTTATTTGCTTAATATAGAGTACTCGATATTAACTTAAGGAAAAACATTTTTTTTAATGTTTAAAAAATATTTTTGAAAACTGAGTTTAGATTCACCAACGAGTGAAAATAGGTAAAAATTAAAATTAGAATTTTTGAGTGGAAAAATCCTAATTTAGCCACTAGTCCATAAATTTTGTAAAAAATAAACTAGAATATTGAGTTCAGATGCTAACTTATCAAGACAATATCACCATGTAGAAATAAAGAAAAAAAGAACTAATTAGCCTTGTTTTTATGATTTTTCTAAAAATTCAAAATATGCAAAATTCACCTAAAATGGTTTTCTATTATTTTTCATTACAAATTTCCTAAGAATGATAAAACAAAACAAAATTTTTTTATTTTTTACAGTTGCTCTAAGGTGCATACGTACCTATCGGTTATGATGAAATCATCGTAGTTTTGTTTTTTTAGAAAAACTTTAGTTGGTTGGTTATTTTTATTTTTGAAAAAATGGCCAAGTTTTTATTTTTAGACATTTTATTTTTATTTAAGAAAAATCCTTTAAAAAAAACACTAATTTTATTCCCAACCTAAAAAGACCTAACTTTTAAATGCCTAAATTAAGATTTTTTTTTAAAATCCAACTACATGACAAAACTTTTTATTTTCTAAAAAATAAAAAAATTTAAAATGTTATTTTTTTATGAAAATATGCGATTTTGATAAAAAAAAATGCAAAATTTTGTGAAAATATGCAAAAAATTGCAATTTATATGTAAAGATGCAAAATACTAATTTTATGACACCAAACATTAATAAGATAAATAATAAAAATCATATTAATAATATGCCAGGCTAAACAATAAGGCTAATCACGAAACCTTATACTATAGCCCTAAACATGGATAATATGCAAATAATTAAAAGTTAAAATAAAATTTTAATGAAAAAGGCATGAACATTAAACAATTAGAACTAAAGACCTACATGGAATAGCAAACAAATTAGTATGGGTAATTACAACTTTTGGAATCTTGCAAAAAATAAAATAACAATACTTAAACTAAAAATAATAATAAAAGATAATAAAATAAAGTACAAAAATCAAAGCCACCAATCCTAATAACAAATATGCAGGTTGAATCAGGTCTAAGGGCATATACACGGTTCAATTTTGGATCCGATCGTAGAGCTTCATAGGACACCTAATCGGATCGAATAAAGAACTCGTCTATAATGAGTGAATCAATTCCTCAAAATGACTTTTGGTCAGTATTTCATGTGGGAATTTAACTTTCATGAGATTGTTATAGGTAAAACTTGGTTTGATGTGTGTACTTTGACTTGTAGTAGTCATTTAGTGGTGTTTAGACAAGAAGTGGTGGTCGTGGTGTTTGGGTGCCATGACTGAAGGTGGTTTGATGCATAAAAGGGGTGTATTTTAAAGTTTTTGGGTGTAATGGATGTGATAGAATGGTCGATCTTGGTTAGGGTATGTAGTTGGCAGTGTTTCCAAATTGGTGGTTGTTGATTGTTGGGGTTTTGGTTATGGATACAGCTAAAGGTTACGATAGTACATATGGGTGATTGAGTTTGACCGCTAGGTTTGTGGGATGTCTATTGAAGTACTTGTTTTGTGTTAGAATTCTGTGTTGAAGGGGTATAAGTTAGGGGGGGGCGGGGGGGTGGGGTGGAGTAAGGGGAGGAGGGGTTGATGAGCACAAGGTTTTAGAGAGAGAAACTCCAGCTTCAATTTGATTCTTGTGTTTTTTGATTGAATCCACTTGTATCCTTGAGTTACTCAAACACTCGTATTTTGAACGTATATATTTTTTTAACCTAATTTAGAACATAGGATTTGGTTGAATAACATTTAGTGACTATAGATGAGCTAAAAACTCGAATTGATTTTGTCAAATCTTCTCTTTATGGAGATCGTGATAAATCTTCACAATATTAGAGTTTTTCAACAATGATTTTGTAAGCATTTAATCAAATTCGCATAAAAATAATAAAGATATGACCAAATCTAGAACAGATTTGAGTTGTTGAAGCTAAATTCGAAGGAGTTGAGTTTAGGGGAAGAAGATATGTTTGTTACATATATGGTGTCGAGGTCCCTTTTTATAACATATTTGTACTAGCAAGGGGCTATTCTTTTGTACATATTGTAACATAAAGGGGGACTTTTTTGTATAGTTAAAGGCTTTATTATTATTAGAAATTTCTCTTTTAGAAAGTAGAGCCATTTCACCAATTTAATGTCTCTTTTTACTAGGCCCAAAAATGTCCGTAAAGCTCTTTACAGGAGTGTGAATACTCTTCTGGATTAAAGTTCTTACTCATAACGTTAGTTTATCATGACTGACAGTACCTGTTACATATATTGTACCCCCGTGCACATACATTGTAGCCTTGTATTACTGTCAGAATTAATAAAAGTGTGTTATTCATTTTTCCATTCGTGTCCGTATCGTTTATATTCTATTGGCTTTCTTCCTTGATTGTGTTGCTTACAGGTTTAGACCATGTTAGTTAGCATTGCGTACGAGTTAAACTTACTTATTACTACAAAGGCAGGATAATAAGTACCGCATGATCCGTTTGTATGTTAAAAAAAACCTTAGATCGTGACAGTTGGTATCAAAGAGTAGGAAGCTGAATCAAACAGAGCGTAGGTACTCAGCCTAAGAGAAGGAGTTACTTACAATTATTCACTATCTAAGGACTTGGAAACACTATTTGCTAAGATCTAAGTTTCTAGTGAAGATTGATAATTCTGCTACCAGCTATATATTGACTGAATCGAAGCTTTCGGCTAAGTAAGCAAGATGGTAAGAGTTTCTTGTAGAGTTTGATATGGAGATTGAGTACCGTAGTCGGCGGACTGATCAGGTAGCATATGCTTTAAGCAGGCAAGCCAATTTAGCATCCTTAGCGCAGATTGTACACCAGTCAGCGAGTCAAATCTCGACTTTAATTCAAGAGCAGATTAAGCAGCATATAAGTCAAGACTTGTTGGCTAAAAATCTCAAGTAGTTGGTTAAGGAAGGGAAGATTCGTAAATTTTGGGTAAAGGGTGACCTCATTTACGCAGAGGGGCACCGGTTATATATCTTTAAGGTAGGCAGCTTGAGAAGGGTACTCATGAGAGAATACCATGATACTTTATAGGCTGGATATCTTGGTTGGCAGAGGACACCAAGCTTGTTAAAGTAGGGCTATTATTAGCAGGAAATGAAAGAGGATGTGATGATTTATATGAAGACTTGCTTAGCCTGCCAACAGGACAAAGTTGAGAGACAGAAGGTGGCAGGCCTATTGGAGCCCCTTCCTATACCATCTCGCTCATGGGAGAGTATCTCCATGGACTTTATCACTTCCCTACCAAAAGTAGGGGAGCACTCATCCATTTTGTTGTTGTTGACAAGTTCTCTAAGTATGCTACCTTCATTCCTACCACGAAGAGTTTAAGCGTAGAAAAGACAGCCTAACTTTTCTTCAAGCATGTGGTGAAATTCTAGGGTGTGCCCTAGAATATTGCGAGTGATAGGGACGTCGAGTTTATAGGGAAGTTTTAGACAAAGTTATTCTAACTCCTGGGTTTTGAGTTAAGCATGACCTCTCGCTACCATTTGCAGAGTAACAGGAAGACAGAAAGATTCAACGGTTTACTGGAGGAATACCTTCAGCATTTTGTCAGTGCCAACCAGAAGAATTGGGTTGACTTATTGGATATCGCCCAATTCTGTTTCAACATTTAGCGGAGCTCTTCCTCCAATAAGAGCCCTATAGAGATCATTACGGGTTAGCAACCACTGCTACCTCACACAGTGGCAACACCATATACCGAGAGATGCCCAAGAGCTTATTAGTTCACCAGGGATTGGAAGCAGAGTTCAGAAGTAGCAAAAGTGTACCTTGAAAAGGCTTCCAAGAGAATAAAGAAATAGGCAAATCAGAACAATCAACGTAAAGAGTTTAATGTTAGAGATTAGGTTCTCATAAAGCTTCTTCCAGAACAGGTCAGATCATTGAGGAACAAGGATAGAAGATTGATCAAAAAGTACATTGGTCCAGTTCTTATCATCTCGAAGATTGGAGGAGCAGCTTACAAGGTTGAGCTTCTTACGTGGTTGAGGGTCCATCCGGTTTTTCATGTCAGTGTCTTGAAGCCATATTATCCAGACATAGAAGACCCATCTCATAATGTGTCCAAGCGGTTGCATGTCAAGATCAAGTTTAACTTGAGTTAAGCTGTGGAAGACATCCTTGCAAAGCGAAAAGTCAAAGATCCCACCACTGGAGAAGAGTATAAAGAATATTTGGTCAAGTGGAGAGACCGAGGAGAAGAAGATACTAGTTGGGCGATTGAAGAAGATCTGAAGCCCTTATCCAAGAGAAAGTCAGCCTTGCTAGCTAGAAGACCTCCGCTACCAGATCTAAGCTCCGGTTCATATTGTCGAGGACATCAATAGAATTGAGTAGGGGAGGATGTCAAGGTCCCTTTTTGTAATATACTTGTATTAGTAAAAGGGCATTCTTTTATATATATTATAACATAAGAGGGGACTTTTTATATAGTAAGGGGCCTTACTATTATTAGAAATTTTTACTTTTAGAAAGTAGTGCCATTTCAACAGTTTTAATGTCTCTTCCTGCTAAGCCAAAAAATATTCGTAAAGCTCTTTACGAAGGTATAAGTACTCTTTTGATTTAAAGCTTTTACTCACCACGTTAATTGATCACAATCGACGACACCTATTACATACATTGTACCCCCATGTACATACATTGTAACCTTGTATTATTGTTAGAATTAGTAAAAGTATGCTATTCATTTTTCCATTTGTGATTGTGTCTCTTATATTTTGTCGGCTTTCTTCTTTGGTTATGTTGCTTACAGGTTTAGACCTTATTAGTCAACGTTGCGTACGAGTTAGGCATGCTTACTACTATAGAGATTGGACAGTAAAAGATAGGACAGTAAGCGCTACATGATCCATTTGTGTGTTAAAGAAAGCCTCGGACCATGACATATGGCAACCAACTTATTTAATACCTTGCATCTCTGGGACAAATTTATAATGGGTCACTAAACTCAAAATTGGTTTAATTAATTTGATCCATGGACTAATTAAAACACCTTAAGACAAATAATTAACCAAAAAAATATATGCAAAAGAATTTTTAACACAAGTTTAATTTCATAAATTCCGAGCCTTATTTTAATTTGTTTAGTTATTATTACTTTAAATTTTAAGTTCGATAAAACTTGAATTTTACTGGACTTCAAAATATATATATACATATATATATTTTCTAATAAAACGTAATTTTTCAAAGACTAGAAATTTATTAAATTGCACGTATATTTTTTTTATTATTACCTAATATGACCCAAATGACTTAACGATTTGACTTGAACACTTTCGACATTTTTAATTTTTCAATTTTTGTGTTTTTCTCAATTTTATTTTATTTTATTTTATTTTTTGGTATTTTTCTGTAAACTTACCAAAATTAAAAATAAAATCCAAACAATGAGTGGTAAAAATCGAGTATCTATAAACATGATCAAATTTGTATTATAAGTTGTAATCAAGGATAAAGTTACACTTTGATATAATACTTTCTTATTATAAATAATACTTCCATGTGAAAAGAAGCATGTTTTTGTTTGTGATGTTACATTCCATACTATGTTGGGATGTGACATTTTATAATAAAATCATCTACATTGACACTCTTTTTATTTATGATTATTAGGTTCATGTCTTAAAATATTTGTTTCTTACATATATTGAAAACTTGAATAGTTTATCTTTCTACTTGTTATTTGTTAATATTACATGTAAATAGATTAGTTTCTAGATTTGCAATTGATTCATACTTACATATAATGATTTTTGCTTTTTCTTTTTGAATGTTTTTCTAAGTAATAATCAATTTCTAAAAATAGTACATTGATGACTGCCAACAATATCCAAAAGGAATGTTGGTAATTTAGAGTTGGCTTCATTAAAGTTAAGTACTTTAATGTTTATTTAGACGAAAGTATTAAATAATTTAATATAATATTTTGATCTAAAAAATCTTGAAATGATAACAATTTATTGATATTTACATAAAGGGAAGAGTTGCATACTTATTACTAGGCTTGTTAATGCTCGAAAGAGAGTAGTCTATATTTTGTGAACAAACCGAAACCCGAAATTGTTTGTAAATCCATTACTGGGCTATGAATTAATGAAAATAGACCCGAGTATGATATTGTAGAACCTCACTTAGTTAAATAGACTTTTCTAGAGTTATTTTATAAACTTAGTCGGTTAGTTCAAAACTCCTTTTCCGAAAGAATTGCTAGATAAACTAGTTATTGATAAAGCTTATTAATTAGTTTTATACACCTTGTTTGGATAGGGTTAAAAAAGAAAGTTATTTTTATTACTTAATGCAATCTATATGTAATTGCACAAAGATGAGCTTATGATAGATGGAATGTATTACAAGTAGATAAGATAAGTACTATGATCAGTTGACTTAAATTGGAGAGTCAAATATTTCATGTAACGAGGAAGATATGATATACAAGCCATCTAGATCTTCTTTAATGAAAAGATAATTACAATAATATAAATCCTTATTTATGAATCATGTAAAGATGGTCCAAGCTCATATATCCTTGGAATATAGCAAAATTTAGCATAGAGTTAGCATTGAAATCTTGTCATCACAAGAATTATAAATAAAAATCCCATAATATGAGTGATGACGTTTACCATTTTGATGTGCCTAGCTTAATACATTCCAAGCACAATATAAGAAAGTCGGATAACGTGCTCAAGGATCTTGGATAAAGATGAAAAGATGTATTTTTATTGATTTTTATGGCATGGAAATTAGGTATAATAATAGATATGAAAGGATATTAAAATTCAATCAATATTTGAACTGGGTTTTTTCATTGTAGATTCTAAACCAATGTGATACATGATCTTGGAAATACAACAAGTTTAACACTAATATCCTAATATGACTCACGGGATAAAAGAGTTAAAGAGTCGTTATAATCAATTGCAAGAGAATCGATTGATAAGACTTAATAAAATCTGGCAATAAATATTTGGTTACAGTTTTGATTTTTAACAATAAAGGGAAATTCAATGTTTAAAGAGATAAAGTCAATTAATCTCTTTTACAATGAGGAATAAAAGGTTAAATATGTCTAAAACCTTGAGGATTAAAGTGTGAATAAAAGAAATTGCAAAATACAAGAAAATAAAAGAAATAAATAGTTCATACACTTGATATAACCCTAACACGTTTGTATTGCCTTCTCTTTAACATCATCACAACAAGCCCTCGAAGTAGTTCTGTTGTTCGGCTATATTGCTTTCTACCTAACCTCAACACTTAACAAGGTAGCAACATGGTAGTGTTGCCTATTCGTATATCCCCTTACCCTATGTTTCCAGCCAACAGTTATATTACTTGATTATGTATCTCTCTCTATGGCCCTTCTTCTTGCCTTTTTCTCCAATTTTTGATACTTGAGCTTCTTTGTTGGCTTAAATCATGATAGCATAGACCCCAATGCCTATCATTATACAGGGTTGGCGAAGATTCACCAGCTAATCTCATGATGGTATAGAACCGCAAAACAACAAAGAAGAATTCTAAGTAAACAAGTTTGATTGTCCTTTTAACTTGCCTCATAACTTTTGATCTCTTTTGATTTTCTAGAGAGCCATGAGTTTGAAAAATATTTGCTTTCTATCTTTAAAAAATGTAAAGACATTATTGAACCCACCATACATCACTTTCCTATTATACATTACCAAAAAAATTGATTAGCCACATTCACTAAAGTAACGTTAAATGCCATTTCATCTTCAAATCCTCTAACCTTTAATGAAACTTGAACTTGTTTATTAACATATATCTTTCCCTTCTCACCAAACCAATTATAAGTATATGGTTGCGAATGTGGTATCATCTTCAACCCCGAAGTATGCACAAAAGTAGTTGATGTAATGTTTGTGTAACTCTTACTATCAATTATTATGAAATATATCTTACCCCATACTAAGCATTGAGTGAAAAATAAGTTCTCTCGTCAAGTAACATCAACAAGTGATGTTTGCTCAATAGAACAACTAACAATAATAGGCATCATTTTCTCACTCGTATCTATACGGATGGCATCTAGTTAAAAGATAGATAACCAACAACAAATTGAATGAGAAACATTAAATAATTATGGTATGACAAAGATTTCATTTGCTATTAAAATGTATTATATAAACAACTAATGGTTACAAAGCAATTACAGTAATTACAAGTTAGCAACAAGTAGTTGTAAACAGATTTAGTAGCTGTTATGGAAATTATCATAAACAGATTTATCAAATAAGTATAAAAGGAGAAAAAAAGAAGAAGAAATGAAAGCGATACCAAGGTTTCCCTTGAGAAATAGTTTTTGCTTGTTACGGATACACTGGTAACTCAAATTATCGAATTATCATTTTCAAACGCTCTTTAGTTGGTTCATTATAAATTTACTATCTAATGAAACTATTCATGGTTCATTATAATACCTGATGTCTATGCAGGTGAGTAATTATTATTAATAATTCCATACTGATGTGACATCCATTACCTATTTAATATTATCATAATCACATATTAATTATTATTAATAATTCCATGCTAATGTGACATCATATAAGTACACTTGTGATATTTTTATAACTACATGATATTGTTTATTATTATTGTGATTACATAATAATTATTATTAATTCATTTTCATAATATGTTTAAATAAAATATGATGTCTTATCAAGACACATGTTAACCCATTCAACTAACATCCTTTATCATGATTTACTCAACTAATATTTATTATATATTTCTTTATATAGTGGAATAAGGTTCCTAAAGTGAGTAATGTGGGACAACATTTATAAATGATCATTTCTTTTCTTCATAAATAAGTATAAAATCAGCTTTATAACTCTTTGTTTCTCCTCCATTTATTATACAAATCTAAAGGTAAGACCTCAAATAAAAAGTACTATACACCCTTTATCATCCAAAAACCATCAATTACCATCATCTCGCCGGAAAATGCTTACAAAGTAAACCCTTCGAGTTGTTTGCATTATTTGGAAATTCAAGTACCAAAAACAGCTCGAGGGGTCCACTTAGCAAGCATTTTCCAACGAGATGCTAGTGATTGGTGATAGTTAATGGTTTTAGGGTGATAGAGGGTACGAAGTACTTTTAATTTAAGGTCTTACCTTTGGATCTGCATAATTGATGGAGGAGAAATAAAAAGTTGAAAAGTTGATTTTACACTTATTTATGAAGAAAGAGAATTATACATTTATAAATATTGTCCCATATTGCTCACTTATGGACATTATCCCGTTATATAAAGAAATATATTATAACCATTAGTTGAATGAATCATGATAAAAGATGTTGGTTGAATAGGTTTAACATGTGTCTTGATAAGCCATCGTATTTTATTTAAATATATGATGATAACGCCATATAGGTGCTATGTGTGTGACATGTAGATGTTACATCAGCGTATAATTAATAATAATTATTATGTAATCACAATAATAATAAACAATGCCATGTAGATATAAAAATGCCACATGGTACCCATGTAGATACCACATATAGAAGCCACATAGGCATACAAATGCCATATGAGTACCTACCTAGCCATTAGGTAATATAATTACCATAAATATTTTCATTAGGTACTAAATTGCAAATTTAGTTAAAGTTCAGGTACTGAATTTGATATTAACCCATGAACAAAATATTAAAATAGGTGAATAGATGAGAAGATAAGGAATCAAATTCTAATATTCGATCATAGTTCTAATGTGTGAATCACTTCGATAAAGGATTCCTTAGTTTTTTTATGAAAAGGAAGAGTCAAGAAAGACAAAGAGGGAACATTACGTGAGTGGGTTTGTTTTCTCTTTCATTTGAGTGTGATGTTTATATTTTAGGGTTAAGAATACGTGTATTAGGCTTGGCCAGTAATAAGCCTATTAGCACCATCTCAAGCTCTTCGCTTACATTGTCCTTCTCCTCCTTACTAACTATCTTAATCTTTGGCAATAGGGTCTTAATTATCATGACTCTTTTATGTGGACGCTCAAAAGCTAAGTGCCTAACTACCTCACACTTAAAGCATTTTTTCATCTCACTTAACCTTATTCTCTAAGTATCTTGCTCATGCTCTAGAGTTTTATAAGCAATAAGAGTAACTTTACTAGAATTACCTTTCTTATGACTCTTGAATTCTTATTGACTTTGCCAAAATTACCTTTTTTATGACTCTTGAATTCTTTGCGATCCAACTTAGGCATTATAGATTTCAATTCTTCCCTAGGCTTCTTCTTAATTAGGCCATCATTGTAATAAGATCTAGCTCTATGCCTTTGCTTCTGCTTCTCAAACCTTAATGCCAGCTTCACCACATCATGTAAGGTAGAATATCATTGTACCTCAATTACATCCACTATCTCATATTTAATATCACTATTACAAAAAAAAAAAACCTCTTTAATATCATACCTCATTAGTAGTGTTCAAATTCTTATGCATACTCAATAACCAATAGGCCTCCTTACCTCGAAGTTTGTAACTTGGAGAATAACTCCTACTTGTAATATGGTGACATCAATTTCTTTTACATTAATCTCTTCATCAAATTTTATGTGGTTATATCAATTTCCTCCTCTTCTCTCCTTTAAGCACTAATGTTCTTCTATCATAAAAAAGCATAGCAAAAAAATTTCCAATGAAGCTAATTGGAATTTTGTGTGATTATCATACTTACAATAAGAAAAAGGCCTCTTTACCAGATTCTCTCAATCAAAATAATCATTTGGAGATCTAAGACCATTAACTTTTTGGTCCGACAATTTAATATTATTAATAGCTCTTAACTATTGGTTTTGACTATTCACATAATCTTCCCTAAAATTATCTCCTTTCCTTCATAAGGTCACTATTCTCATGAACCTCATTAACCCCACGTCGCTTTAATATAACTCCTTGCCCACTTACGTCATTCCACCTCCACTTGAGATTCTTAGTTAACTTTGTAAATTAACTATTCATTTTTTGCATCATGTTATGCATCGTAATGGTTTGATTGTTTATAATACTCTGCAACATTTTTGTGATCTCAATTATTTGATCACCATTTGCTATCTCATGCGCATAACCCTTCTTGTTGTTATCTTCATTTCCCTACTCGCATTGCTACTGTTATTGTCACTCGTTTTCTTTCTTTCTATTTTACTCTCCATACCTACCACATATTCATACTCACTACTCAATTAACTAGCCTTCACATAACAAAATGAGTCTTCAAATCTTTAGTCAATACAACAACTAAAATCTACCACCACAACCTTAATTCTATCTTATGACAAAATTTAAGTTCGAGAAATTGGCTTACTAATATAATGCAGAGCAAGAAAGAAGATAATTTTGTTAAGTAGATATTATTTTATTTTATTAGATTTAATTTCTTAATTTTATGATTTATTTAGATTGGTTTATTATTTGAAGATATCAAATCTTTTATTTTTTAATTTAATTAAGATTTAATTTCCTAAAATTTTAGGTCTTATGATGCAAATGAATAGGCCGCACTTGTATCAATTATCAATTAGACAAAGAGAGTAATTAAATATTAAATAAAATTATTTTATGAATTGGTGTGGTGCCTTTTTTTCTTCATTGATAATATAGGACCATCCTTATTCTCATAGATGGTGTGAGACCATCAAAAGTTGATTATGTGGTGTTAGGTTGCACAAATTTTCGATAGTTTTAAACTATCATCTAAATCTAATGATATGAAACTATTAGATATATCCTGTAGGTTTATTATCTCATTTTATAAAAAAAAAAATACAAAAAGAAACACATTTTATTCATTTTACAACACTTCAGCATATTTATTGTTTAAATTAGTTTTTTCTCATTGATTTTCATACTTTCCATAAATTTCCATTCTTCTATAATTTTCTGCCTTACTGTCCTACATCATAGTATTGTGTATCATAACCTTAGAACTTTGATAACAAATTATAATGTGCCTAAGCTTAAATGTGTTTTAAGCACGACATAAAAAAATTGGATAATGTACGTAATTATCTTAGATGATAGTGAAAAGATGTATTTTTGTTGATTTTTATGGTATGGAAATTGGAAATGATAATGGATATGAATAAATATTAAAATTTAATTACTATTGGAATTGGATTTTTCTATTGTAGATCCAAAACTCATATGGCACATGATTTTTGGAATGCAACAATTTAACACTAATATCCTGATACGATTCACGAGAAAAGAGTTAAAGAATCGTCACAATTAATTACAAGATAATTCATTGGTAAAAGGCAATTTAATGTTTAAAGAGATAAAAGTCAATTGATCTTATTTACAATGAGAAACAAAAAGCTTAAATATGCTTAACACCGTAAAGACTAAATGTAAATAAAAGAAGTTGAAAAATACCGGAAAATAAAAGAAATAAATAGTTTGCATGCTTAACACGACTTCAACATGGCCATGTTACCCGGTTGTGTTGCCTTCTCTCCAATATCAACACTTAATACGTCATTGACATGGTCGAGTTGTCCAACCGTATTTTTGCTTAACCTTAACACTCAATATGGTAGCAATAGGTCGTGTTGCTTGGTTATGTTACCTCCTGCATTATTTTCCAACCAACATGGTCATATTGCTTGGTCATGCATCTCTCTCTATGGCCCTTCCTCTTGCCTTTTCTCTAATTTTTAACACTCAGGTTTTCTTGTTGGCTTGAATATTGCATGAACCTCCATGCCTATCACATTCTCTCTATATCAAAAGCTGAATGAAAAAAGTCCTTTGTTTATATTGTCATCATGAATGCACATGTAACTATTGCAAACAAGTATTTTAATTGATTCAATAAAAATCGTATTTTGAATATTTCTAAGAAAAACGTATCCTTAAAGCTGCACACAATTTTGACTAGTTATTGAAAACTACTAATTCTAGTAAGATAAAATCATCTTTATTGCTCAAATTAATTTACTTTATGAAGAGAAAGTTTTAAGTTCTTATTAGAATTAATAAATGTAATTTCGTATTATTGCTTTAATGGATTGCTTATAGGTTAGTAATGCAACAGACAAGTATTTATATGAAAAAATATATTAATTTATTAGAGTATATGAATGTCAATGGGATTATGGAGTAAATACTACTGTTACAAAGCATACTAATATAGGAAATCAATAAGGTAGTATTAATGCCCTTAGAATTACATCATCTAGCTAACATGAAATAATTTATAATTAATATAACAAAAAAAATGGAAGTTGCAGTGTTGATATTGTCAATACTTTCCACATAAGTTTACATGTAGTTTAACTTGTATTGTAATCACCATTATATGTTGTCATTTTAGAAATCTTGAGTTGTTAAAGTAGGTGATTGGCATCAACCTAAATGTAGACATAGAGAATTAATTGGAGACGACAAAGGTGATTACTTTGATGCATATTGGTTTCTATAATGGCGATCGTAGAATAAAACACATGAAATTATAGTGAAACGCATTTGTATGGAAAATATTAATAATTAAACAAGTATTGCAAACTATATTATCATGTGTTTTTTAGCACCAGTTTGTATCCATCAAATATAAGTAGGTTTTCATCTTTTTCGTTCCTCATATTTTTCTTTGTCTAACTTTAGCATTAGTCAAGTCTTCCTTGAGAGAGACAGGTACAGAATAGTATCCAATAAGGAACGAATTAGGGACTTGGAGAAAATATGTGGAAAGAAAGGGATGACAAACCACATACATTTAATAGATAGAAAATTTGAATTTTGTGCATGGTTGAATATTAAGTCGACCATAATAATAGACGACTCCTTTGTATCTCTTTATTTCTTTATGCCTACGGTTAACTTAATACCGATTGCTTACTTTAATAATTCGGGATTTTTAGAAAAACGTTATAACATACACAATATCGACATTATTAATGACTTAAAAAAAATCATTACTATTGTCTCTTGTATAAGTGTAAAGAGTATATATGAGTTTTTGTAAAGAATGAAGCAAATGGAGATGCTATTTGTAGTATAAGAATTAGTTCCCTTGGATTGGAAAAAAACATTGCAATTTGCAAATCAATAATGTAACGTGCATTATGAACTTACATGGTAATTCATCCATTTCTAGATTTGCAAAAATACACTTGTCGCTTACACTATCTTATCTTGTTGTGCAACATTTTTTCTTTTAACATTTCGTTAGTAGAATTGACTTAGATTCACTAGTTCCATGATTCCAACAGTTAAGCCTACTTTTGACACACGGAGTTGCTAGTTTGTAACACTTTAAAACCTAGGATGCTACAGACCGCTACGTGTCTCTAGCCTTTAACAATGTATCAAGCGTAACACTACTAAAAACTCCAAAAAGTATTATAAAAGCCTCCAAATATTCTTATACAATAAAATCTCCAAAAAATGCTAAAATAACTTCTAATTAAGAAAAATTGATGCCTAATCAATAATCATTACCACACAAGGTTAAAGATTTTTATTATCAAATTTCTTAAGATAATCTTCAATAATATACGTAGTCCTTGTTCATCTCCAAGGTAGTAATAATTATCTCCATAAATTATTGAAGTCAAGTAGTACAAGTACAGGTCTTGCATAAAAAAAATATAATATTGTAAGCTGAAACCCTGTACATTAAACATAATGACATGTGCATGATCAAACAATACACTTTCACATGCGTTTAAATGCAAAACAAGTAATTCATATTCTTACTTTTAAGTTGGTCACACAACACATAGTAGTAGTGTTCATTACCTAATCATATCACAATTCATATCATAATGTAGTATTTAGGCATGCCTCTTTGAGACCCTTTACAACTTAATATTGGGCATTCCTCTTCAGGCCCCTCTATAACGACCTAAATCTATGTTGGATCATTTCTATGTAAGACTCTACAAAGGACAATACGTCACATGGAAAATTAGGGTTATCCCTTGGGTATTTGTTACTATGGGCCCCTAGGACAAGACAAGATGACCCAAACATAAGTAACAAAAAGATACTTAAGCCAAATATACATTTAATCCATTTTAATCTTGCTATCTTAGTACTTACATGTAACAAGCACGTACCTCATACTTAGATAGTTGGAACCTATAACCAATGAACTATGCTTAGCTTTAGAATTTAAAAACATTAGATATACATTAAACTCCTTATATCTTGAATAAGTGATTTCTCCTTAGTTAAAACTTATTTTCAGACCATTTAGTTCTCCTTAAATTCACTTAATCAAGCACTAAAGAGGTTTACTTTTGATGTTACAAAGGAATAAATCAAATAGAGTAGAAAAACTCAACTTACTAGGACATAGTCTATGAAACGGTTGTGTCAATCAGACCATGTCATTTACAGTGTCGATCACTTCTAGTCACTGCAAGTGATACGACTCATGATATGGTTGTATCAAGTGACTGAGTTACTATTTGTGTTTCTACTAAAAACTGCCTAGTAAGTGACATGGTTTGTGATACGGTCATATCAATCTGACCATATCACTTTTTGTGGTCTCATTAAAACAACCCTGTGTCTACATGACCATGTCGACATTTCTGTACTTTGAAAAACCACTTTTTATTCATTAAAACTCTTTTCTAAACCTAACTCAAACCTCCAAAAACTTAATCACATGCTTCTTTTGTTTTTAAAACACCCTTAATTTGTTAAAACATCCTAACTACACATCAAATAACCTTATTAATAACACATCACAAATTCCACATTTCTAAACCCTTGATTCAAATTCACCATTTACTCCACCAACATAAAAAATTTCCATTATTATATCTCTTTAACCACCAAATCATCAAAATTTTCCATAACCGTATCAACTTTCCTATACTTCGAGAAACCACTTTTTATTCACTAAAACTGATTCGACCTCCAAAAACTTCATCACATGGTTTTTTTTGTTTTCAAAACACCCTTAAACCTCTTAACTCTGCATCAAATAACCTCATCAACAACACATCACAAATTCCATATCTCTAAACCCTTGATTCAAATTTACTATTTACTCCATCAATATAAAAAACTTCCATTACTATATCACTTTAACCATCAAATCATCACTAAAATCTTGTTAAATAAAAAGATTATAGAAAATCTATGGTGTAAGGATTAGTTTATCTTGATTTTGATGGTCCTTTAGAGTTTTTTTATTTTCCCTTAGCCGATCAACACACAACTCTAAAATATCAAAGCGTAATGCTTAGATTTAATTAAAAACCTAAATTCCACAATTGACTCTTTACTTACCGTTGGAATTCTTCGAAGGTTGTGTAAGCCCCGTAATTCCACGTAATTATTCTAAGTAAGTAATTTAAGACGTATGCGAAAGCAGGTCAATCGAGATGATATTTTACATATGAGTTCCAAGAGTTAGATGTCATAAAATAATAGTATTATAGCAAAAAATAAATAATTTTATTAAATTATATCATATTGTAATTTACTGGCTATAAACGTATAAATTAGATAACGAAAAATTAACTGAACTTTAGAGATAAATTATTTGAATACTAAAATTATAAAGTGACATAAAATAATATATGAAAATAGTACACGTGCCTTGGGTGTGATTATTATATATAATTATATACCCGAAAATATGTATAATTACTTAAAATTTTATAAGAAAAATAATTTAACAATTAGGAAAAATTAATACAACACTAGATTTACAATGGTTAGGGTGTGATTTAAGTTGGGAACAGCTGTTGGTACAATACATTGACACTAGGCCACTTAGCATGCAAGATTAAGGAGGTTTAAAGACCCTTAAGAGAGAGAAAATGTTCATTCCACACTATGCATGCCTAGAAAATTTCACCAAAAGCTCTCTATACCTTCTTAGGGATATGAGGAAATTCGAAAAAATTTGGAAGAAGGAATGGAAGCAAGTAGAAAATTTGAGAAGTGTAATCATGCAAACCAAGCTAATTCGAGGAACCTATGTTTGGAGGCTACCTAGAATCGAACCACGACCACCACTCAATAGTGGTGGCTATGCCTATCTTGGCCGACGATCAAGGAGTAGTTGTTGGTGGCTAGATGGCTACTATTCCATTGAGTCTAAATTTATACTTGATTTTTCATAAATTTATAAAAATATCAATTTCACTTTGAAAATTATGGAAAAAATTATTTGGACATATTTATATATACACTTTTACAAAAAAAAAATATCAGATTATAAAATTTTTAAGTAGATATAGAACCTCCTTAAGAAATCGTGCTAAATCAACCAAATTTCAAAGTTGTTTTAAATGACCCTATTGACGTATATATTGCATGTAAGTATTACACGAAGAGTTTTCAAATAAAAATGATTTCTAAAATTTTTAGGAGTTTTTGGGTCTTTAAATTCGGTGAAGAATACAATTTTCTTGAAAAATTTTATATATTGAGCTTGATGAAAACCCTTGATATTAGGTTCTAAAGTTTATTTAGATTATATTCTACTGTGAAGAATAATCTAGAGTTGCGTGGTTTGAGTTAAAGTTGAGATATGTACAACCTACGAGTTATGGTATACGTACATTAAGTTGAAGATATGAAGTTTTGGAAGTTTAGGTGATACGATGATCGTAGGTATGATAAACCTGTTGTATGGTCTTGATTTGCCATGTTTGTAAACTGTAATAAGGTACTAAAGCGGGTTGCTTCGTGCAAACATGTAAATTAAATTTGTTTAGAGAATTCTTCGGAAGGTTGATCTGGTAAAAGAATTACTTAAAATTCTTAGGTTAGATATTCGATCAAAAGGTTAGTTAGTGCAAAGATTTTGATTATAATAATGTCAGAGTCTTGGTAAAGATGTCAGATGGTGAATGAGGCGTGGTAGTCATAACTTCAAAGACATATTTAGAAGGTTAGTGGATGAAATGATTTTAACTCTAAATATGTTAGAGCCTCGTTTGGATAGTTATTTGGTGAAAGAAGTTTGGTTGTAATGATTTTGAAGACATATTTAGGGGGTTGGCTGAATTAGAAGGTTTTAGAAGAAATTGCTTCAAAGACATCTTCAAAGGGTTGGTCTATAAAGAGGGCGTTACGCCCTGAAGTGGCGGAATCACAACAGTTCCACTATGTAAACCAACTTATGATACTAATCGACCTTACAGTGATTATCATAGATACGATTTATATATGTCGTCTACGATTCCTCACCTTAAAGTAAATTACTCATTCATAATTATCGATAAGATTTATATATATATAGCTAGAAACTTTAAGTCATAATTACATAAAGATACTTATACAATCTTACGATCCCTGGACATATTTACATGCCATAGTACTCTAGTAAGTAAAATATTACAAGACCATTGCATAAACCTAAGAGTTAATAAGAAAAACTCTAAAAAACTTGATTGTTCAACTAGTTTGATTCTCACTCCCCTAAGGCACTTTAAAAAGAGACTAACCTTAAGATAGTTATAGCGTGGTATCTCAATTAGTACCTACAAAAAAATCTACAAGGGTATAAGCAATCAACAGCTTAGTAAGTTAAGATAGAGACATAAGATTGCATGATAAACGCAAATAGGGTTTTCAAGTAATTAATTAAATGCAATGAACATGCAAATGTCATCATATAATGTGGTTCGATTCATTGTGAAATCAAAGTAATTTCATCTGCTCTAATCCGGATTGAAAAGTTTCAATGTTTATGTAACAGCTTACAACCAAACTTAAGTTTATACAATGGAGACATAGCTTCCCCCATGACTATCATTCGAACCATCGCCCCCATCTTTACCGTAACCTCTTCTCCAATCATTTAGTTTAGCTAAGAATGAAGAAAAGACCATTATGTTATCTAGCGTTATTTTCTTCAAAGGTGTTAATATTTGGTTGGAGAATCCTAACTGATAGGAATCAGGTTACTAGGCCTTTGACATACAACCAAGTCGAGGATTGGAAGGTTTGATAAGGTAGATTCTTTTACTCCAACCAACTTTTGCCTAGGTTGAGTATCTCCTTGTTGATCCGTTTTGCATACTAAACCAAATGACTACCTATTTCTCATGATAGTGTGCCAAGAAGGGAACGACTAAGGCAACAGCTGACCTTCATTCTCACTCATGCCTGACCAATCACTTACTCGGCATCTATTATGCCGAGCTGCTGAGAGAAAGAGTCTGGACTAACTAAGCCATTCCTATTCGGATAAGCAAGCTGGCCGTACTTTTTTTTCTGCATCTTCCAATGGCACTACCAATACAGCATCACCACGTATATATAATCTGTTGGACTAATGATTGTTTTTCTTGAATGTTAATTTTTTACTCTTTGTATCTTGTACATTATTTCCTTAAGAAATGCCTTTTTTATCTTTTTCCTTTTGGACAAGTTACCCTAATTTATAGGTATAAATACCCATTGTGCTTATAGCTAAAAACAATTAGATTATCACTAATATACTTGAGTATTTCTTGCTTGTGTAAACACTGCTTGTTTATTCTCGGCATCACTCTTATCCTAACCTTTGAGTAGGGCCAGATAGTGAGTAACCTTACCGGACCGATTCATATGTCATATCGAATTGTGTTGTGAGTCCTTGGAAACTCCATTGGTGTGTCATATCCTTTGGAGTTGTTCATAGGATTTTGCTTACTTTATCATTTGCATTTGTCCTTTCATACATTCTCCATCACTTCCTTTTCGAGCTTTCTGCAAGCTTAGACCTATCCAGCAACCGGTCATTATCTGTTCTTGGTCATGGTCTACATCATCTTAGTATCAGAGTAGAAATTCTGTTTTAGTCATGGTTTGTGTTTGAAGTTCTATTATACTCTGTTTTTACTTGTGTGAAATAGAGCAAGTTATTGTGTTCACTTTAGTTGTCGTGTTTGCTAGCTATTAATTTCCTGAAATGTTTGTTTAAGCTTTAAATCTGTGAAGAAAATGATAGATTCGAGTGTAAATGTTGATATGGGAGATGATAATAGTGGAGTTGTCCACCATGGCAGATAATCTCAAGGAACTTTGAGAAGCACGTATGAGAGACTTGATAAGGTAGCTAGCCTATTGGTCGATTGAACTTAAGTTGTTCACGCATTGGCTTATCAACCTACTGAAGCTAGGCAAAACACCCCACAAACTGCTTAACCTGTTAGAGGTCGGAACCTAGCTTAACCAGTTTGAGGTAGAGGAGTAGGTGGATGAGTGAGGAGAAGGATTAATTTGGCAGACATGGGAGACGAGAAAGAAGAAGAGTATTTTGAAGAAGAGAGCAAGTTAGAGTCCCTAAAACATCTGACCATGTGAAGATTTGGATTTCGAGTTTGTTAGAGTCCCCGGAGCATCTGACCATATGAAGCTTCAAATTCCGAGTTTCAATGGATTTGGGAATGTTGATAAATATCTGGAATGAGAAGAGAAAGTGGAGTGTATTTTTTACTATTATCAGTATGAAGATATGAGAAAGTGAGAATTGTTACTGTTGAGTTCTCTAGATATACCGTCATGTAGTGGAAGAATTTCTAGGCTATGAGGAGGCGAGAGGGATACCAAAAGATTAATACATAGCTTGAGATGAAGAGAATATTGAGAAATAGATTTGTGCCGGAAACTTACTTGCAAGATACTTTCACTTAGCTTCAAGAGCTGAAACAAGGAGGTTAAATAGTTGATGAGTATATTCAGGAATTCCAAATGCTTATGATTCGATGTAAAGTAGAGGAGCCCCTAACATGAAAAATCTTTAAGTTCATCATAGGATTAAGAGGTGATATTCGAGATATTATAGAACTCCAGCGATTTACAACAATATACGAGGCCATCAAAATAGCCTAGCGAGTAGAGAGGCAAAGAAAGAGGCGAATATTGGCCAGGATGCTGATTAGCTAACTTAGACAGGTGAGTTACCGAGCTTAGTCAAGTACTGAGTCGAACCGAAAGATGGATGCCCAAGCCAATTAAAGGGGTTGACCTGACGCTGAAGTGTCGACCTGAACTTATGAGAAATGGCAAGGATTGGGCAAGAAGATGAGCCAGATTAAGTGCTTCAAGTGTCAAGGGTTTAGATACATGGCTGCTTAGTACCCAAACTGATGAACATTTGTCATTAAGGGCGACATCCTAAAGTTAGAGGTAGATAGTATAGATAAGGAACCCGAGGAGGAGGAGGAGACCCCTGCCGAGAAAGAATTGATTGAAGAAGATGTGTTCACCGAGGACTTAGACCAGTTAATCATAGTTGTCCGATGCACAATGAATGTGTAACCCTTACGAGAGGAAGAACAGAAAGAGAATCTATTTCATACCACCTATAAGGTGAATGATTAGGTATGTGCTCTCATTATGGATAATGGAAGCTGCACTAATGTAGCATTGGCCAATCTTATTTCAAAATTGAAGTTATTGACTGTTGCGTATCCAAAACCATGTAAGTTGCACTGGTTGAGTGAGAAAGGGGCATTACATGTCACTTAGCAAATATTACTGTCGATCATTATAGGGAATTACTCTTACTAGATTCTCTGTGACATAATGCCCATATGTGCTTCCCACTTGTTGCTAAGTAGATCATGTGATGGGAATCAGCCTCCGACCATATCTAAGCCGAGGCCTATTAACGCTTACTGAAGCTGAACTGCTACCAGAAGGACAAAAGGAAGGAAGATGAACACTCAGCATCAAGTTGGTCATCAGCCGAAGTGCCAAGAGATTACATAGCTGAATAATCGAAACCAAAGAATCACTTAGCACATCAGAGAGGGACTCGTGCCGACTGATTCTATGACTCAGCAATTATGGGCCAACTTCTTTGGTGTCTCAATTAAGCCATGCAAGATGTTGGGGATCCCTTTCCTAAACCCGTACATCTAACTACTAACTGCGTTCGGTTCAGATACTACTCCTCCCCAAACATGCCAAGTGACTGCATGTCGAGTTCTACAAAATGCACAGTTTTGTATTCTTATACATGTTTTCCCTTTTATTTTATTTATCCGCCCAATGTTTTAGGGTTTAAGGCCTTGTACTTTATTTACAATTTTGCCACTAGTGTTTAGGACTTGCTATAAATAGCAACATTTGTACTTAGATAGAGATAAATACAGATAGAGATAGCTATACAAAGATATATGCAGAGAGTGAAACTTTCCTCTTTTTTAGCAAGGCTATACTTGAGTTAACATTTACCAGATTATCGAGTGTTGATCATACTCTTTAATCGTCTCCGTGTTCTTATCAATCTTATTCTCAAATTGTGGTGAATCCCTTCATTTGAACCGGTTAGTAAGTTGCATCTAACCTTCATTTGAAATCCCGAGTAACATTTAGCGTTCGTGAGTCGTATTGAACTCTATTTCGAGCTTAAACCCCTAAACGTGTTTGTGTCTTGGTGAGTTTTATCTATTCACATTCACCATCAAAACCCTTCTTGCTCTTTGTACCCATCTTCCTTTTGAATACCCATTCCTATTTGTTTGTTCCAAATCCGCTTCTTATCTCGATTTCGTATCAAAGTGGCTGTTTGATAGGAGAGTTATCCATGATGGCTACAAGAATATGTACACGTTTGAGAATGATGACTAAAAGATCACATTGAACTCGATGTCATTGAGAGTAGTTAATAAATTACAAACAAAACTTACCCATGAATTGAAGAAAACTCTGATGATGAGTCGAGTCGAGCTCCAAGAGGCCATTAATGCTAATGAGTCGACCCTCATATTGGTCAAGCGACTATTAGAAATGAAGGAGCAGGATGAACTACTTCAGGAGATTAAAGCGTTATTGGATAAGTATGTCGGTCTATTCCCAAAACAGTTACCCGAGGGGTTGCCTCCTACTCGAGGCGTAGAGTACTACATTAACTTAATACTTAGCGAAGTATTGTCGAATAAACCAGCTTATCGGATGAATCCCAAGTAGGATTCTAAGCTCTAATGTCAAGTCAATGAGTTGCTAGAGAGAGGATATGTCAGAGAAAGTCTTAGCTCTTGAACTATACTGGTGCTTCTAGTGACGAAAAAGGATGGAACCTAGCAAATGTGTGTTGATAACCGAGCCGTGAACAAAATCACAATCAAGTATAGGTATCCTATCCTGAGATTGGAAGACATGTTGGATGAGTTGAGTGAAGCCAATATTTTCAGCAAGATTGACCTTAAGTCTAACTATCATCAAATCTACATAAGGCTAGGGACGAGTGGAAAACGACATTCAAGACTTGACATGAATTATATGAATGGATGGTCATGCCCTTTAGCTTGTCGAATGCCCCCAACACCTTCATGAGACTAATGAATCATGTGTTGAGACCTCTAATTGGGAAGTGTGTCATGGTGTACTTTAATGACATTCTAGTTTACAGTGCCTATATGCCGAGTCAATGTAAACATCTTCAAGCCATTCTAGATATCCTCTGTATTGAGAGACTATTCAACAATGTGAAGAAATGTTGTTTTTACTAGGAGGAAGTGGTATTCTTGAGCTATGTAGTCAGTGAAGGAGGCTTATGAGTAGATGGCGAAAAGATCTAAGTTATTATTGAGTGGCCGACTCTTTCTACTTATGCAAATGTATGAAGTTTTCATAGATTAGCTTCATTCTATAGATGATTCATCAGGAATTTCAACACTCTCATTGCACCACTTACTAAGCTAACGAAGTAAAACACCAACTTTCGATGGGGAGAAAGAGAGGATAGGAGCTTTACTGAGATAAAAGAAAGATTGAAGTCAGCTTCGATGTTAGCTCTACCTAACTTTGAGAAAATATTTAAGTTGGAATGTGATGCATCGGGCATTGGAATAGGCGCTGTTCTAATGTAAGAAGGCCGACCAATTGCCTTCCATAATGGAAAGCTCAAAGGACCCCAATTAAATTACTCTGTGTATGGCAAGGAACACTTAACACTGATCTGAGCACTGCAAGTATGGCAACATTATCTATAGTCAAGAAAGTTTATCATTTACACTAATCATGAGTCTCTAAGGTATCTTTGAAGCTAGACAAAGTTGTCTAAGCAGCATGTGAGATGAGTAGAATTCCTTGAGGGATTTAATTTTGTAATAAAATATAAATAAGGAAAGAGTAATATAGTTGCCGATACTCTTTCAAGAAGACGTGTACTTTTAAATGAACTGCAAACCAAACTGTTTGAGTTTGCGAGTATCAAAGAATAGTACTCTGAGGATCCACACTTTAGACCTATAGTTACGCGATGCGCCGATGGAAAAACAATGGATTAGTATCATGTGGAGGATGGCTACTTGTTCCGAGGTGGAAAATTATGTGTGTCGACTTGTTACCTAAAGGAGTTGTTGATCTGAGAAGCCTATAGTGGATGATTGTTCGAACATTTTAGGGAGAGAAGGACATGTGAGTTGCTAAATGGTCAATTCTTTTAGCTTAGGATGAAGCGAGATGTGCACTGAGTTATTGCAAGCTGTTCTGTGTGCAAAAGGGCTAAGTGCCAAGTCGAAAAGGGGAAAGCAATGCCTTTATTTGTTTCAATGAAACCATGGGTGGAGTTGAGTATGAACTTTGTCCTCGAATTACCGGAAGCAAAGATTTTGTAATGGTTGTGGTAGATCAGTTCAGTAAGATGGCATACTTTGTGCCTTGCGCCAAAACTAATGATGCTTTGGTTATTGCTTCCCTTTTTTGCAGGAGATTATACAGTTACATGGTGTACCGAGAAGTGTAGTCTTCGATAGAGACCTGAAGTTCTTGAGCCATTTCTGGAGGACTTTATGGCATTGGATGGGGACCAAACTACTATTCAGTACTTCTTGTTACCCCTAGGCTGATGACTAAATAGAGGTAGTTAATCGCACTTTGGAATCACTGCTCTGAGCTACAGTGAGCAAGAACTTGGCTGATTGGGACGTTTCCTTACTAGTGGTTGAATTCACTTACAACCAAATAGTACATGACACCACTAAGCAAACCCCCTTTGAGGTTGTTTATGGTTTCAATCTTGAGTTGCTCCTCAATCATACCTTTGTACTTATACCTATGTAAGAGGACCCTAACACAAGAGTTAGAGCACAATCCCTTTAACACATTTATGATAAAGTTACTCAGCACATCAATTAGGCTACTAGAAGAATGTGAGAGAAGACTAAGGATAGGACGGTTAAATGATTCTAGCAAAGAGACTTGGTATGGATGCACCTTAACAAGGAACGGTTTTTAAGCAAGAGAAAGAATAAATTATCTACAAGAGCTGAAGGACCTTTTAGAATCCTCTAGAAGATCAATGACGATACTTATAGATTGAAACTGCCAGATGACTATGGGTTTCTGACACCTTCAAGATTGCCGACCTTAGTCCATATCAACCCGATGAAAAGCCGATCGAAGACCATTCGGATTTGATCCCAAATCCAAATCAACCTAAAGGGAATGATAGGAATTAAGTTACTAAGCCTTTGATGCACAGCCGAGCCTGAGGATTGGAAGGCCTAGCAAGGTAGATTCTTTTGCTCCAACCAACTTCTGTTAAGGCCAACTATCTTCTTGCTGACCCATTCTACATACCGAGTCGAATGACTATTGTAGACATCTCATTTTTGCCAATTTTGTTAATTGAGTTAGGTTAATAAATAAATAGAAAAATAAAATTAAAAATGAAAATTAAAAGAAAAGATATAAAAAATAAAAAAGAAAATCAAGTTAGGTCGTAGCAAGTTGAGTGATAAGTCAAATCATATCAAGTTGAATTATTGGATTAGATGATGAGATGGACTTAATTAATTAATTTTGGACCAAACCAATATAGAATAAAATTCATTTAATTTAGGGGCTTAAATCAGCATTTATTAAATTATCGAGCTATATTTAATTGAATCAGATTGGGCCTGGAAAGAAGAAACTCGAAATAACTAGAGTTTTTAGAAGTTAGGGTGAATCTTTAAAGAATCATAATCGTAAGATACAAAAGATTTAATTTTGAGTTTATAAATAGTATGTCGATAGGGAAGTTAAGGAGGTTTTTTAATCACAAACACTACATGCATCACTTAAACCACCACATGCGCTGCTCAAACCACTAGATGCGTCACCAGCACCATCGGAGCCACTGCCCAGCACCACCCAAATGTACGGCAACACTGCCTAAACAACCACCGTGACACCACTACAATAACCGCCACAACATTGCCCAATGCCGTTGCCTACTCCATCGCCCCACGCTATTACCTAAACCATCGCCCATAGCGTTCGTTCATGCTTAGTCTCGCCTTAGTGTTGCTTGCATCGCCCACTCCATCGCCTGTATCACCTAAAGCCTTGGCCGTACACGCCTAGTCTCACCCACATCACCCACGTCCATACCCAGTTTCGCCTTTATGTCGCCTTTGCACACCCCAGTGCTTTCCCAATTGCCCATCGTACGCCCTAATGCTTGCCCAATCGCCTATAGTACGCTTTAGCGCTCGCCTATCGCATGCTTGCGCATGCCCTAACGTTCACCCAATGCACGCCCAATCACTGTCCAACGTCACCTGGCGCTTGCCTAGCCATACCCAATTGCCGCTTACTCCGCCCATAACACCCAATCGTCGCCCAAACTGAACACACGAGCACACGATCCAATATTAGGTAAATTTTCATTAATTTTTTATTATTATTTATTTATTTCATTAATTTTTATTAGTTTACTTCATTAGTTATTTTTTTTTCTTTTCTTTATTAACTTATTTCTTTTGTTTAAGTATAGGTTTTAGTTATTATTTATTTTATTGCAATTTTCTTTTAGTTGAATTAAGTTTTCTTGAAAAATCATGTTTTTTTAAATAAAAAATATATATTTTGACACTTAGTGGTTTTGAAAATTAACTAACTTAAAAAATCATGTTTTTTCTAAATAAAAAATATATATATTGACACCTAGTGGTTTTGAAAAATCTAAATCGACTTTTTTAAAAAAAATTAGTTAGTTAAGTTCTTTTTTTTTTTCTTAAATTCGGGAAAATTAGATTTCTTAGGTTTTTTTTAAATAATAAATTGATAAAAAAAAACATATACCTGGCCCGATTTTCAAAATAAAAAATGACCTACCTACTAAAAATTTTATAAAAAAAGAATTACCTTCGGAGCAACCGTAAAAAATTTTTTTTTTCCTTTTTTTTAGAAAATCGATTGGATAGGAAAATGGATATCTCCAAAAAAGATTTTTAGTTCAATCCTTTTTTCTTTCTTTCTACTCGAACTAATCCATCGACTCGACTTCTTGTATTTGAAGTAATTCATATATCTACTCGAATGAGACTATTGTTGCATACCATTATCGAAGAAGATTCAGGTAAAATATGGACTTCTTTGGGAATAATTGTTTTTTAGAAATTCGTAACAAAATAATAATAATAAAATCATTTTTAGTTATATTTTTCCTATTTAGGGATATTTTTAATATTTTTAGAAAAATTACAAAAATAAAGCACATTAATTTTTCTTTAATTTTCATATGATGACTTAGTCTTAATACGTTAGCCCCCGAATCCCCTTTTTTGGTTCAATTTTTTAAAAAATCAATTTTTTTTAGAATATCTACATATTAGTGATCAAATTAGGGTTTTTTCACCCGAAAACCTTAATTTTATCTTTTCACTAGTTGAACTGGTTGGCGATTTCATTTTTTTTTTTTTAAAAAAAAAATTCTTTTCCTTAGTTTAATATCGAGTAATATGTATTAAGCGGGCTAAGCTTAATATAGGTTAAATTAAGGAAATCAAAATAAGGCTTGATAACTACCTATTTCTCACAAATAATGTATCGAGAAGTGGATGACCAAGGTGACAACAGACCTTCATTCTCACTCATGCTTGGCTAATCACTTACTCGGCATCCATTATGCTGAGCTGTTGAGAAGGAGAGTCCGAACTGACTAAGCTACCCTTGCTAGGACAAGCACGTTGGTTGTACTTTTTTGTCTGCATCTTTTAACGACACCACCAATACAGTATCGCCATGTGTACAGAATCATGTATAGAATCTGTTAGACCAATGATTATTTTTTTTTAATATTCATCTTTTACCCTTTGTATCTTGTACATTACTTCCTTAAAAAATGCCCTTTTTGTCTTTTCCCTTTTGGACAAGTTGCCCTAACTTATGGATATAAATACCCTTTGTACTTATAGCTGAAAACAATCAGATTATCACTAATACACTTGAATATTCTTTCTTGTATAAGTATTGCTTATTTACTTTCGACATTACTTTTATCCTAACCCTTGAGCAAGGCTAGGTGATGAGTAACCTCACTAGACCGATTTATGCGTTATATCAAATCGTGTCGTCAATCCTCAGAAGTTCTATTGATGCGTTATATTCTCTAGAGCTGTTCGTAGGTTCTTGCTTTCTTTTTCATTTGCATTTGTCCTTTTAGACATTCCCTATCGCTTTCTTTTCGAGCTTTCCACAAGTTTAGACCCATTCAACGACCGGCTATTGTTTGTTCTTGGTCATGGCCTGCATCACCAATCGTCTTCTAAATGATTGCAATGCATGTCTAATTGAGGCATTTAAATCGCTTATAATTAAGTTCGGTTTAAGTTGACTAAACAATCTTACACCACTTAATTCATAACAAACCGTCAAAATACAACATCAATTTTCAGCAATTAATCAGAGACATGTAAGCACATGTACATATGGTTACTTACAAGTACAATCTCATATAATCTTAAGCCTCCGAGTACTTTAATATAGTACTCTAAAATACAGCGATGTATTGAACCTAATTTACTTGAAATTCTTGATTTACTCACTTATGTTGCTATAAGTTAACTTGTATTCGTGTGTCCTATAATATAAATACTCTTTTAGTATTTATACCATCATGACATATACACTTAAATTTTGATTTTTTTCTCGATTATCCAAGTTATATATATATACATATTATTTATTACCGATCTATTCTATGCTAATTTTGGATTTCGTTTCCTGAATCTGTTTCCAATTTAGGTTTTAATTTAGTTTTCCATTACGGGTGTTATACATGAACCCTAATAACTCGTTCTGAACTATAATATAAAATTAATCACATTATACTTGGATATTCCAAACATCGTATTTGGCCCCTAACCGATATTTTAGTCCATTTGGTATACCACAATCCTAATTTAACTATTGAATTTACTTCCGTATGTGAAAAATTTATATTTTTTATATAATTACCTAAATTTAAGTATCGTATCAAATTTATTGTATATTACTATTATTATTATATCATCAATTTTAACCTAATATTTTCTACTTATTACATTTCCAATTTCAAATATTATTAATTTACACATAATCACTACATAATACACATAATAATTACATCTAACACTCTAAATACTAAAAATATCATACTATATCAGAAATTAACATCATAAAACACCTAATTATATATTAAATCGATATTTTCATCAAATTGTCATTAAATTATAAAAAATAAGCCTAAAATCACTCTTTTATATATCATTTTAAAGCCTAAAAATTATCCAAAAATTTAAAAAATTAATTTCTAAAAAATTTCTTTATAGCACTGTTTTAAATAATCTAAATAGCCTATACAAAAATATTAAGGTTATTTATTTCTAAATCGAAAATAAGCTTGGGTTTCAGGATTTCTTATGCACTATATATTTCTAGATCTAAATTCTTCAAATTGATATTTTTTCCTTGAATCTACATACATAAAAATATCAGAATACAAAATTTCATAATTTTCTAAATACATTTAGTATTTTTACTAAATAAAACAAAATCGGATTAGAAATCGGACTCACTTATTCAATCAACTTCCGGCCACTTGACTTTAAGTGTGTTTGCAGAGAGGGGCGGTGGTGGTAGGGTGTGATGGTGGCAGCCGTTCTTCCTCATGTGGTCGTTGGTTGTGAGTTCTCTCCTAAAGCCTTAATTGTATACAATTTTTGCTCTTTTTTGTAAAATTATTTTTTTCTCTCTTTTCTACTTCTCTATATTTTTCTTGGATGCCTAACTAACTAAATGAGTTCCAGTTGAAGCTTGGTGAATTTATAGGCCTGGTTTAGGTGTTTCTTTAATTTTCCACTTGCCAAGTGTTTCTTATCTTCTTCTTTTTCACTTTCTAGTTAGGCTTAACTTATTGGTTAGTTATGTTATTGTTAATCCCAGCATGCCAAGACCTAATTATAGACATTTTTACACTTTTTTCTTATTTTTCCCGATTTTTTTATAATTTTATTTAATTATTTAGTATTATTTTTATATATTTAAGGTATTTTAAATAATTTTGGGTATTTTTACTTATATGTAAATACATATATAGTACAAGTATATACTCTTAAATATTATTTATGTTATTTTATGATTTTTAACATACATCTAACTTATCTTTATCAATTCGTTAGTTATCGAAATTCGTTTTACGTATTTCCGATAAATAATGAGTAATATGCTTATAATTCAATATTATAATATTTAATTATTTTATTACTTATTTTCTTAAATTCAAATTTACGGGATCATTTTTATTAGTATTCCTAACTTCATCTTATAATTTAAGCTCAATAAGACAACTTATCCCATCATCCTAAATTTTACCTATCAACTTCGAACTTCTGATTGTAGAGCCTATAGAGGGGACCTAATCTCTAATTCAAAGAGTTGATCAGAAAGTTGGATAGTAAGACGGACTTAACTATACCCCCATCAAATTGTTGTTTAGGAAGTCTTTGGTAAAGGAAATGTAGTTAAAAGGGCTTTAGGGATTTGATCCGATGATGGATTAGTGTGAAATGCTTAGAGAAGAAGACTTCAAAGGCTTGTTCAGAAAGTTGATCGGAGTAAGGAGAACAACTGGGATAACTTCAGAAGACTTGGTTAGAAGGTTACTAGTTTAAAAACATTCATTTAGAGACTTCATAAAAAGATTTTGAGACCAAAATTTGGTATTAAGTAAGCTTCCAGAATCTTGTTCAAGGACTTTAATAGCAAGTAGGAACTTGATATAAAGCTCACATAACTTGCTAAAGATAAGTCATAACCATACTTAGATTATTAAAATGAACTTATTTAACTTTATATTTAGTAAAACTAAAGTAATTATATTGAATATTTATCGAACAATTGAAGTGGGCGAGATTAACCATCAGTATCATTGAGAGTCACATGTCCAGGTAAATGAGATTAGTATTTCACCGCTCTTTAGAGTATTATTTAAGGATACTTAAAGGCTTTAGCATATGTCTTGTTTGTGATTGTATGTTAGTTGCCTGTAAGTATGTGATATGTATGCTTGAATATGATTGTGTTATATGGAGTGTTGGACTATGCATTAGTTGCTTTACGATGTCACTTAATTAGATTGTTTGGAATTGCTTGATTAGCCCAAAAGCCATCTAACTTAAACTCGGCCTGACTTTTAACCGAACATGTATTGTAACTCACTAGGGGAACGACTAGGATTATTGAGCTAAACACGGATCCTTTGATAAGGATAGTTAAAATAGTCTTCTCTCCTCCCTTAGTTGAATTAAGTGACAGGAGAGGAGATTGCAGTAAAGTTAAGGACTGTGGTTCGAAGTCGGGTAGAGTGTGTTCTTCGTTGTACAAACCCCAGTTTAGTTCCGATTTGTATGTGAGACATTAAACTCCTTAACTCGGATTAAAGCGATAGTAATTTCTCTAATCTCACAACAGACCGGATAATGTTGTGCGATGACACTTGTTTGTACATGCATGACATCTAACTAAACTTACTTAAAAATCCTTATTGCTTTGTATTAGATATGTGCTATTGTCTCTGTCCTACTTACTGAGCAAGTTGTTACTCATTTTCCTATAGCTATTTTGTAGGTTTCTAGTAGATTTACTAAGCAACACTTTAAGTCTAAGAAGATTAGAGAACATAGTCGGAGAGTGAGATTTAAGATTAATTAGCTAGATATTTATTTTGTTTATCAACTTTTCTAACCTTTAGGAAAACTAATAAGGTTTCTTCAAGTGACTCTTTAGTTTTCAACTATTTATACCTATACCATGCTTCGTAAACCTGTCGACTTTTATAGCTCCTTACCAAGTTGTTTTTCTAAAAAATTTTATTAAATTCAAGATTTTGAATTCTTTATGACTATAAAATCCGATTTGTTCTTGAGCATTTATATCACAACTTTTTTTTCAAAAGCTATTTTGAGAAATTGCACCATAGGTTGATATCAATTAGGTACCGAATTGGATGCTTCAAAGTAGTGAAGTGGTGAATGTCTTGTGTAAACTATACTTACGTTAACGGCTAAGATGGCTAGTGATGCGGACCGTAACCAAGAATAGACAATAGTCGGTTACTGAATGGGTCTAAGTTTACAGAAAGCTCGAAAGGGAAGTGATGGGGAATGTGCAAAAGAACAAATGTGAATGATAAAGTAAGAAAAACCCGAACAACTCTAAAGGATATGTCGTATTAATGGAGCTTCCGATGACTCACGGCACAATTCGATATGACACGCGAATTGGTCCGATGAGGTTACTTAAGGGATAGGATAAGAGTAATGTCGATATTAAACAAGCAGTGTTTATGCAAGGAAGAAATACTCAAGTGTATTAGTGATAATTCGATTGTTTTCGATTACAAGTGCAATGGGTATTTATACCTATAAGTTAAGATAACTTGCCCTAAAGGGAAAAAACGAAAAGGATATTTTTTAAGGAAGTAATGTACAATATACAAAAGGTAAAAAAAGAAAAACAATAATTGGTTTGACAGATTCTACACATGATTCTATATACGTAGTAATGCTATATTGGTAGCGCCGTTGGAATATGTAGACAAAAAAGTACGGTTAGCTTACTTATCTGAGCAGGGGTGGCTTCGTCAGTCCAAATTCTCTCTCTCAGCAGCTCGGTATAATGGATGCCGAGTAAGTGATTGGCTAGGCATGAGTGAGAATGGGGGTTTACTATTGCTTTGGTAGTTTGCTTCTTGGTACACTTTCTGTGAAAAATAAGAGTAATTTAGCTTGGTATGCAGAATAGGTTAGTAAGGAGATAATAGGCTTCAGCAGAAGTTGGTTAGAGCAAAAGAATCCACCTTACCAAACCTTTCAGTCCTCGGGCTTGGCTGCGTGTCAAAGGCCTAGTAGCTTGATTCCTATTAGCTAGTTTTTAGCTTAGGTTAGTTTACAAAATGATACTGTTACAACTTTTTTGTTTGAGGTATGACAAGTTATGTAAGCTTTGCAATCACCTTCTTCACGTGAATTATACTTGCACTACTGTAAGAGATCTAAATTAATTCAATTTTTTCCTCTAAAAATTGATAAGATTTAATAAAATTCTTGTCTTGAGGGTTTCTTAGGTTTATAGTGGAAGGGTTTTGTTAGATAGCACACAAGAAGTCTGAATGTGTTTCTAGAAAATAACATAATATTTTATGTACTGGTTAGGTTAGGAAATTTATGTACTTTCAATATTATCTCTCGTTAAATCATTACTTAAGATTTTAATATCGTTCATAACTTAATCATCTTTTATTTTATTTTTATGACTTTATTTTTTTATATCTTTTTTTGGGGTATTACATAATTCCACACTTAGGCGTGATTCAAGTTTAGGTCCTTTAATTGCCAGGTTGGTTCTGGTTCAAATTGAACCATTCTTAGGTTTGCATATCCCTAAATAAATGCATAACTTGCCTCTTTACAAGATTCTAAATTGAAAAATGTCCCATGAAATTCTAACTCCTTAATTATGTTAATTGAACATATTTGAACTCGAAGCGAAATTGTAAAGTAAAAGACTAGCCATACCCTACAAAAGATTCACTAGAACTTATATTTACCATACAGGTCGGTTTATAGTATGCTCGTAAACAAGTCAAATGAAACGAAATAGCATTAAGCGTAAGCTTTACTTAAAATATCAAAACTTGATCGAGTTTAGATTTTTAAATTTGATTTGAGATGACATCGATTAGTTTGAGCTTGATCTCGATTTATAAAGCTGATAAATCAAAATATATATATTTTCAATTAAAATAACACTGTTGTATAAACTATAAACTCATCTTTTAACCTAATTTACCATTGACTTCGTTTGAGCTTAGTTATGTTTAGAAGTGACTTACATCTTATAGCTTGCACTTATTTGATAAATTACTCAATAACCTAAATAAGTTTAAATTATAATCAAATTAAACTTAGATTTAAATTCGGTGTTATCAAATTTGGGTTGGATAGTTGATCTATATATGTAAAGAAATAAAAAATTAAAAAGAAAAACAAATTTAATCAAAAGTTAAACTAAAATTAAATTGAGATTAAACCGTAGAATTAATTCAGGATCAAACCATGCTCGATTATCATAGAATTATACAAAGCAAATAGTTGAACTCAGAGCCTTCAATTACACACGTTCGAAAAAATGAAAGTCCATTGCGTAATAAGATGGTTTTCAACAACGCGCCAACTGTACTGGTCCTATTCCTTGCTCTCTATACACGCACACTCCCACTCCTGAGACTAAACGAGACATCTCCGAAAAGGTAGTTTATCCGCCGCTCTTTGAAATCTCCGCCCTCTCTCTTCCTCTCTCTCTTTTCCAACGGACTTCTCAACGTTCCCCACCCTCTCCCTCACTATAACTCCCCCCAAACCAGATCTCCCTACCGCTCTCTCTCTCTCGCGGTAGAATCCTTAAGAAAACGCTCACTCTCCCTCTCGTTCTCTCTCTCTCTCTCTCTCTAGAAATGCAGTCCACACTCTCTCTCTCCTTCTCTCCAAACTCCAACCTCCACCAAAACCCCTCCTCCTCCTCCTCCTTTCTCTCTCCTCGCAAACCGCTCAACCTCCGTTTCTGCGGGCTCCGTCCTGAAGCCTTGGGATTCACTCCGCTAAAGCAATGCAGTTCTCAACACCGGGTTCAGAGGCCTAGCGTCCAACGCTCCTCGAGGGGCGTGCTGGAAGCTTCTTCAAAGGCCGGTGGCAGCAACGGAAGTGCTCCAACGTCGTTTGATTATGATTTGGTTATTATCGGTGCCGGTGTTGGTGGACACGGAGCTGCGCTTCATGCAGTAGAGAAGGTAATAAAGAACAATTTCCTCATAATGACGTCGTAAAGCTGTGATTTTAATGGATGAAAATGATTGCAACTTTGTAGATCACTTTTTGTGTGTAATGACATACGAATATGAAAATAAGAACCGGAACTTTAAAATGCTGGAATTTTTTGTATTTGTGGTCATTGAGATCGTAAATTGGAATTATGAAATGTTAACTTGACAATACATAGCATACCTTGCGAAGTCAATTGCTAAATTACTACGATCTGGACTGAGCAAATTTATGAAATAGGAAATCAGGTCATATATTTTTGTACTTTCAGAAACAAGTGCTTTTATTGAGGAGTTTCTAATATTTCATCAGCTAAAGTTTCTCATAATTGATCTTATTGAGATTGTCAGCTCGAGTAATTTAGAGTAACTTATGACGAAAAAGGACATGCCTATATGTTTGAGGCGGGGGGTGATTGAGATCGCCAATTCAAGTGAAAAATAAAACTTAAGTAGGATGTCATGTCAATATTTTGCAAATTCAGCAGGCTTCTAGACTATATGGATATTGAAAGCCAGATCCTTTATGGATGCGATCCTTATGATATAACTGGTCTGACTATGTTAAATTGCTAACAACAAATACCACACTTGATCTTTAAGCTCCTGTGATTGGAAACATTAAATTATAAATCTCTTGGGCAATTTTAGCTTTTCTTGGAGCTTTTTAGCTTACTAGACAATGGGTGTGATACAAGATACAAGATAAGTTAATAATCAATAAGAACTTATTATGGCTTTGTTGTGGAAGATGTTATGATAATAAACTTGTCATGATTAGTTTAATATTGATGATGATTCTTGTTGGTTTGACATAATTGGAGGTTATATGATCGTAATGTGGGTGAGACAGTTTAACTCCATAAAAAGAGCTTCTTCAAGTGGTGATGAGAATGATACTGTGGGTGGTTTGCATTTATGTATCTGTAAAGATTCTTCATGGCTAGAATTTAAGTTTATGGTTGACTAGTTATTAGATAGTATGCTTTTTTTTTAACTTTTTTTCTTTTGGGTGGGGAGGATGGGGTGTGTGCAAGTTCAGATTTTTTGGTTTTTATTTGATAATAAGAGTAGAAATACTACGAAAATGGAGAGCCTAGGTCCTACATTGTTGTTTACCATGCATCCTGTATTAGATTAGCTTGCTTATTTAAAGCTCATATCTTAATTTCAGTTTCCTTGTTAACATTAGAAGTTTATGAGGGTAAAACTTGGGAGAACTAATGGACCATTTTAACTTGTTAACATATAAATATATTTTGGTTAAAAGGAGTTGAAGAAGTAGAAGTCTCTTAGTCAGAGCGAGCACTTTCATGAAGGAACTTTTCATTAGGACCTATCCTTGTGCAAGGGACTCCATACTTACAATGAAGAATGTGTACCAGTTAATTTGCGCTTTATATCCAATTGAGACTAGCAGCCCCAGGACCCCATCCTCAGTTATTATAAAACAGGAATTGTCAATATTTTCTGCTATTTGTGATGAGCTAGTGAGGAGTCTAATGTATATGTCAAAATCTGGGAAGGGAAAAGAAACTTTGAGTTCCTTCTTTGTGGGTTTTACACTCAAAACATGTGCCTGCCAGCTTCTTCATTCAAATGCCTTCCCCTCACCCAAGGATTATCATTTATTAGTTTATATTTTGATGTCCAACTTGGATAAATTGAAACTACAGGGTCTTAAAACTGCAATCATTGAGGGAGATGTTGTTGGAGGAACATGTGTAAACAGAGGTTGTGTTCCTTCTAAAGCTCTACTGGCCGTGAGCGGTAGAATGCGCGAACTTCAGAGTGACCATCACCTGAAGGCTTTGGGTTTGCAGGTACTTACTCAAATATGTATCCTACTATCAGATAAAAAATGGAAATTGATTGCATTTACATTTTCAGCTCTAGGAGCGATTTACTTTTGTTGCTTCTTTCATGTTGTTATAGGTTGCTGCTGCTGGTTATGACAGACAGGGAGTTGCTGATCATGCAAACAATCTTGCTTCAAAAATTCGCAGCAATCTGACCAACTCCATGAAGGCCCTTGGTGTGGACATATTGACTGGTGTTGGCACCATTTTGGTGAGTCTCAGAAGACTGTAAAATGAGCCACTGATACATGTGGTCCTTGAAAGTATATAATCACCAGATTGAACATTAGTGCACATGGCATTAAACTGTACTACAGACTTTGTCTCACCTTCTATCTTGATTTATCCAGAAGAAATTGTTAAGGAACAATAAAGTTTCATTTTCTTGATGGTTCATTCAGGGGCCTCAAAAGGTGAAATATGGAGCTGACAATGTTGTTACTGCAAAAGATATAATCATCGCTACCGGTTCTGTTCCTTTTGTCCCAAAAGGCATTGAAGTTGATGGTAATAACCTTTCCATTCTTCATTACCTTTCTTTCAAATTTGCATGGATTAGCTCTATTCAAATGTGCTAAGAAATGCTGGGTTCCTAGGAGAGTATAGTAACGCAGTTCTGTGCTGTGCACTCTAGAAGAATTGGTTGTTAAAACCATCAAATCTGATGCATGCACTATAATTTTATAGTTTAGCTGCTTGTCCATTATACTAAAAATACATGGTTGTAGTTGCTTTTCTGCTCTGTTGCATGCATGGAGGTTCTTGTTTATCTTTTATGCCATTAGGGTAAGACTTAAGAGCATTATTTCATGTCCTACATTGGAGGCTCCACATATCTGTTGTGTTAAGAGAGATGATATTGAGATCCTTAAAAGGAATTCACAATGAGGCAGAATAGACAGTGGAAAGAAAAAAAAGAGAAAAAGAGCAACTAAACTTAAGTTTCCTAACTTTGAAAACAATATACCCATGTATTGTTTTTTGGATCCAAGGTTTGAGAAATGGAGATGCAGGGCATTGGACCCAGTGCTTCTAGTTCTTGCATTTCAAGTCCACCGCTTGATCTACACCCCCATTTCATGTAGTGAGATTTCATTTCATACTCCGAAGATCATGAGTGGCCTTCAGAAACTTCCTTTTTTCAATATTGGTTTTGTTAATGGATATTTACTTGCACCACACCAAAAATATAAGCGCTTCCTTTTACAATCTTCAGGCCCAGTTTGTGATATATCCCCAAATTCCATCTTCTTACGTGTACAGTTCATGTGACTTGTAGGAAAGACAGTAATCACCAGTGACCATGCTCTGAAGCTGGAGTTTGTACCTGATTGGATAGCTATTGTTGGAAGCGGTTACATTGGCCTTGAATTCAGTGATGTGTACACTGCTTTAGGAAGTGAGGTTAGCTTCAATTTCCTCCCATCTTAACCACTTCGAACATTGGCCCCAAAAAGAAAAAAAAAAAAAGAAAAAAAAAAAGAAAAAGAGAAGAAACTTTTCAAACAACTTATTTATGACCTATGAGTTCAAATCAAGTGATTTTCTCGTGGGAACCTGACAGGAGTATCATAAAAGATCCTGCATTTACAATCCTGACCTTACAGGTTTGAGAATTAAATTAGGCTGTTTGCAGGGGCTTTAGATGGTATTGACTCATAGTTTCTGTGTCTTGATATGCAATGATAGTATCTATGCAAATGTGGGCTAGGTTTGAAATTTGAACCAGCCACGAGAGTACCTTTTTATTTTTTATTTTTCTGTTCTTCTTCTTCTTCTTCTTCTTCTTCTTTTCCTTTTTTCCCCACCTACTCCAACCCTCCCATTCCAGTCAGCCCTGCAGCTTATAAAAAATAGCTAGATTTCATAATCAGAACATGATAAGCCTCTGTAATTTTTTCCCTAGTAAGCATTTGATTCACTTAAGTTTCTGCATTTTAAGTGACTAGATAAAAAAGCTTTGATAAGTGATGCACTATCTCTGACAGGCTAGTGACTATCCATATAGATCGAAGGATGTTCTTCTGCATATTCATACGTCATAAATTGGTTTTGCCTCCATTATACCCCACCCTAGAAGACTCACCTGTTCATCATTTAATTTTTATTTAGCTCGTTTATATATGGTTGATCTACTCTGTTGTTCAATTAACATAACTTCTTCTACAATCTTCTTAGCTAGCTTTTAAGCTAATTCTAGTTATTCCACTTTGTGAAACTGGAAGCATCAAAAGAGAAAACGAAAAAATTAGATGTCTGGGTGGCATGTTTCTAGTTCTGTCTAGAACTTCTACTATATATTTACACCAAATTATCTAAAAGCTCAATGCGCATGTGTGGTTTATATATTATAGTTTTCAACAATATTCTTAGAGTACCTATGGCTGGGCTATTTGACTATTTTGCTTGAAGAATTAGCCTAAATGGAATAATAAGTGTTTCATTCCATCTTTGTGATCCATGCATATAGTTAATTTCTCATTGTGCATGTAATGAATTACCTAAAGCAAATTATCATTATTTCTTTTATTTATTTATTTATTTTCTGGTCTGTGCTCTTTGTTAATGCATATCTGTCTTCTTGGCTTAATTTGTTTATCACTGTGGCAGGTTACTTTTATTGAAGCTTTAGATCAGCTTATGCCTGGATTTGATCCTGAGATAGGTAAATTGGCCCAAAGAGTTCTAATAAATCCAAGGAAAATTGATTATCACACTGGGGTTTTTGCAAGCAAGGTAATCGTCCACACACTGCCATCAGATGCTGGAAAGTCCCTTCCCTTTAAATTGTGCTTAGATGTATGTGCTCTTTGATAGATCACTCCAGCAAAGGATGGTAAACCAGTCACCATAGAGCTTATTGGTGCAAAGACAAAGGAACTAAAAGATGTGTTGGAGGTAAGGAAGATTAAGTGGTTTCCATCTATCCTGCTTTGTAACTCATTTTGTTTTGTCATAGCATCTACAGTCAACAACCTCAATGATTGACTTGCTTTATCATTGATCAACACTCTGGGAAAAATTTTCTGGCATTTCCTCTAGTTCTTTGTACATTGTGATTGACAATTAGATATTTGTTCATGACAATCTATAATATATGCCCAAACAATTAATTAAGAAACTTGATAGCATTGTCCTTTTAATTTTATGGATATTCTTTTTTCCATCAATGCCTATAGTTGATTATGTTGTAGCAATGACAGATAGTTTTTCTTGGCACATTATATAGGTGGATGCGGCACTAATTGCAACTGGAAGGGCTCCATTCACAAAAGGTCTTGGCTTGGAAAATGTATGTTATGGCTAAATCAAAATAGTTGTGTATTTGAATATTTTCAGCCCCAGAATTACGTTTTTGAAATCTTTCTTATCTTTCTGCAGATTAATGTAGAAACCCAACGTGGGTTTGTACCTGTTGATGAAAGGATGAGAGTAATTGATGCCAATGGCAAGCTGGTGTGTTTTATATCTTCTGAGGTGCACATATTTCCTTCAATATGTTGTGGCCTAACTTTACAATGACTCTGTTAAGGTCCCTCATGTGTTCTGCATTGGTGATGCCAATGGTAAAATGATGCTTGCTCATGCTGCTAGTGCACAAGGAATTTCAGGTAGCATTACTATGATTGCTGAATCCTCCTTCTTCCTTTTTTGTTTCCCTTCTTCTCCTCTTTTTTTCTTTTTTGGATAATGATTGGATTTGTTTCTTACATTTACATCTCTGCTACCCCTATTAAAACTTAAATAGTGGTCGAGCAAGTAACTGGGAGGGATCACATGGTAAATCATTTGAGTATCCCAGCAGCTTGTTTCACTCATCCAGAAATCAGTATGGTTGGACTAACAGAGGTGATTTTTTCCCTTTCTGATATGGCCTTAAAATTCTTGCGTCTCATTTCAAACTTAACACTCTTTATCATCTGCAATGGTGATGACCTGTTTCTTGATGAGTTATGTTGAGCAGTGTTTCTATGTTTGTAACTAATTGCAGCAAGGCTTTGAAAACGAATTATCCATCTTGTGTTTCCCCAAATTTTCTTAATGATATCCTGCTATATATGTCATAACTGAGAAGTTGCAAAAAC
This sequence comes from Lumnitzera littorea, assembly GCA_024138015.1. Lineage (NCBI taxonomy): Eukaryota > Viridiplantae > Streptophyta > Magnoliopsida > Myrtales > Combretaceae > Lumnitzera > Lumnitzera littorea. Next base: position 17,042,899 of record JAMXBB010000004.1, read on the forward strand.
AGCCAAGCTATTCTGAGCCCAATAGATGCTGGTAGTTGCTCCTGTTTGAGTTTCTTCTTCAATATATGATTTGGCTTTTTCTTGGGTCTATTCTTCCACTTTCACATAAGCTTTAAGAAATGCATCAGATGGTGGTTATAAGTGATTGAAAATTCTAATTAGACTGGTGGCAGAATTCAGAATGATTTTTTGCCCCCTTCCTCCAGAGCCTTATATACTCGAGTGATTTTCTGGAGTTTACAGTTTCCATTTTGATATTTGGTATTATTATTACCTCACAGAAAACAATATCCATCATTTATGGATGCAGACAGGTGCTGCGTCCCCAGCATTTAAGGAAAATGCAACTTTTCACAGAAAACACTTGACTGCTGGATATTATCAATAGACAGTCTAACAATGACATTCTAAGATGGGATTGGAACTTGAAACTTTACTTCCTATAATTTTATAAGTTGACTCTCTACTGTAGTTTAGATGAATGGTTCTGGCCTCCTACTATTCTTATTTAACCTTGCCATCAATAATGACATTTATTGTGATAATAACATCTCACAAAGTAATACTTCGGTGTGAATGGAAGGTTGCAACGTTTTGGTGTCATGTCATGACCACAGTGATCATAATTTTAGCTTTAGTATCATTTCAAACATAAACTTGTATTCTCTGTTTGATCATTTACACACTCCATTAAGCGGATGGTAAAACTTCATTTACACCACAGCAATCATGGAAGTTGTGGGTACATACTGTATGCGATAAATGTAGGATTTCTACTCAATAAAATAGTTAAAAGAATGTGCAAGACAAAAAAGAAGTGATGGGCCTACTATCATCAAATTAACATAATATGTGGAGGCTTAGCGTATCACTTTATGGAAAATGGTTTGGAATTTGTCCTCATGAAAGGGTCATGATTTACTTTGTGCATCACTCCTTTAAAAGGATCATTACTGGCCATGGAAGCAATTTTCTATTTCTGGTTCTATTTCCTGGTCCAGCTGAATTGATCTCAAAAGTTAATCATTCTTCACGAGTGTTACCTTCTTTACTCTCAAAATTAATTTCCTAACCAATTCTCCTTTTAACTTGCAGCCTCAAGCAAGAGAACAAGCAGAAAAGGAAGGATTTGAAATAGCTGTTGCAAAGACAAGTTTCAAGGCTAACACAAAGGCCTTGGCTGAAAATGAAGGAGAGGGACTTGCTAAGGTTACATTACCTTCTCATTTTCATAGTTGTATTTCGCAAAACACCTAGACATTTCAGATGGATAAGAGTACCATTTGGGGTTCTATTCTTCTTTTAGAATGAAAAATTGTCTCATTGGGTAGTTGCCAAAGATAGGAAGGTTGATATAAATTAAATAGGGCTTTTTTTCTGCAACTTAAACGTGTCATGGTCATTTACTTTGTTGGACCATGAGCGGTTTTGTTGGTTATGCTTAACACTAATGGAAAAAGCCGATATTTATCATCTAAATGCACATACAAAGAGAAAGTAGCTTCAATTTTGTTGATTTTTACAGATGATATATAGACCAGATAATGGTGAGATCCTTGGAGTCCATATATTTGGTTTGCATGCTGCTGACCTCATTCATGAAGCATCAAATGCTATTGCACTGGGAACACGACTTCAAGTAAGTCGCTTTGACATTCAATATACAAAGCCTGCTCGAACTTGCATTTGAACCTAAATATTAGTCACATTTTGGTCCCTGGTGCTGTAATATGGTGCACTCACTTTTTACATGCTTGGTGCCATTTAGGATATCAAATTCGCAGTTCATGCACATCCTACATTGTCGGAAGTGCTGGATGAACTCTTCAAATCAGCAAAGGTACGCTTCAGGGATAAGAAAAAGATTATTTGAGTTCATTCTAATTAGGAGCAAGAAATTTGGCTGAGAGTTGGCATAAGCACTTCTGTAGGTAATCAGGATGACCACTATTTGATATATCTATATGCCCTTAACCTAAGCACATAATCACTATAAGTGACTTGCTTCAGTTGAGCAAATGATGGGCATTAAGGTATCCAGCATTTGATAATATATTTGCAGGTACACGCTAAAGTTTCCAGTCCAGTAAGTGAACCAGTTGCAGCCTAAAGTTCCGTTTCAAGTAAAAAAAAAAAAAAAATGGTTTTGAAGAAATATGCTTGTATTAGGGACATCCAAGAACCAGTGGCACTTTAGACAGGATAAGACATCAACACGAAAGCAACCGGATTAAGCATAAAAGCAATACCCTGAAGGATGATTCTACAAGAGTCTCGAGGAACGCCAGAGACAATATAAGTGGTCTGTTGCTGTCTTGGTTTCTCGATTTTGTTATGTATTATTTCTACGAGATATTTATACGTATTATTAGAGCTTTATGGGAGAAAGTGTCATCCCATTCTTCAAAGATTGGAAAACACGAATAAGAGGTCTTATATTTATTAGCAGTCTTTTGAAAATTTGTTAGAACTGTTGTGGTCTGATTATCGGTGTGAACGAGCAAGTCCATTATGATTTTGCGCTTTTGGAAGAACCGATAAAATAAAGAGCTTAAACGGTAGTAGCAAAGATCTGAATCTCTAGCTATTCGTGTCGTTTGCATTAACCAGTGTGGTTGTGCATTCTTAAACGCATGTTTACTTGATGATGTATTTGCATGCCATGTTCACAGTCGACTGGCAGGACCACTTTATTCATAACACATCCATGGTGGTTCGAGGCATATCTACTAATTACTATTAGTATAATGTGAGATTTAGCATTACGTCTTCAAACTCAAGCTTCATTAAAATTCGATCAAACTTATAATTTTAAGCTCGAGCTCATTCGAAGTGATATTTGATAAATTCAAGCTCGGATTGATTTAGTTCGTTTTGGCTCAATTATCTAAAACATTAATATAGTTTTAATTAAAATAGTATTGATATGTAAATTCTACCAATATATTAACTTAATTGGCATTTAATTTGATTTGGTTTGAGTTTGATTAGGCTTGCGAACATGTTAAGTTGAGCATCATAAAGTTTGAGTTTGATATTTATACACTATTAAGATGAATATTTATGGAATAAGTTAGTTAAGAGGGTTTCAATCTTGACACCCAATCTTTTGACTAATTAAGCGTCGGGAAATTGGAGAAAGATGAGAGATCTGCTCGACATGCATTCATTGGTACACACAAATTTGAATCCTGTAAAAAATAGTCATTTTCAATTTGCTGTAGTGCATCCTGAATTGCATTAGGAATAAATTTCTATTAGAGGAGATGATAGGAAGGCCGACAATTCTAATCGGATGACACATCTAGGTTTGTAAAGCCATAGAGGTACATGTGGTGAAGCATAAGCAATACACGGCGAATGAATGAGTTCTTCTCTCAAACTAGTCAAGAAATAAAGCTTGCTCTATAAAATGCCAATTTGAGTTCAAGAATCGTTAAGTGATTTGAGTGCAGTTGTTGGAGAGTAAAAATGGAAATAGCATCACATGGGATGAATTAATGGAGAGGGCGAATAGCTTCTTTCTTTAGAAAGAATTTCAGGGGGGACAAAAGTAGGTACAGGAATATGGTCAAATCCATCTTGGAAATAGTGGAAAGGTGAACTTTTGATTCATAAAGTATTCGGAAGTTGCTACTTGCTAAACATACTTTTGTGGTAACACTCTATATTTTCTGGTAGTACATTTATATCTATCGGACTTTTTGTACTTTCTAGTAGTATTTTCTCATAGTGTTACCAAAAAGTGAACGTGTTTATCAAGACGACTTAATGTTAAGTGGCAATTTGGCTATTTAAGGGTAGTGTCATCCTAAGTGTCCTCCTAAGGATGCTGTTGATTCTTTAATTCAGGGTCCTTCATTGTAAGGCCAATTCCCAATAGAGGATTGTTGGTTATTGAAACTTCAATGGGATAGTGAAAAAAAGGGGGGTTTTAAATTTTAAATTGTCCTCTGCAATTACTGAAGAAATCAGTCCTGTTTTTCTTGTAAGGGATGCAGAAGATATTCTTATCTCTCTAATCAATGTAGGTAAGAGTAGACGTTATGCTGAGGGATATTTATTATTTCACTAAATCAACTAAACATTTGAAGCCCAACCAATCTGATTGAATATAGAATTCACCTTTCAGTCCTAATATGAAACTGTTCTTGTAGAGGATTTTCTCCAGCAGTCTACCAACCGCTGAAAGACTTGGGCATTTTGGTATACACGTGGAGGCAAAAAACGTCCGACGTGCAGGCTGATGGAAGAAGATTTAGATCATGCCTTCAGAAGCTGCCCTGCCTTGGCTCCTATTTTCCAACATTTCTGGCCTTTCGATTGACATATCTTAAATAGGAACAATCGGCTTCTCAGGACGGATCAGACAAACGGTAAGATAAGAAAAAAAAGAATTAACTATAGTGCATATTCCCATATTGATCTTGTTTGTGATTGCTATTTGGCTATTTTAGTTTGATAGAAATGATATAATCTTCCATCGTTTTAATAACTCTCCCCTTTTCAGTTAAATGCTAGGGTTTTTGAACTTTTTAACACAAAACAGGCAGCAACAACTTTTGTCAAAGTAGTGGGAGATTATGAAGTGGCAGCCTTCTTTTAAAGGCTGGGTAAAGTTCAACAATGATTAGTTATACATCAATAAGGTAAAGCTTGTATTGGTGGTGTGATTTCAGATAAAAGGGGGCAATAGATTTTTGCTTTTGAAAAAAAAAAAAATTAAATTGAAGTTAGATATTCTTTCTATTGAATTACGGGCCTCGTATTGGGGCTCGCTTATTGTAAAAAATGAAATTTCAAAGAGTTGAAGTAAACATAGGCTCATAATCAGCAGTGATATTGTTGAATAAAAATGTAAACTGTAACAACAAATACAAGTTTGCCAATGTTTTTCATAGATGTAGGTCACAGGGAAGGCAACGTAGTAGCAGATTCGCTCGCAAGCCAGGGACATAAATGTTTTTGTTCATGATAATTTTTTTTTCTTTGTGCTTCCAAGGGAAGTGTTAATATTACTGTACTAAGATTTATGTTATGTTTCAAATCTCAGAGGGTTTCAAACTCCTAATCCATCAGGTCACTTATGATGTTCTTCAATGGTTCGTTTTCTGCATATTATGGGTGCCTCTATTTAAACAAAACAAAAAAACCAAAAGAAAAAGGAAAAAAAAGGGTCTTCTCTCACTACATAAATAATAGACAATATCACATATGAAAGTATCTACCAAGAACAGCCTAGCTAAAGGTGCTTGAGACAATAGTGATGAAGCACTATGAGTTTTCAATTGCACTGGATCGATGACTTTCTTTTCTTAAGGAAACAAACCTTTTCTTCTGCTGTTGATTTCTCGAGTGAGAGAATTGCGTTTTTTCTCTTCTGAATATACTAAAAAAGATATTAGGTCACGGCCTCCAAATCATGTAAATACGTTGTTTGGTTCAACATAAGATAATCCTGTATTGCACAACGAGCAATGACATTTAGATAAATCCTAATCAAACTAGTAATGTTCGCAAGAAGAACACTTCGCAACTAGATTGGTGGCTCTTTTGACGGATAAATCAACGGAAGGTAGTGATAATTTGTTACAAAAAAAGATTAATGAAATGTTATCAAGAGATCAAATGGATTAGAGAAAAAACCACAAAATTAAAATGATGTTTTCTAGGAGGGTAAAATAAATAAAGTAGAAATGAATTTAAGACGAATACAAATAAATGTTGAAGAATAATAATATGAGAACTTAAAATTTACTTTTATTTATTGACGATTTAAACTCTCTTGTATTGTATACAGATAAAGGATATTTTATCTCTTAGTAGACGTATGTAATAAATTTCTTGCAAAAACATTTATTGTTAATATCTTGAAGTAGCTAAATGATATGAATACTAGAATTCTTCCCTACCTAATAATTATAGCAAAAGTTGGCAAATTTAAAAAAAATATAAAAAAAGAGATAGCCATTTGTTAGCAGATTGACGTATTGAATCACAAGAAAAAACTCATCTATTTTTCTCGTACTTAACGAGATATATTATATTCAATAAAGTGTAATTAGTTCATACACAATCTAGAGTATTGCAATTGCAACTATAAACTTCTTTGATATTCTAATTGGAAGCTTATGTTTATGCAGATAAATGAAGGATCTACAACAGATAGGAGACCGAGTTTTGGATATTGTATATTTCTTGGTGCTTAGTTAGTACCAAGAGAAGCGGAAAAAACAAAGCGTGCGGGCAAGATTGAGTCTTGAACGGTTTAGGGAAATAGTGCATGGAATTTACAAATTGTTTTAGCTTAAGATAATCATTGATGACTTCAGAATCGAATTATCCATGGAATTGTACTGCTATAATAAATCTACAAATCAACATTGATCATGATCTTGTATAACATGACTGGACGAAGCATATAGAGATTAATGGAGACTTTATCAAGGAGAAGTTTGGAAGAAACAAGCTATGTGTAATATAGAGCAGTACAAAATGAGCCGAGTTAATCAACTAATAGGTATTTATTATATATATTTATTTATGAATTTTTGTTAGTGTTTTTGATATTTTTATGGATATTTTGTAGATATTTAGTGCTTAATTTAATAATATTTTGATTTAAGGCTTTATGGAAATAATTGAGAAGATTTATGTTGTGCTATCCAAATATTCCAACTATATATCTTTTAATTACATAGACAATTGGAAGATTTATTTTAGAAAGATATGCGGAAAGATATTTCAAGATATACGGAAGATATATATCAAGATTCTATGATATATAAATAGATCACAAGTACCTTGTAAATATTAGCATTCATTCATATTCTAGGGTTTTAAAGACACTTTTTTTTTTCTTTTAATCTTTATTTGTTTCTTGATGTTTTAGATTAGTTTTTTTTTTTATTCAATTATTGAGAACCCAAGTTTTATATATAATTAGTTTTCTTTTCTTTTCTTTTCAATATATGATTTCTGATTAATTGCGATCTAATTATGTGTTCTTTTGTTGTTTTGGATTAATATTATTGGTGTATTAATTCAATGTTTGATTCATGTATAGACATCGAGAGATGATATATGTGAATAAATCTAACGTAATTAGAAAGAATTAGTGTAGACTTAGAGATAGGTTATAATGATTTCTTTAGATTAGGATGAAACCTAATAGTAAAATTCATAGATCATTAATACAATTTTAAGGTTTTTAATTGAGAAGAGATTCTAGTTAATTATTTTAGGGTTAGGTACTAATAATATCGAGAGAGATATTAGTATAATTTATGAATTCTCACGGTTTAGTTAATTAGAATGAGATTGATAAGCATTGTTCTAAGATGATTAATAATTGAATATTAAATTCATGCATCATCAATATCTTTAATTTCTATTTATTTTGCGTATTAGTTTAATTAGTTTTAGTTCAAACTTAATTTTTTTGAATTTATTTCTTGATTAAAATTATTAGGTTAGATATTAAAAAAAGAGTAAAGTACTAGTAATCACACTAGTTTTTATGGGATTGACATTCGGACTTATATTTGCTATATTAAAAACTAATAGGTGCACTTACTTATATTAAGTTTTTGACGCTGTTGTCAGGGACTACAATATTAGGAATATCCTGGATTTGATATTCTAACCATTATTAAAAATGAGAAAAAAATAAAAAAAATTTCCTTTTTATTTTAATTTGTTTTGGCATAATTAGTTATCAGTTTTACTTATTTTTCTAATTTTGCATTTTAGTTTATCATTTCTTTATATTTGCATATTTTATTTTATGTTTTTGCTTGCGAATTGAGGTTGAGCATATTTCAATTTACCGATTTGACTTGACTTGGTTGTTAAAACTAATATGGAATACGATTGGTAGAATTAAGGAGATAGCTATTAGAATGCTTCTTATAGCAATTTTATATAACCTGTATCCATGCATTATTAGGATATGTGTAGTTATTGCAGGTATCATTATTGTTCCTATTAATGTTTTAATCTTAATACCTAACATACACATTATTCTAATTTCTAGGTAGAGTAACTGAGTGGGAGATTTTTAGAGAAAATTCTTATAAATTACTTAGAAAAATATGAAACCAATGATCCTTGTACTATTAGTGACCTAATTCATACCTAAGCTATTTTGCCATATCAACCTAGTATACAGGTAAATAAGCAACCATAAGGAAAAACTATAGTGGAGTTAGTTAGTGAGTGCCGAGAGAAGTGTGGCACCTTTGATTGTAGTAGCTTTACTCCATTACATCTATTAGTTGCCTTATCATATCACCTTAACCTTCATAGTGAACCTTTTGATGCCTTTTCAAGCAATAGGAAGGGTGAATTGATAGTTGAAGGAGAAAAGGTGTTGGAAAATCTAGAGGATTCTATTAGCTATAAATGCGAAGCAGAGTGTTTTAAGAGTGGAGAGGAGTTAGAGGAAAACACTAATTTGACATTTAGTTCCGAAAATTTAGAAGTGTTTCGTACCATAAGTAAAGAGTCTAAGATTAAAGAGGTTGACAAACGAGTTAATGCAATTGATATAGAGTCCTCTTTATTTTCTTATTATGAATTTTTTGTAGGGGAAATTATGCTCGAGATAGAATGCCTGGAGTCTCTAAGACATATTGTTGAGTTTGAGGAGATAACTATTGTTAAATCTTCTCCTATTATAGAAACCACCATGAGTGATTTCGAAGGAATAAAGCCATCCTTAAGTATATATTTATCGAGAAATGAGTCCCCCACATCTTCTTTAACTTCATGGGAACGGGATACTTTCCAATGGGACCTTGGTGGAGGCAATTAATTTAAGTTTTTGATTTTTTGGAGTAGTTTTAGTTTTAGTTTTTGCTTTCGCTTTATTTTTTGTTGATGTATTTTACTTTTCTTTATTTATGTTTTTTTTTTCTCTTTATTTTTCAAGGCCTTTAAGGAATTCTATGTCAATTTGCTTAAATCGAGGAAGTTCTAGCTTTTATTTTATCTTTTATTTTTCTTTCTTTCCCTTTTTATGCTTTTGATTTTTATGCTTTGATTATTAATTGTACATTAGGGATAGTATACAAGATGAGTGTGGGGGAAGGGTAGAAGTTGGACACCTAAATAAGAGATTGAAAAAAATTTATAAAAGCATGTGATTCGATTTGATTATATTCTCACATTTAAATTTTTGAATGGTTTTGAAAATTTACTTTTTATTACTATTTAGGAGACCAATTTTTTTCACATTTAACCCAATAATTGGTTAACTTGTAATAATTTGAGAATTTGACAACTTGTATTTGAATTGTAATGAATATGATTTAGTACTTAATCTTTGATGATTAATTTATGCTTTGCTATAGCTTATTAGTAAAATCTGTGTGGAATAAAGTTATGGATTATTTAGTTTAGGATTTTTAGGACTTAGAATTACAGTAGCATCACTAATTAGGAATTAGGCATGATTATTTTTTAGCTTACTTTAATGTATACTTTTCTTTTAGAAATTTTTTATAGCCCTATAATTCTTAATAAATAAGCAAATGAAATTTGTTTTTTGAAAATTCCCTAAAAATCAAATAAGTTAGAAGCTAGAAAAGAAAAAAAAAAGGAAATGAAATAGAATAACGTGATCATATTGTAAGGATCGGCTCTGGTTCATCGGAAGAATAAGGTTCTTTTCTACAGTTGATGTGAGGATAAATTAGAATTGATTCGCCTTGGTTTATCAAAAGAGCAAGGTTTGAACTTCGCTACCAGTGGACTTCAGTCACAAATAAATTAATTGTGTGTGAATGAAATAATTAAAGTTAATTGAAGTCTTTTAGTGAAAATATATACTAGGAGTGATCAAAAGATGAATATATGTAACATATATGTTTACTCTGAATTATGATATTTAGCAAGATTGAAGAGATAACTGTATACATTTTAGCTAAATGAGTCAAAATTTTTACAACTTTTTTTTTTTTTTTTGCTGACAAGATATTAAATCTAATTTTAAATTTAGAAATTCTTGATTAAATGATTCGAGTAAATTTTAATTTACATAAATTAGCTTATGAACTTTGATATATTTTCAACATTATAAAGAGATCAAGTTTTTGAGAAAGTTATTAAAGAATTTTTGAGTAAAAGTTGTAAGTTGATCTTTTGAATTATTTCCTGGTGAAGTGTAATTTTTAGTTGATCTTTTAAGTAGTGATAGATTTAACCAAATATTTCTTGTCCTAATTCTTTCTTTGTTTTATTTGCTTGAAGACAAGCAAAAGTTTAAGTGTGGAGGGTTTGATAAGTTCTTTATTATATGTATATTTATTCATGGATTTTTATTAGTGCTTTTGATATTTTTATGGATATCTAGTGCTTAATTTGATAATATTTTAATTTCAAGCTTTAAGGAAATAATTGAGAAGTTTTATGTCATGCCATCCAAATATTCTAGTTATATCTATTTTAATTGCACGGACAACTAAAAGATTTATTTTAGAAAAATATGCAAAAGATATTTTAAGATATATAGAAGATATATTTCAAGATTGTATAACATATAAATAGATCATAAAGGCCTTATAAATATTAGTATTCATTTATTCACATTTTAGAGTTTTAGAGACACATCTTTTTTTTTCTTTTATTCTTTTTTATTTATTTTTAGATTAGTTTTTTTTGGTATTGAATTATTGAGAACCTTATTTTTATATATAATTAGTTTTCTTTTCTTTTCAATATATGATTTCTAATTAATTGTGATTTAATTACGTGTTCTTTTATTGCTTTGGATTAATATTACCGGTGTATTAATTTAATGTTCGATTTTATGTATAGACATTGAGGGATGATATTTGTGAACATATCTAGTGTAATTAGAAAGAGTTAATATAGACTTAGAGATAGGTTATAATGATTTCTCTAGATTAGGATAAAACCTAATAATAAAATTCATAAATCGCTAATGCAATTCTAAGATTTTTAATTGAGAAGAGATTTTAGGTAATTATTCTAGGATTAGGTACTAATAATCGAGAGAGAGATATTAGTATAATTTAGGAATCTTACAATTCAATTAATTAGAATGAAATTGATATGTGTTTCCTTGTTCTAAGGTGATTAATAATTGAATACTAAGTTTATGCATCATCAATATCTTTAATTTCTATTTATTTTACATATTAGTTTAATTAGTTCTAATTCAAACTTAATTTTCTTGAATTTATTTCTTAATTAAAATTATTAGATTAGGTACTAGAAAAATGGTACAATATTAATAATTACACTAGTCCCTATGGAATTAACATTCAAATTTATATCCGCTATATTGTAAACTAATAAGTACACTTATATATATGATGAACCAAATCATTTAACCCACCTAAAAGAATGAAAATTTCAACTCAGTTTAGTAAACAAATTGCTTCACCCTATCCATTAAATGCACAAGTTGGCCCAACATGGAGCAAGTCAATCGGCTGACCCTCTACATAAAAAAGAGGGCGCACATGATGAGTGGACAGTCATGAAGTCATAAGTCAGACTTACAACAGATATATGACCCAAGGCTGGCCAGAGAAAACTACCTTATTTACTAGACGGGCTTATAGGTTCAAACCTGGTCAAGCTCCAAATCAAGTTGGTCCATCTAACCTAATTACAGGGTTGTCCTTACTAATGTTATAACTTTTTCATAAGATTATTTTCAAACTGAGAATCCATTAAACCAATACATCTTATTCTCCAACTCGCATGGAGCTCGATCTAGACAGACAACCGTTGTAATCAAAGTATAACGGAAACTTTGATATCGCAGGGAAAAGTTAGGAATTTTGGGATTCGATATTAGATTGATAATGTTGAAGAATGATGTAGTACTTATATTCAGTTATATCTATTAGAATATTAATGTTGTAATTTAGTTGAGGTTGTTGCAATAATAAATGGGCAGATGCCGCAGTAAGCAGATATTCCAATGGCTATTAAGGAAGAAAAAGAACAGTGAAATAATACTTAAAAGAAGGCTCTTAACTAACTTCATAATGAAAATAGATACTACAGTGGATCAAAAGTTTACCACAAAAACTATCCATTATCAAGGGGCACAAAATTGGCTGATTAAACCTGAGAGAAAAAACTTGGTGCCATATCCAAAGTGATTAAACAATTTACTCTTCACCAGATGCTGCTTCGTTCTTCTGGTTGTTGTGTTTCCTTGCATGCCTCTGGTTCCTCAAGAACTTAGGGTCCATCTACACCCAGAAAAATGACATTATTAATTCTAGGAAATGTTGGAGGTTATAGCTTGTTTACAGATCATACTCATATATTAACTTTTTATTGCAATTTTATTACCCATTAACTGAAGAAAAAATAATGTGTCTGATTCCAAATCTAAAAATTGTTTTAAAACCTTGTTTTTTAAGATTATAAAAGCATCTGCTTTCTTTCTTGGGAAATAACAAATCCTTATTCCTTTACTATTATCACTTCCTAGATTCTAAAAGCCTCAAGCCAGTCATCTAAAGATTAAACCTTGGAAATTTCCTCAATTTTACTAATCAACGTCAGGATTCTTCCGCATACAAACAAAGTCCAGCATCACTACTATCAAAATTGAGAAAATAACTAAGAAGGCTGCTAAGGCAACAACACTTCTAGAAGCAGTTTCTTTCTTTTCTAACCAGAAACCATTTCCAATCTGCTTTTCTACATACCAACAATGATTAATTCAAGTCCTAAATGCATGGAAAGCATTCACCAAAAACTATTTCACCCATTTAGTTTTTATGTTGAATACACAAATAAGCCCTAACTTTTGCATGGCCCTAAGGAACTCATTTGTGCCCTTAAACTCCTAAACTTTCAAATTTCACCAACTGAGGCCCAGGCATAAAATTTTTTTCAAAAATAGTTAACAGTGCATTGTTTAGTAATGGTAGATCTTAGGAGAATGCATGTATTGTACCTGGTAATGATAATTAATTTCAGACTCAAATTTCACATAGCATATTTACTTGACAAAGCCTGGCAGTGGTTGCTTCTCACCACACAAATAAAAGGAAAAAAAAAAATCTGCCACCAATTATGCAAATGCAAATGTTCTCCATGTTTTTGGCCTTGATTTTATTTTTTGACAACTGAAAGATGGTCCATGGTAGGGCCTCTAGGACCAACCTACGCTCATCCAACCTGAGAGTGACCCTATTACACCCAAGCCAGAACTTTGTAGTCCAGCGTGCCACCAGTGCCAATAGTAGCTGGTTCCAAGCAACTAGTTCAGATCTTTTGGGAAGCTATTACTCTGTGTCATCCAGCAAGTTACTTAATTTGACTAAAGTTTCCCTGCCTCCATTCATACCCCTCCCAAGCACTAATTCCTAGTATGATAAATTGATAATCATCTAGTGCAGGGCCTACCAATTGGTTTTTCATTAGCGGATAAAGTTTGAATCGGCAGAGATATGAGCGGAAAGTTGAACATGAAGGGTAGAAGTTTATCTGATTAATTTTAATCTTCATATTCCAGCCACTTTAACGCAGCTCCTGACACTTCTGCCACAATTCCAAAACACGAGGTAACCATAGCTTAAAAATTCATCCGCGGTTCGAAGCCACGGAACAACATATGCCCATTTTATCATACAGTTAAAAGTTTTAGAATCACAACAGCAAGCACATCCCTTCCTATTTCTTTTAATTATTTGTCACATCAAGTGCAACCCAATACCACAATTTATATCTAGCCAGTACATGGGTTTTTATAGAGTGATTCATGTATCCGAAGCTAGCCAGTTAAAAGATGTAAGAGAATATCTCCAAAACAAATCATAAACGCGTAAAAGAAATACCAAAACCCTAAAAGATAAGAACTTAAGAGTAAAATGTGATAGTAATACCCCTTTGGTTGAAGTGTGACGGTGCCTTCTGGGCTTTTTGATGCCGTTCTTATGAGCCTAGTATGATTGGTTGTGAGCTGTGTGATTCTTCGATTTCGCCATTACTGTTGGAAAATTAAGATCGTGCTATGGATCAATCGAGAAAGCAGTGAGCAATTGAGAAAGATTAGAGAGGAATTACCTGAGAACCGAGAAAAGAGAAGCAGCAAGTACTAAGGTTTACGAAACCCTAACACCGACAAGCGACAAACCGTGCTCGTCTGATCTCGCTAGGCAACACTCATTTACGAATTTACCCTCCCATTTCCTCGATTCATTTTCCTTTATAAACATCTACATAGAAATACATCAAAATTACAAAAATATTCTATATGTCGAAAATAGTATACTTACATCCTTAAAAAATATTTAAATTATAATTTATTTCCTTCAATACAATTTTACGTTCCATATATCCTTATAATTAATATCTAAATCTGTATCCTTTACAAATATCAACCGGCATATTAAGCATTGTTCTAGGTTTAAAATTAATATATTGAATAATACTCAAACTATTAGGAGAAGATCTATTTTAAACCTATGGAATATTAGTTGAAAAAACTAAACATTAATTAAATATATTAATTCTTATATGTTTTATGATGTATTTATATAGTTGATAATATAAAAATAATAACCTAGAATTTTGAAGAGAATATGGTTAACCCTTGAATTTCAATTGTGAAAATTTACCTCTTGTTTTTGTTGAGTAGATCAAATTTGTCCATTATAACACTATTATTTGAAATATAGGTAACATTTGGTTGTATAATTTTTGTATCATTAGATTGAACAAAAAAAATTATCTTATATTTGGTTTATAACTTTACTTAATAATTGGATAAAAAATTGGGTTGATGGATTGGATGAAAGGCTTAGATCTTGCCTTATCTATACTATGCACAAAAATGAAATTTATTTGATAAAAATAAAAATATTTTATATTCTTAAAAATATCCTTTATATTGTAATATTGAGTTAATTATTATTATTTTTATTAAATATTACAAAAATTATTTATTTTATAATATAAATAATCAATTTTTTAATAGTTAGTAAATTTACAGCTTTTTATTTAATATTATATATAATTTGTTTAATCATATGAATTTAATAATTTGTTCAAATCGTATTTTAAATAATATAAAAATATAATTAAAGTACATATTAGATAATATTAAGGGTATAAATGTTAAAATACAATAACGAGTTTAACACTTACGTATATCGAATAAGGAATAATATAAAATTTTATATTTAATACTGTGCAAACTAAACATAATATAATAAGCTTATATTATTTAATCCTTTTAATACTTATTCTATTAAGTCTAATTTAATTCTTATAATTAAATGCTATAATGAAGTTATAACCTTGATGTTAGCCGTCTCTATTAAAATTGTGTTATTGCTACTTTCTCGATTGTGTTGAGCTTAATTAGAAGAGAAATCTGTGTTAAAGGGTGTGACATCTATAAAAGTGAATAATTATGTGTTTTGGATGCTAGAATTCTAACGTTGGAATTAGTAAATGTACAAGGAAAGAGAATGATAGCAATAGCATTAATATGCAAATGGAGTTTAGTTTTTGGATACCTTACATCGAGTGCTTCCACAGAATCATGGTGTTATGGATGGTCGTCATGTTTTCAGTTTTATCCTCATTGAAGCGTGCTTACATAAATTATCAGTAGATTGCATTTCACTTTATAACAGCTAATTTTCAATCGTAACATCTCTTCAACAATATGAGGTAGTTTCCCTTTTCTTTCTTTTCAATTTTTTCATCAAGTGGAGGGGCATATTTGAATCATTTTTCCAAAATTGTGGTACTTATTCGTCGAGTGCTTAAATTATATTTTCCTCAAAGTTTCAGGGTCTATTTCTCCATTTGCTCTTCATATTTATAATTTCATAAATTTTGAACATATAATGCAAATAATCTCTTTTCAAGGTATAATGGTCTTATTATCCGTTACAATATATCCTATGAATATTATTTAAAGGAAAAAAAATAAAAATTATAAAATTATGAATTCTGAGAAAGAAGCGATTTCAAATGTTATATTTTTTAAAATATTTTCTTAAGAATGGTATTTTCAAGATTTTCTTTTTTTTTTTTCCTTTTCCCGTATTATTTCCATGCGACTGATTGATGGTAAATTATTCTATTTGAATCAGGTAATGGAAAAATTGTATCACGTGCATAAAATGTTTGACACATCTAGTTTCCGTCCTCGCATACGACCTATCTAACCCATCAATTGGCAGTTGTACGTGTCACGTGTTCATTGTGCGCATTCTTCAACGTCTACTTTCGTATGGGCTTGTAGACATCCACAATGTCGCGTCATGTTATGGGTATGGCAATTGGCAATTAAAAAAGAAAATAAATTGACCATAACCATATGCATTGTACCGCTAATAATTGATACTCTAAAATAAGGTAGGTCGCGGGCATACTTTTTTCCGAATTTACTTTCACATAGTAGAAAATAGGCATAATGTTTTAATGTACCGTTCCCTACGTTGGAAATTTGGTGCTTTAACTATACAGAGTACCCTATATTCAACTTATATAAATTATTAAATGAAATGTGATGAATTTAAAACATTATTATATATATACATTCTAAATTTAAAAACAGTCAAAAAGAAATAAAACTATAGGTTATAGCTTAAACCTATCACTTATAAGAAATCTTAAAGAATTTTTTACTTTTCTTTTTGTTTTATTTCCATATTTCTATTATTTGTCTCTTGTATCTTGTTTCTTCTTATTATTAATGTTAAGCTTTTCATAAGATGTTGTACCTGTGAACTTATTGTAATGGATTTGATATCCTATAATTTAAATAAGTGGACTAAAATATCTAATAGATATATGGTTTGGATAGATATAAAGTATGTCTTCTTGATATAAGTGTTATTTTATCACTTTTGTTTGGTTATATCACTCTTTGTCCATGACTTTCATGATACAAATTTTGTGTGTCACTATTCTAAGTTGTGTAGAGCGTTCATTCATGTAATTTGAATAAACAGAATGTTATAGAAACATCCATATGTTTAAATTTTAAAAAATTTACTCATACTTTTAATATTGTAAAAATATAATGGAAAAATTTATAAATTTCATAGGATATAAGTCTCCAGGTGATTTTAGGTATTGCAAGGTAGGTTTCAATTCTAATTCTTAGGAAATTATACTTACAATAGGGTAGCATACAAGCGAAGCCTTATACACCATGCACCTTCTATTTGTTTATCCTTGCAGTTAAGAGATAATAAGATTATTTCCAATTTTTAATGAATATATTTCAAAATAGTTAATAATTATTTTTGGTTATTAGTTAATGATTTTGGGTCTCACCATTATTTTTTTTAACCAACTACTATTTAATACAACTTTTTTATTATTATTTTTAGGAAAGGGAAATATTCATCCAATTATGAAATTAGTGTTTATGGGTGTGGGAGTACAAATGCAAGAATCAGGTTTGTGTCGGGTTGCGCTATATGTTACTGAGGAGAATAACTTAAGTTGCATGTACGAGATGATTGAGTGAGGAATAATAGGGAGTAGGAGCAGGTAATTTCAAAGGCTTGAATATAAGTTGTGATAGGTGAAAGAGTTTGATAGTATCAAACTCCATTATGAATGATGAATTAAATAGTTTCTTGAAACAATTAGATGATTGATTTTTTGAGATCGAAATCTGATAGCATGACAATGTTTGTGCGAAGATCTCTCTTCTCTAAATAAGGGAGGGAGTGGGGTATTTATCGGAGTTGACCATTAATCTCATTACTCATCGATTGAAATGTGATGATGATTAGTGAGTAGAATTGATCCCTTCTTTTTTATGAACCTCAAATGGACATTTTTCATGAGTTCAAGCTTGATAAAGGTCTTATTTAATGTGAACCAAATTTAGAAAAGTTAGTATTGGATGAGCTAATCTAACGAACACTACTCAAAGTTCACTATGTTAAATCTCTCTTGATTATCTCTATTTTTTTCTTCCTTTTTTTGGTAAGAACCTTAATTATCTCAAATATACGCGCTCAATTCTCTAAGTCTCATCACCTTGGCCCAAAGAATTAAACCTAATTAATTAATGGACTTAAAGTTTAATTTAGGATTTAACCCTCTATAGTATTCATATCACTTGGTTATAAGGATTTTGGGATTTCTCGTTATTAATCGATACCGAAAACTATTAGTAACAAGTTGTGATAGGTGAAAGAGTTCGGTAGTATCAAACTCTATTATGAATGATGAATTAAGTAGTTTCTTGAAACAATTGGATGATTGATTTTTTAAGATCGAAATCTGATAACATGATGATGTTTATGCGAAGACCTCTCCTCTAAATAAGGGAGGGAGTGAGGTATTTATAGAAGTTGACCATTAATCTCATTACTCATCGATTGGAATGTAATGATGATTGGTGAGTAGAATTGATCCCTTCTTTTTTATGAACCTCAAATGGACACTTTTCATGAGTTTAAGCTTGATAAAGGTCTTATTTAGTGTGAAGCAAATTTAGAAAAGTTGGTATTGGACAAGCTAATCTAACAAGCTCTACTTCGAGTTCACCATGCTAAATCTCTCTTGATTATCTCTATTTTTTTTTTCTTTTTTGGCAAGAACCTTGATTATCTCAAATATACGTGCTTAATTCTCTAGGTCTTGTCACCTTGGCCCAAAGAATCAAACCTAATTAATTAATGGACTTAAAGTTTAATTTAGGATATAACCCTCTATAGTATTTATATCACTTGGTTATAAGGATTTTGGGATTTCTTGTTGTTAATCAATACTGAAAACTATTATTGTGATATTATTTGACAATTCTAAATGTTTGGTAATAATAGAAAAAAAATTGAAAAAAATTGAAATTAAATTAAGGTTATATCAATTAACCTAATGACTCAAATAAATAGGTGTTCAACTAGCTTTACTGGGTAAGCTGGCGTATAATGTAGATAAGCTAAGGCTAGTATATGTATGTAGAGGGCTAAATTTGAATCTATGCCTTAAGCCTAATAATTAAAATAGATTTGACTTTTTAGATTAAGGTGATAAGGCTTAGAGAGTTAATGTCATATATTTTTGGGATGATCAAGAGAGATTTGACATGATAAGCTTGAAGTAGGGCTCGTTGAATCGGTCCACCTGATATGACCTTTCTTGACTTGGCTCACACTAATAAAATAAGGTCATTTGGGCTTAAACCTATGAAAATAGTCCACTTGAGATTTATTTATAAAAGACTTCAATCTTAGCTGTTGATTAACATCATGATCCAACGAATCGAATCAATTACTATTTCCTATAAATACCCTATTCGCTTCCTCATTTGAGGAAGAGACAAATTCTAACTAAATGCCATTACTTTGCTGGAACTTTGTCTTAAAGATCAAATATTTAAATATCTCAAGAACACTACCCCGTTCTTCATTTATTGTAGAGTCCGATGGCATCACACTTCTCTACTTATCACCTTACGTACTAGAACTTACCAAGATTGTCTATTCCTCCTCTCTATCCTTCCTCCTCTCTATCCTACCTCACTCGATCATCCTATACATGTAGGTCAAGTTATTTCTTTAGTCATGTGTAACGCGATTTGATGCAGTACGCATGTGACCCTTACAATTTGAACCCACATTTTCTAGCAACTCTATTGGAGAGGAAGACTTGACATCTACATGATGGTACCCCTAAAAAGAAGACTTGTCGATCCTATAGATAGTAGGAACTAAGAATAAGACAATAATGTTATCATCAATAACCAAAATCCACCTCCAATTGAAGGTATGATTTAAGGAGATGATACTCAAGAAGGTGCTCTTGACAATGCACAACTAGCGTGAGAGCTCCAACAAATTAATTGGAATCTAAATGAACTCAGGGCTATGTTTTCTCAATGTGTACCTATTTTAGCTACTTTCGTTGTTGCATAACAAGGGGCAACCGTCCCTCTAATGTAGTGCAACAATACGTTACGCAAACTTCTCAGTCACTTAATCCCTCAATTACTAGTGAGTAAAAAGCTCTTAAAGCTAGAGCAACTTCCTCTGGTGGAGCCTGTACCCACGTAAGATACCTTGCCTGAAATGATAAATCAAGGAATTCAAATAGGAGGTTTATCGTCTTCATGTATCATCTCATGTGTTACAATTGTTGAATCTGTGCACCTTACCTCTATGAATTTAGCTCTAGTAAATTTTATGCTTGTGAATTTCATTAACCCTATTCCGATAATGCTAGTAAGGATAGAAACATCTATTCAAAGGGCTTTATTTGTCACTAAAGAGAATTTAGATGTGTATGTGAGGGAAATATGCGAAAAATCCACATCAAGTGCGTTGGAATTGAAACTCCTATACTATTTGCGCATAGTTATGAAACCTTATCCAAAGGATTATGTAAGTCATTGAAGAATTGAGCTTTATTAAAATAATTTTTGTCTAGTCTAATATAAAATAGATTTTTTATCTAAATTATATTGGGTTGGATTAAATTTATAATTTATTAAGTAGACTCTTGAGCTAAATTAAATCGGATTGGATCAGATCGGGCCTGATAAATAGAAAGCCCAAATGGGATTTCTAGAAGCTAGGTCAAATCTTCATCGTATCTCTCGTTTGGTAAAGATCAAATCCATAATTAAAACGATACTAAAATTTTGATTGAAGGCTTATAAATAGCTAATCGGTACGTGACGTTAGGAGACAATTTTTTTTTTTAGTACACAACCCTAAATACACATCTCACAATTCACTCGTACCACCATAATTAATCAATCTCTACGCTACAGTCCGTACCTCCCCCCCCCCCCCCCCCCCCCCAACAACACATAATTAAAATCCAATTTCTAAAGTTGACGAAATCCAATTCCAATTCCATAGTTAAAATCCAATTTCCGAAGTTGACAAAATCCAATTCCAATTCCACAATCTAGCATCCCAATCCCCTTGACGAAATCTAATTTCAATCCAATTTCCAAATGCAATCAACCAAAGCTACGTCCCCAATGGCAAATTGTCTGAATCCTTGACGCTATCCTAATAAATGAAGTCTGAATTTCTGAAGTCCTGCCGCGTCCTCAATCCAACCGAAGCCCCAATCTTTTGACTTTAACGAGATCCCTTAACGTTGATAAGCTCCAAATTGTTGCACGAAATCAACACGCTTGATGCCCCTGCCATAATCTAAGTACAACCGAAATTCACAAACTAATCGAACGACCAACGTTTGTCCCTCGCCACCAAATTCCTCAACGACTAGGAAGCACCATCCCTACTTGAGCACAAGCATGATCCATTTCTTGATCACGATGCATGATCAACATGCGTAACTCGATTCATTGGTAAAAATTATTTTATTTCATTTTGTTATTTATTTTATTTTAATTCAATTATTTTTACTAATTAATTTTTGTTTTAGTGCAGGTTTTTATTATTATTATTTCCATATTGTTCGCTTGATTATTTAGATAATCTTGATTTTCAATAAAATTTAGTTAAATTGAGTTTTTAGTAAAATTGTGTTTTTTTTTTTTTAAATAATAAACGTATCTTTAGTGTATCTTGCAGATGAGATACGTATCGAGCTACATATCTTATGGTTAAGAGTTAGAAAAGATATGTATCTAGTAGTTAAGATTTGGAAAAGATACGTACGAAGATACGTATCTAACCGTATTTTCAACATATTTTATAATAGGATTTAGAAAAGATATCTTTTGATACGTAGTGTTTTAAAAAAAAAAATACACCTTAACCAAAATTTTCAAAAAGATTTAGTTAATTAGGGTTTTCTTTAATTTAGGAAAGTTAGATTTCTTAGGTTTTTTTTTAAATAATAAATTTGATAAATAAATGTAAACATGACTCAGTTTTTGAAATAAAAAGAATTCACCCACTAAATATTTTATAAAAAGTGAACTATGGTCAGTTTGATCCCAACTAGTTGGTATGTAGGCACCTTTATGACAACCACATAAAATATAAAAAACCTTTTTCCTTTTTTTTCAAAAATTCATAATGAAAAAATTCACTTTAGTTATCTTTTGTATATTTAGGTATATTTTAGTATTATTTTTCAGGAAATTATAAAAAATAAAAAGCCTATCAATTTTTTTTTAGTTTTTATATAGTGACTTAGTCTTAATAGGTTAGCCCTGAATCCGGTTTTTTCTAGTTTAATTTTTTAAAAATCGTTTTTTAGAAAATCCATAGATTAATGGCTAAATTAGGGTTTTCCCATCCGAAAACTTTAATTTTATTTTTACTTGTTGAACTAGTTGGTGACTTTAATTTTTTAAATTTTTTTTAAGAAAAGTATTCCCTTAGCTTAATGTTGAGTAATTTGTATTAAGCGGATTAGGCTTAATATAGGTTAAATTAAAGAAACTGAAATAGGGCTTGACAGAATTGACGATTCCATTGGAGAAGCTTGGTGGGCTAGCTATGTGAAAATTAAGAATTATTGATGGGCTTTTGTATTATTTTTCTTTAATTGTATTATAGTTGTACTAATTGTTTTTTCAGTGATGTAGGCGCTAAGAAAAAAAAAAAACTTGGCCCAATGTGCCTTTTTGAGGAATTACCGGGGGGGGAGCGTGTTCCTTTTATTTTCAGTAATCATTTATGTGTTTAGATGTGATCGGACTTAGGCTACCTTAGGATGGGCCACTATTGTGTAACCTTTAGGTCATTGGGGTCATTACCCTTGTATGATGGTGATAGGCGAGCCCACTCAAGCTTCAATATAGTTTAGTAGGCTTCTCTTTGGGAAGCTTTGAAGCTATAGAGCTTGAGACTCATAAACACCATCTTTTTTGCATTATCCTCTTCGAAAAAGGGGTAGTTATTATTAAATTATAGGAAAAGCTCAATTAATTTGCAGTCGGTTCCATTTTCTTCTTCAAAAAAGGGGAAAGTTAAAAAAGAAAACCCAATAACCCTTATATATAAGTATTTGCAAACTTCATTTTTTAAAAAATCCTATTTCAAACTTACTTATATATAAGGGTATTTCCCGACCGCAGATTCATAATACTTCCTATAATTTATTAATTATTGACACCAATTGCATTAAATGCATGTGTAGCATACTGTATCTCTTTTATTTGATTTCATTTTGTTAATGCTTGTTTCCATTTAATCGCTTTCATTCCTTGTATTATATGTGCTTTATATTTATCGATTCTTAGTGAGTGAAATGTTGAGTAATTTCTAAGAATTTTTTTTAAAGAAGTTGCAAAATTATTAATATCATATTTAACTTTATTGTAAATTTACTGGTTTCGTTGTAAATAATTGCTACATTTTCTTTTATTTATTTATTTTATGTAATTTAGATATGGAAAGTCATGGTAGTATTAATCCATAACCCATTCATGAGGTCCAGTTGGATAAGTATTCCTTCCCTGAGGCCATCTTGAGAGATTGGTTGAACCGGCTTTTGCTCGCCATGCAAGATTATATTCGTAAGAAGATTGGTCTAGTTATGTCCCTCATGCAGGTCCAACTCCACTAGCCTCTAATTCAAGCCTTTATTCATTACTGGGATTTAGAATCTACAGCTTTCAATTTCGGGCTACATATGTTGACACCGACTATAGAAGAGTACTCGCAGCTGCTTAATGCTTTGCTTCTCGAAGCAGGCATAATTGTCCCAAATCTTAGAATTCAACTCGAGAAAGCCTTCTTGACCTTGCTAGGAGTAAAAAAGTTAGCCTTGGCACCATACTTATCTTTAGAGGGTAAGAAGTGTCTTAACATCTTAAGATTAATAGAGTGGTTCTCAAGCCTAGACGCTTATTAGAGATATCGTCAGATCTTTTGTAGGGGATACGAATCGTGGGTGAGAAAAGGGTTAACACCTTTATCGTAGCAGTGTTTGGGACAATACTATTTCCCGTTAGATATGGTCAAGTCCATTAGAGGGCAGCTTAACTAGTGACTCAATTCTTTGTCGGTAAATCCTATATATCGACGTTATTGGCAAAACAGTTCAAGACACTTATCCACTTGAAGAAGCAGGGGCATGGGTACTTCACGGCTAACTCTACAATCCTTGCCGTGTGGTTTTTCAATCACACACAGGGGTATGGAGGGAATCTTCTCAGAGAGTTCTTGACTCAAAATATGAACCTAATTGACGACTTTGCTCGCTACCTTAAGATACTAACTGAAGCTCAGTTTAAAGGATAGGTATCAGTTATTAGCAAGATGTAGCCAGTAGATTTTATGTGGATAGCTACATGAAGCCACTACACTCAAGCCGTCTTAGGATGCGTTGACTATGCAGGGGTTACCCTTATCGGTATTATGGGTTGTACGGGAGATTTCTCAGTTTGTATCACTAGACAGTTAGGTCCGCTTCAAGAGATAACTTACGGAGATTCTTTAGATGTTGTTGTATTTAGTTATTAAGATCCTTATTTACCCATGGCTACTCTGAATCAACGATTAGCAGAACTTGTGAAGCTGTAGGAACAAAAAGAAGTTAAGAAGATAATCAACGTGGGAACTTTGAGGAACAAAATTGGAGAATACTGGGCTACCAAGCAGTTCATCTAGTTCAGTTGGAGAAGACTGGAAAGATACGGTATGAAGTTCCAGACGTATTCGGACACGGGTCAGAACCAGTATATCTTTCACCTACCGAGATACCATACGGGCTATAGTTGAAGCCTAGTTCCAAGAAAGTAGACGAATCATTGAAAAGTTAAAGCTGGAAAATGAGAGATTGTTGGAAGAAAATCAATTCTTAAGGAGTAAGATTCGAGAAACAGATGTTACAATCCGAAAGCTGATGAGAGAAGTTGATGAAGCCCGTCCCGGTCAGATCCGTCAGTTCTTATCGATATAAGATTTAAGTGTTTAGAAAGATTGATTAGGAGTTTTTTTCTTTCTTTCTTTCTTTCTTTCTTTCTTTCTTTTCTTTTAGTCCATTGTATAGGTTGGATTTTACAATTATTAATAAATTTATAGCTTTATTAAATGAAAACCTTTATTGATTGTGCAGTTTTTTGCTCATTTTTTTTTATTTTCTCGATAGTTTCCTTAAAATAGAAACAAAAATAAATAAATAAAATAAAGAAAACAGCAAGAAAAAAAAAACTTCAGTACCAACTTTTAAAATTTTTTTTAGGCATGTAATTATGGAATTATTATTTTTTTTTTAAAGGCTTTCTAACATTTTTTTAAAAAGGAGGAAATTTTAAAAGATATTTTATGATAAAAAACAGTTTCATGATAATTTTTTACTTAGTTGATTTCTATTGTAATGCCTCACATATACCATACTATTAGAAACTAACAAAATAAAAAAAAAATCAAAAAGACAAAAATGATTTAACTATCAGATTCCCATTGTAAATTATTTCCCATCTTAAAGTTATCAATCTTGTAAATGTCTAAGTTTTTGTTCTTCATATTTATCCATTAAATTGTCATGCTCTTAATAGAGCTTTCTTTACGAGTCGTCACCTTTATGTTATATTTTAATGAGTCTCTTATTATAAAATAATTTCTGCTTCCATATCACCCTTGTAATATAAATGCCATCCTATGTCCTCAATTGTAAGTCCTAATATTTCCAGTTTTTTTAGATTTGTCGATGTTAATATTAGGCTATTTGTAATATAAAATTAACATTGATTTTTTCTTTTCAATAAAAGTTCCAAAATGAATGTTTTCAAAATTAATAACTTGATTTTTTTAAAAAAAAGTGGAAATGCAGTATTGCTAACAAAAAGGGATTCTTATAGGATTTGAAAGATTGCCTCATAAATGGTTTGGCCTAACTTGAAGCTTGTAATAACTCATTTTAGAAAATTAAGATGTTTAAAGCTATTGAACAGAGAATAGTTGTAATAGAAGGGGTTATGAGCAAACAAAAGAAACAAGTCGAGGCCATAACTCATACCCAAGCTCAAGTGCCTATTGATGCCTCATCTCAGGTAGATGAATCTAAAGAATTGTAGGTTCATGAGCCCATTACCAATATGATATAAGGTTTGGAAATGTTGTTAAGAGTAAATTTGAATGGTCAAGCCCAAGAGGCATGTTACTACTAGGGTCTAGAAGAAAGGGTTGCAACCCTAAAAGAAAAGTTAGCAAAGTTAGGAGAAAGACTTGCGGGTATAGAAATGGAAATAGGTTATGAGCTCAAGTAGCTTAGAAACTTACATCCTAATACGAATAAGAAGTTACTGCCTAAGTATGAAGATGATTCAATGAAAGAGAAATTAGGAGCGAATGTGTCGATTGGGAAAGCTTAGGATCAAGACAAGTCCGTCCACAACAAGAGGAGACAATTTATGCAGTTCAAAATTCCATGTTCAAGCAATTGAGAGATGTAAGACTACTAACATGCAAAAACCTAACAAAGAAATACAAGCTAAGGGATCAAGACCCCAATAAATGGTGTGGATATCATGTGGGCCAGGAGAGGCATATTATAGAAGACTGCTAGAAAATGAAGCATAAGGTGTAAGATTTGATTGATGCCAAGATTATCTAACCAAATTTTCTAGAGGCTGATGGGTCAATTAGTAGTGGTATTCCTTCCTCAGGTTTTGAAGAAGTATTAAATAGACAACTTTCAGTATTAGGCATTGAGGATCTATTACTATCATTTGATAAGGTGGCTCACCATTTGAAGTAATTGGGTTTATTTCCGAAAGATCAATTCAACTAAATGGGCCAAGTTCAAATAAGTGATAGAAATACGGGCAAGAAGTAGAAAAGAATTTTAGTTCTTGCATTTTTTTTTCAAAATTTTCTTTCATTTTGGAGCTTATAATGGATACGAGTTATTAAATAAAGTAACTTTCATATGTATTCTTGTCTTTGTATGCTATGAAGCTAGCTTAATTCAAATAGAGGCATTTCGAATGAGTGAAAATCGATAAAGAAAATGTATACTCGAAACTTAAAACTTTCTACATAAGGGGATTAACATGTTACTTGAATGGTTTAGGATGAAACGGGGCAACCCATGTCTCAAACACCGACCCTAAACACACATGAGAGAAGAATGCCATCAAGGTGAGTAATTGGGCTCATTTCTTAAAGGAGGTCTGTTTTGAACTTGGTACACGTGCCAAAATGATATTAGGCATTCGTTTCATTATTCCTAAATACAGTTATCCCTTGTAAACCCATTTGAACCTTTAGGGGATTTTTCTTAAAATTAGCCTTGCTAAGAACCGCCTACATTGGGCCAGTCAAGAGGTTAGGGTTATTAATTTGAAGAAAAGGAGCAGACTAACTTATGCTTACCTTAGTTTTGCTAATTCGTGAGCAAATATTGTCGTAAATAATTCAATTTCTTTAGAATGAAGAAGAGCTTTAAACTATACACACCTCACTTAGGCCTGTACAGTTATTCAAACACGTTAAGCCCGTGGACTTTTCCTAAGCACTCTATGACATATACACTTCTCCTAAGCTTATACACCTTGAATCTATCTTTTGGTGCTTCAAATCCTATTAAAGTGAAAACTCAACACTGGAAGGTGACTACCTTGACTTAAGAAAAAAAAGAAGAAAAAAGGAAAAAAAAAAAAGAGATTGAAGATATTAATAAGGCGATCACCTTTAAAGAATAGCCAAATTACTAGTAAAGCTTGAAGTTCGGACTTATGATGCTATCCAAAATCTGAACACTTTAAATTCCTAAGCCCAAAAGCAAAGCCTTCATTTTATGATCCCACTCACTATATCACCCTTGATGAAACTCTTTTGACTAAAGAAAACGACTTATATTCAGTAAAATTTGCTCATGAAATTGGAGCAAGCCCATGTTTAGCTTCTCCTAAGTTCTTAGCTTGTAAACTCGGGATAGATTATATGTAATTTCTTTCAAAATTGGCCAGGTACATTAATATCCATTTACTTAAACCATTGACCAAAAGCCTTACATTGCAAACCTAGATTAGAATATATTGCTTATAAGATAGGCTACAATTTTTGGAATTAATGTTGAGAGTAAAAATAAACCTATGAGAATGTAAGGAAGTTTAATTTGACTAAACATTTTAAGTAATGATATCTATCTCCTTAGTGGAAAATTGAGGAGTTGAGTACTTTCTCAAGAATATGAATGGTCATTTATCCTAAGTTTGAAATCAGTGCTTCTAAAATGTTCAAATATCATGAATCATGCTTCGGGAAATAAGATTGAAAGAATGAGTGATCAATGGGTAACGGGTAAGCCGCCAACCCCTTATTTGTGATCTTTAGAGTTTTCGAGACTTTTTTACTTGTTAGCAGTATAATTTTCTATTAAAGAGTTTTTTTTTTATTTCTTGAAAAAAGAAGAAAAAAATTTTTCAAAAGAGAAATGAAACTTTTGAAATTATAAAGAGAGATTTCTTAAAAGGAAAAAAAAGTTAAATTATTTTAAGAAGTCATCAAAATCCCTTAAACTCAATTCACAAATCAATTTGTCAAAATTCATGAAAGTTTTCTTTCTTTCTAAGATTGCATGCTCATAGGAGCGCTATTCTATCTAGTCTTTTGCTAGGATCGATATCCTATTTAGTCTTTTTCTAGGATCGCTTACTCAAAGGAGTGCTATCCTATCTATTTCTTAGTTGGATTGTTTGCTCAAACGAGTATTGTCCAATCATTTAAAAGATCGCCTATATATGAGAGCAACGTCTCATTTTGTTTTTAATAGAATGTCATCTTATTTGGTCTTCGAATGGTCTATCCTTTCAAGTAAAACTAGTTTTTAAAATCTTGAAGAGATTTACTCTCTTCAGATTATTGACCAAATAAAAATGAATTTAGAAGAGATCTATCATCTTCGAATTCTCTACCAAGTTAAAAGAAATTGCGAAGAGATCTATCATTTTCAAATTGTCCACCCGAATCTCAAAGAAATCTATCATTTTCGGATTATTCACTAAATCAAAATGAATCTCAAAGAGTTCTATCATGTGCAGATTATTCAAGATTTCAGATTATTCACTAAGTAAAAAAAAAATCTCGAAGAGATCTATCCTCTTCGGATTATTCATCAAACCAAAACAAATCTTGAAGAGATATATTATCTTCGAATTATTCACCAAGTCAAAAAAAGAAATCTTGAGGAGATCTATCCTCTTCGAATTGTAAACCAGTTTTTTTGAAAATCTTGAAGAGATCTATCCTCTTCAGATTATTCACCAAATCAAAATGAATCTCGAAGACATTTATCTTTTCAGATTGTTCATTAAAGAAAGTTTTTTTTTTTTTTTAATTCTAGAAGAGATTTATCTTCTTCGGATTAACCAAAACGAATTTCGAAGAGATTTATCATCTTTGGATTGTTCAATAAACTAAAAGAAATCTCGAAAAGATCTATCCTCTTTGAATTATTAATCAAATAAAATACAAATCTTGAAAAGATCTATCTTCTTTGGATTGTTCACTAAAGCAAAAAGAAATCATGAAGAAATTTATCTTCTTCGGATTATTAAACAAAACAAGAAATCTCGAAGAGATCTATTCTCTTTGAATTATTAAACAAAACCAAAAGAAATCTTGAAGAGATCTATCCTCTTTAGATTATTCACCAAACCAAGAGAAATCTTAAAGAGATCTATCTTATTCGGATTATCGACCAAACCAAAACAAAACTTGAAGAGATTTATCCTCTTTAGATCATTAGATCATTCACCAAAACAAATCTCAAAGAAATCTATACTTTTCGGATTGTCCAAACCAAAACGAGTTTTGTAACATCTCGAAGAGATCTATCCTCTTCAAATTATCTACTAAACTAAAACATTTGTGAAATCTTTTCGAGATCTATCCTCTTCGGATTATCCACTAGACCAAAACATTTATGAAATCTCAAAGAGATTTATTCTCTTCGAATTATCCATCAAAACAAGTCAATTAAGCCCCCTTTAAATTCCTTCACAAAACAACATGGTTTAGCTTAGTTGGTTAGTTTAAAGTAGAGTTTGGCAAAAATGGATATTTTTTTGTCTTTGTAGCAAAGTTCTAATCGAACTTCACTACAAAGAAGGACAGTTGTAAATACTTTATTTTTGTCATTTTTTATTTTTATTTTAGTTGAGTCAGGTTTAAAAAAATAATAACAAAAAGGGAAAAAATAAAAACAAAAATAAAATAAAAACGAAAATTAAAAGAAAAAAAGGAAAAAATAAAAAATAAAAAAGAGAGTCAAGTCGAGTCTAATCGTATCAATCGAGTTCAGTCCAGTCGTATCGAGTCATATCGAATCGAATCGAATCTAGTCATATCGAATCGAGTCGAGTGGAATCGTATCGAGTCCAGTCGAATCGTATTGAGCTAAGTTGTGTTAAGCCGAGTCATATCGGATAGTTTAAGATCAAATTGGATAATAGAGTATGATTAATTTAATAAATTTTAATTCGTTAGAGAATTAGGCTTTATTAAAATAATTTTTGTCCAGTCCGATACAAAATAGATTTTTTATCTAAATTATATTAGGTTAGATTAAATTTATAATTTATTAAGTAGACTCTTGAGTTAAATTAAATTAGATTGGATTGGGCCCGGTAAATAGAAAGGCCAAATAGGATTTCTAAAAGTTAGGTCAAACCTTCATCGTATCTTTCGTTTGGTAAAGATCAAATCCGTAATTAAAACGATATGAAAGATTCGATTGAAGATTTATAAATAGCTAGTTGGTACGTGACGTTAGTGGACGGTTTTTTTTTTAGTACACAACCCCAAATACACATCTCACAATTCACTTGCACCACCATAATTAATCAATCACGACGCCACAATCCATACCCACCCCCTTGCAACAACTCATAATTAAAATCCAATTTCCAAAGTTGACGAATTCCAATTTCATATTCAAAATCTAATTTTCGAAGTTGATGAAATCGAATTCCAATTCCATAGTCAAAATCCAATTTCCAAAGTTGACAAAATCCAATTCCAATTCTACGGTATGACATCCCAATCCCCCTGACGAAATCCAATTTCAATCCAATTTCCAGACGCAATCAACCGAAGCTACGTCCCCAATGGCAAATTGTTTGAATCCCTGACACCATCCTAATAAATGAAGTCTGAATTTTCCAAGTCCTACCACGTCCTCAATCCAACCGAAGCCCCAATCCTCTAATGCTAAGGAGATCCCTTAACGCCGATAAGCTCCAAATTATTGCACGAAATCAATACGCTTGATGCCCCTGCTACAATCCAAGTACAGTTGAAATTTAAAAACCGATCGAATGGCCAAAGTTTGTTCCTTGCTACCAAATTCCTCAACGACCAGTAAGCACCATCTCGACACGAGTACGATCCATTTCCCGATCACAATGCATGATTAATACGTGCGACTCGATTCATCGGTAAAAATTGTTTTATTTTATTTTAATTCAATTATTTTTACTAACTAATTTTTGTTTTAGTGCAAGTTATTATTATTATTATTTCCATATTGTTCGCTTAATTATTTAGATGATCCTGATTTTTAATAAAATTTAGTTAAATTGAGTTTTTAGTAAAATTGTGTTTATTTTAAAAATAATAAACATATCTTGTAGATGAGATATATATATAGATTGTATCGAGATATGTATCGAGATATGTATCTTACGATTGGAATTTAGAAAAAATACGTATCGAGTTACGTACTTACGATTAAGATTTAGAAAATATACATATCTAGTAGTTAAGATTTGGAAAAGATACGTATGAAGATATGTATCTAATCGTATCTTTAACATATCTTATAATAGGATTTAGAAGAGATATCTTTTAATACATAGTGTTTTTAAAAAAAAATAAAAAAACCTTAATCGAGTTTTTAAAAAAGATTTAGTTAGTTAAGGTTTTCTTAATTCAGAAAAATTAGATTTAGTAGTTTTTTTTAAATAATAAATTTGATAAATAAACATAAACATGGCTTAGTTTTAAAAATAAAAAGAATCCACTAACTAAATATTTTATAAAAAGAGAACTACGACCGGTTTGATTTCGACTAGCGGGTATGTAGGCACTTTCGAAGCAACCACATAAAAAATAAAAAAAAAATTTCCTTTTTCTTAGAGATTTGTAATAAAAAATAATAAAAAATTCACTTTAGTTATCTTTTGTATATTTATGTATATTTTAGTATTATTTTTTAGGAAATTATAAAAAATAAAAAACCCATTAATTTTTCTTTAGTTTTTATATAGTGACTTAGTCTTAATAGGTTAGCTCTGAACTCGGTTTTTTTCTGATTTAATTTTCTAAAAATCTTTTATTAGAAAATTTATATATCAGTGGCTAAATTAGGGTAATCAATTGAGTTGGTTGGCGACTCTAATTTTTTAAATTTTTTTAAAAAATGTATTTCCTTAATTTAATGTCGAGTAATCTATATGAAGTGAGCTGGACTTAATATAGATTAAATTAAGGAAACCGAAATAGGACTCAACAAAATTCATTGAAACTCTAGAAGTATATGGCTTAGATGATGATTTGAAGTTGAAGACATTCTCAAAGTCTCTCATAGAAAAAGTCTATACTTGGTATGTTTCTCATTAGGATCAATTGATTCTTAGGGTGGAATGTTCAAAATGTTTTTAAAAAAGTTCTTCTTTACTAAAGAAAGGGTTACTCTCACTGACAAGGGACAAATTTGTTAGAGGTCTAAGGAAGATCTCATGGACTATATCGAGCGATTTAGAGAACGTTCTTTAGATATACAAGACATTTGTGATGAGAAGGAGTTTGGCCAAGATTTGTATTCAAAGAATATTTCTTAAGTATGCAGTTTATTTTGAAAATTTTTTGTTGGTTTCCATTGCGGTGTTAGTAAAAAACGCGCAAAGGACTGGCAATTCGTTGACATGAGAAAGAAATGAAATTGTATGATTTAACAAGTGGACAACTTTAGTGAATTTAACCCAAGAAGAGAATCCTAAAGGAGTAAAGAAATCTAAAAGTGAGAAGTTTGTAAACACCAAATCATCTTTGGTATACTCGTGCTCAATGGGAAAAGTGTACGCGTTACTCGACCAATGGCTACAAGATGGAAATATCAAACTCCCTAAAGTTCAACGCTTACCAACCGATAAGGAAAAAAGTGACCCCATGTTTTATAGATTCCATAGAAGTATAGGTTACCCTACAAAAGATTGTTGGACATTAAAGAAGATATTTAATGAATGTATCTAGAATGGAGAATTGATTATTGAAGATAATAGTGTTAAGAACAATCTAATTTAAGCTTACAATACTTGATGTGGTGTTATGAATGTTATTACTCATGACCTTACAAAGATTGAAAGTATAGACATATAGCCAACCGAAGTGCATGAAGTTAAGAATGGAGGGGCTAAGGTTAAGACAAGTAGAGATGACAGTATCATCATTGCTTTCTTAAAAACTTCTAATGTTAGGAATTTCTTTGATCTCATCGGCTTTGATGAAGATGCTTGGTTTGAGCCAATGACCATATTCATGAGTATTGTGCAAGGTCAATATAAGCAATATACTATAAGACATACTGTAGAGATAATGGTTTCAATGAATGAAAATGTAATTACGTTTACTAATGTTGACATGTGTACAAGGAATCCTAATCATAATTGCTCTCTATATATGGAAAGTATACTCAATGGTTATCCTATCAAGAGGAATTTCGTCGATAATGGATCCTCACTCAATGTTATACCAATGTCTACTTTTAGGGTTGCAAAAACAGACATTCAACACTTACTAAAACAACTTATCCTGTTGAACAGTTTCTATGAATCTTCCGCGAAGACAATAGGGTGCATTAAAGTAAACTTCAACGTTGGACCTATCCATAACCTCACATAGTTCCAAGTGATTGATGCTCTTACCTGCCACCATCTCCTTATAGGAAGGATATGGTTGCATGATCACAATATGATACCGTCAACATGGCATCAATGTATGAAGGGGTCATTGGGATGAGGAGGATGTCTTTATTCCTACAACAAAGGACTTATTTACACACAACGACCTACACTTTGTTGAAGCAGCCTTCTTCAATGAACATGAAGAGGCGGCATTGCAAAATGTAAAAGAACGTCTTAATGTGTTACTACCCATGATGGAAGAAGCTTTCGCTGGAGCATCTAAGGAGAAAAGGATGTACGGTTATCATGGAGTTGCAAAGAAACATAAGTGAACAAATAATATTATGGAAATTGAAGTTGCTTCATAAAAAGAGGTATTAAAACTACTAAGAGCAGATGATGAACTTACTAGTTTTCGCTCTTCTCTTCTTTTTTCTTGTTATATGTAAATGAAGTGATAGTCACTTCTTATTAATGAAATAAGTTTCTTTCTCTATCACTAATATTGTTCCATTTGTATCTTTTTATTGCCATTGTCGTTGTTGAGTAAGAGACTTGTCTCTTAAGCATGCAAGGCTAATCCCACAGAACAATTTACATCTCATTAGGAGCATTTAGACCTTTGTAGACACCTAATTTTTGCTATCTTTTATTTTTTCCATAAGGTAAAGGGTCATAAATTAAGAAAAACATTAAAAAATAGGAAAATAAGAAAAAACCCAAAAAATAAGAAATTTAGAAAAATACAAAAAGAAAGTAGAAAATTTAAGAAAAAAAAATCTAGAAAATTAAAGAAAGTAAAAAAAGAAAAGAAATTTAGAAAAAAACAAAAAATAGAAGATTTAAGAAAAGCAAAAAAAATATAAAATTTTGAAAAATAAAAAAATTAGAAAATAATAAATCTTTTAGATAGTTTAGTAGAATATAATTTTTAGTTTAAATAAAATAAAAAAAAGGGTTATTAAGTTTAAGCTTAAATTTGAATATAGTCTAGGTTAACCCAGTCCATATGTACAAGATAAAGAAAAATTAATAACCCATCTGGATAAGTACTTAAACTTAATGTTACAGATGACTTAGAGATCTTAAGTTCAATCCATGGAAAGTATAAAATGCATTTTTTATTTTTTTTCTCACTTCATCGCCACGTCACTTGTCATATCATTTACCAACTTACTTCTAAGTGTGGTAAGCACACTCCTACGCGTGTTGGACACACTCTGACAAACTCTTACACGTGTAGCTTTGTATTTAGCATCACATATTATTTAGATTTGCTCAACCCAAACATAAAAGAAAATCATATTGTATTTAATATTTTTTATCCTTAACTCAACTATGATGCTTATAAATAGGGGATTTCATTTCACTACGAACCATCAACTCATCACTCACAATTACTAAATTCCATTCACAACACCATTCTCTCTCTCTACATGGCTCCTTTTTCTAGGATTCGTGCGAACTCCAACCTGATCTGGCTTTGGTTTGGTTTGGTTTTAATTTATGTTTTGTTCTCCGTATTTTGTTTTCTTTAGTTTATTTATTCTTGTAATATTGTACTTGTTGTTGTTGTTATGACTGTATTCTATTTGCAATTGTAAAAAGAAAAACAATAAAAAAGAAAAAGAAGAGAAGGAAAAAGAAAAAAAAAAGGAAAAGGCTTAGTTTGTTTGGTTTACTTATTTTTATGTTTTAGTCAGAAATATACAATAAAAAATAAAAATAATATAAAAAGGGATAAAAAAATAATAATAATGAAAAATAAAGATGTCCTCTCACTTAAAAAATCCTTTTTTTCAATAAAATAAATAAACTCTTTAGGCATGTTTTCCATAATACGGACATCTTTTTTGTGATTCAAATATCTTTTCTATGATTTATACTTATTTTTCATGGTTTAGGCTTCCTTTTTATGATTTATTTATTTATTTTCTATAATCAAGCATGTTAGCTATGATAATTGCATATTTTATGGAAAGTTACATTTAGGTATTTTAAGATTTTTCTAAAAAGTTTTATTATTTAGAAAATTTTTTTCCAAAGGAATAAAAATAAATGGACCTTTTTTCAAAAATTAGAATATTTTAGAATTTTCTCAAAAATAAAATCACTAAATTAGGACCTTTTTCTCTTAGGCATTTTTTTTAAATAAAATGAAATGACTAAGAGACATAAACTTAGCCGTTTTCTAAATTTAAAATCAACCAACTCGCTAATATTTTCGAAACGAATTACTAAAGTTTGATCTTGAATAGCTAGTACATAGGCACCTATATATATGGGGCGACTTAAAAAATAAAAAAATTATTTTCCCCTTTTAGTAGTTAATTCTTTAAATCCTTATTTTTTGTAAATAGGTATAATTTCAATTATAACTCGTAAATAAATGTCATTAAAAGTAGTACCTATTTAAGGTTTAAAAATTAGCACCCGGATCTAAATATTTGGTATTCAAAAATTGTTTTAACAAAAAATTGGTTTTATTGAAAGATCAGTAGCTAAGTTATAATCAACTCACTCAATTGATTATAGCTTAACTCTTTTTTCTGACTTCAGTCGAGTAGCGACTTCAAAAACGTTTTCAAATATAAAAGAAACGGTTTTCTTTAAACCTTAGTCAAGGGTTAGTATTAAATGAGTAGGGTTTAATATTGATCAGTTTAAAGAAAACTAATTTATATAAAATCGGGAGGAAAAAACCAAGCTCGACAACCTTTTTGATTGTTTAAAAGAAAATCGATAGCGAACATAACATCTAATTTACGGATTGTTGCTGCTTGGTCAAGAGCTTTGACTCCCAAGAGCACGATGATGAATTTGGCTTATATGTACAGCTTTGTAAGAGCATTGCCTCTTAGGTGCAAACAAGCTGTAGCAATCTTGCATATTTATTATACTGTCCAGTTGATCCAAATGTTTCTTACCATTAAGTAATGGAGACAATCCTATTGATGAGAACATTGACATATTGACACTTCAATCTAAGTAATATCCTAGTAAGCCATATTACACAGTCAAGTAGTAGGGAATATCCCCTTAACTAATGAGAAATAATTATTGATCCCAAGCAATTAGTGTCACTATCGTTGCATATGCGCGATTGAACGCTTCTTGAAAGGGATCTTTTATATATTAAGCAAAAAGGCTTGCCTCAATGCATGAGATGGCATAAGGGATGAGTTTAAGTAGTCTTACAATTATATCTATTCTATAAGATGCCCCTTAGATTGAAAAGTTTAAGCAGTCTCAAATTATGTCAATCCAAAATTTGAATCTCATGATTATTTAACACTAACTTAACTAGGTTGAGCCTTTGCTCCCTACTGTGTAGTGTTGTTAAAACAAAAAAGAGAGATAACAAGGTAATCTTGTTACTTTACACTAGACAACATCGCTGCTTAGTTGATGCATTGCTCTTAAGTACGTGAAGTCTTAAAGAACAAAGTTGCTAAGGGGATTAAAGTAATCGCATTACATTAACTTCCAGCTATCGCTCCTAAGAGCACAATGACAAGACATCTTCATAAATGGATTTTATTACTATTGATTCTCCATATTTAGTCATAACTCATATTTACAAGAAAATAGAGTTAAATTGTTTCATATAAGGAGATTATAATGGAGGGCCTAAGTTAGCATTTACTCTTACAACTGTTGCCATGAAGTTAAATCAATGTGATCCATTGGAGCTATTGCCGCTTGTAAAGATTAAGGGACTACAGTACAACATTAGATTTCTAATGATGTCATGAAGGAATGAGGAATATTAAGACTTATTGATCTATACCATCATAACTTGTTTTGGGAAGGGAAGTTATAGTTGAATATGATATTTGAGGAGGTTATCCTTGCATGATTACTACTCATGCCACCTACTTCATATAACACTCCTTGTACGCAATGTTCAATTGGCACACGCGCAATGCTTGATGCATGTGTATGTACAAGACTTGATACACGTATACTTGCAATGCTCAATGTATGCATATGCACGAGTCTTGATGTACGTATGCTTGCATTGCTTGATGCATTGAACTTGTGTACGATACCCTCTTTTGCAGTATGAAGGACATATATAACTATATGAAAGGATACTCTATGTAGGAGTCTATCAATTAGGTCATTCAATAAGTATGTCACCAATTTTCATGACTATTGACATTGGTCTACTTTCACTAATAGTCATTTGGTGAAAGAAGATGGGGTAGGGGTGGGGAGGTGGTGGGGTTCAATTGGAAAAGGATATATATGTGTCTGTTTGAGAAAAGCTTCTCATCATCATAACCATTCACATTGTTATTACAACTACTAAACTTTATTTAACATGGCTATATCTTCATTCAAGAAAGGAGCCTAAGACAAAGCCTATTGCATCAATTATAACAAGTTATATTTCAATTTAGCAAGTCCATGCTTCCAATCCAAACACGTAATTAACTAATGGCATAAACCACTAAATCTCTCCCAGTCTCATGTCTCTGTTCGATAGGCTTAATTCAACACACGCACTCTCTCTTAACCTTACCTCACCAAAATCCGCCCTTTTCACATGACTCTTCCTTTTAACCTCTCACTACAATATGCAATCCGCCCCACTCACCCTTTTCTTTAATATTTCAAGCCTTCTCTCTCTCTAATTAATAGTGCAACTTTCTCTCTTTGTGTTAATTCTATAGATCCAAAATTCCTAGTTCTCTACCTTCGTAAAATCTATATGCCCCATTTCCATTAAAATGTATTTCTCCTCTCAATCATGAGATTTCTATTTCTCCTCTAACTTTGTAAATGTGGAGTTGTTTTTATCGGATGTTTTGGTTACTCAAATGATGTTTACAATGTGCTTGATGAAATACATGAAAGGAATGTTAATTGTGGTTTGGTGTTATTTGAAGCTTGGCGATTTTGAGTGTGTATGGTTCATAGAAGAAATATTCAATTCTTTCTTGAAGAAGCTAATGTGTTGAGTGCTAAAGTTAAAATCAAGTGGAGAAGTAGTTGAGTATATAAGGTATAATGGCATTGGCTAAGATGCAAAAATGTAAAAAAGTCATCGAGGTGGGTTTAGATAATGCAACATGCAACATGGTGGATGGAATTTTGGGGACGATAATGATGATGCTAGTTGATTTAGAGGGGTTCTTTGATGTGCACATCGTGCTCAAGAGAAGTGTTATAAGGAGGGGGAGATCCAAGATGTAAGAAATCTATTTGAAAAGCTTCCATGTAATAATCATTGCTTATGCACAAAATGGATTATATCAAGAAGCTTTGAAGTCGTTCTCTAAAATGGTTGCGTGGTAATTATAGAAAAGCCATCAAGTATTTTGATCGGATGATAATCAGGGGTTTTGAACTAGATGAAATGACATTTCTTAGCTTATTGTCTGCATAAGGTCACGGTAATTTACTTCTTTAAATTGTGGTTAGAAGAATTTCAAGTAAGGGATACATAGTTCGACTGATTTAAGAGTGCATGGAAGATGTTAAATATCATGTTCTATAGAAAATTGTCTATGCCTATCTAAGATTTTACAATGATTGACTGGATAGGTTCATAAAGAAAAAAAAAAGAAAAAGAAAAGGCTATTAAGTTTGTTTAACGTTTCAAAGCTTTCTAGGTAGAAACTATTGTGGAAAGCATCAATAAAGATTTATTCTACAAGTATGTTCCACTTACTATGAGATGATAGGAGCTACTAGAAATTGAATTAAGCTTACCATATTTTCAAGCTAGAGGAGACCACCATGGTACTATTAGATAAGGTGGACTTAAGTTCAACAACAAAAAAAGAAAAGAAGAAGTTGCTTTTGTAAATGGTCTATTTGTTCTTGTTAATATTCAGGTTTATGGTTATACATTTCATTAACAGTCCAAGGAACACAATACGCATACAAGAGAGTAGCCAAGTGCACATATATAACAAATGAAACCATAAAAACAATAGCAGCTCATTTATTATAAATAATAGCACTCGAACAGTAGTAGATACATGGAGAATGGAAAATTTGAGATATTTATGCTAATGACCAAAGGTAGGAAGATATGAAGCAGATTGTAGTGGCATTAAGGGCCAAAATCGAGAAAGCAAGCATATGAAGTACCTATTCTCATGCCTTCTTCTTTTGGCTAAATGGTTAATTAGTAAGCTTCAAATACACATGCTACTTCTTTTGACCTTATAATGACAAGAATAGAAGTAACATAATCCTATATGTAAACCTATAATATATATATATATATATATAATAAGAATGGTATTAATGGGGCAAGAGGTGAAGTTAAAGGAAATGGAAGAGGGTGATAGAAGTGTTGAAGGATGACAAGTAAATAAGATACATATGTACTGAGAAAGCTACCTAGTGTGAAGTGTCAACGATAACCTGTAGCAACTCTAAACTTTTTGG
The DNA here is from genome assembly GCA_024138015.1 of Lumnitzera littorea. NCBI lineage: Eukaryota > Viridiplantae > Streptophyta > Magnoliopsida > Myrtales > Combretaceae > Lumnitzera > Lumnitzera littorea. The sequence continues at coordinate 17,083,073 of JAMXBB010000004.1, forward strand.
CTTTGGGCTTCAACATATTCTATTTTATTTTTTACAAGACTAACAATTGTGGCCTTTGCATTAATTCAAGTTTCAAGTTTTAGTCTTTGAACTTCAAAGACTTCTCTCATATGGCTTGTCTTCAATTTGATAAATTCTTCAATGGTTTGGCAAAACTTTGGCTCCATTGTTGGTCTTCCTCTCTGGATTTCTTTGACAGAGATATCGGGCTTCAACTATATTGATTGGTCTTTACATTTCCCTTCAATCTTCAATGCTTCTTTGTTGGTTCTTCTTCTTTAAGCTCTATAGTTTTAAGACTTCGGTCTCCTTTAATGGTTTTGTCTAAAGGAGTGCTATTATATTCAAGGGCTTTTATGTTATCTTCCATCTTCGGAATTTTCAAAACCCTTGCAACTTCAATGGTTTGAATATGTTGTTTTGAAGGTAAATAACGATTATGATGTTAAAAAAAGAAAAAAAAAAGGGAAGAGAAGGAAATGGAATCAAAGGAGAATGTGTATGAGGCGGAAGAAAAAGAAATCGATAGAGAAAGTGTATGAAGATGAAAGTGTTTGGAAGATAGAGTGTATAAAGATGCTACTGAGGATTGAAATGTACGAAGGAAAACAAAAAGGAATGAATGAAAAGCTATAAAAGAAAAAAAAGAGCAGTGGAGTCTGTTGTGAAATGAAAAGAGAAAAGAAGGAACAGAGAAAACAATAAGCTTGAGATAAGTGAAAAGAGAGTGTGTGTGAGGTGAATATAAATAAAATCAAAAGGAAAGAACTGAGGGTGAAGATGTAGAATTACATGAAGAACTGAGGTAGAACATCAATGAGAAAAGTTTGGGAAAATAGTGGAGTTTTACGAGAAGTAATGAAGATGAATGAGAAGGAATAGAGAAAGAGTGTAAATACCCGTGCTAAAGAAAATATGGAGATTGCAATGAGGGATACGAAGGAGAAAGATAAAAAAAAAAAAAGAGAGAACTGAGGAGGAAAGGATATGTAAAAGGAAGAAAATGTTGTGATAAAGAAGAGAAGGGAGGCTGTTGTTCAAAAATATTTGGTATAGAAGAATAACAGAAAATATTCCTTAATATTCTCTATGCAATTGGGTCATGACACCTCATTTGAGCATGTGATGGTGTAACAAATAGAATCATCGTAGTGCTTACGGTGAAAAAAAATGAAAGAAAGAGAAAAAGTATATATAGAAGGTTAAAAGAATACAAGCATCAATTGTGGAAAATGGGAACAAGAAGGTTGATTCAAAACCACATTTAATCTTTTGGACTAAAGGGAATTTTCTATTATCCCATTACAGGCATCAATTCTTAAGGAGAATTAATTCTTCATATACAAGTGTTTTGAGATGATTTATTCCAAACAATGGCAATGTGATGGACATACTTTTAATTCTTATGGGACATTGCAAAATTCTGAGTAGGAAAGAATGTGTGGGTGAAGACCATAGTTGGGTTATTCACACCAACGTATCCTAAGGTTATTAATGTGGCTTGCAATCGAATTGTAATTGGATATGGATATGGATGTAATTTTCTCAGTGATGGGTTAAACATTAGAGTACTTCATTGTAGATGGCACATATAATTCATTAAAGATGTGACTAGTCATGGATGCCTAGATTGTAAAATTCATACGTTTACACCTACGAATTGACAATATGCCAATGATATGGATGCATCTAACTTAGAAACTCAAAGCAACCAAGCTATGCCAATCCATCGAGATAAGAAGAATTTTATTGGATCAAATAATTCGTGTAATTGAGTTAAGGAGGCAATCGGCCCTAGAAGTGTTGTCACTAGATAATGACTTAAGGCTTTTGTGATGCCTTGTTTAATAGTGTAACCCATTATTGTCTTGCTAACAGCTTATTCTTACATTATATGTTATCAAGAAAAATGAAATGGCATGACACTCGACTTTTTTAGCATGGACTAGTATGCTTTGAGTTAACAAAGGAGGATCAAGTATATTATGAAAGTGATATGACAAGTTGCTCATGAAGAATATCTTATTTGTCTTAGAATATTTCAATACAACTTACCAAAAAAAGAAAAAAAAAACGAAAAAAAAAATCATATAAGGCATGCTCATATGGGATGTACGACACTTGTTTATATTTGAACTTAGTTGTTGAATATATTTAAATGGACAAAGAAATATCATACTGTTAAAATGGATCTTGATCACAATGTTCCTAAAAAGGAAGACAATTGGGATAAATAATCACAAAATGGACAATGACAAGTCTTATTCCAAACATTATGATTAGTACACCTATTCTATGAAATAAGTTTCGAGGATTAGGCCTAATCAAGTGCTACGATCTAACAGGATATGGGCTATGTTGTCTACACCATGGAGATTACATTCATAATATGATATGAAAGTGGTATGTGAATTGAAGAAATGAGCATGATATTAATTGATTCTCCTTATTTAAAGCTTTATAACACTGAACAATGGGCTGTTAGCAAAATGGAGTTCTCCATCAAATGTTGTGTTGTTTATTGCTCATTGCAAGAAGTGGTCAGTTTATCAAGTGTAGTTAGTCTTAAGATTGAGCTTATGAAATATTTTGCCCAGTTACAATATGGGTTATGTGACCACAATTTGAGGCATTCAACAGCTATGTGTATATGAAAACTCCACATGAAGAATTCTGCTATATTTGAAGAAAATTAAGACAATATTGATACATGGAGTCAACCCAATGAGTTGCTAATGCGAACTTAGCACATAAATTCAACTCATCGGAGTCAATAACTCATAAATCGAATCAAAGAGATGAATTAGCTTAAAAGGATTTATTTTAGTATTGTCATGGGGGCAATGTACAACTTAGTCCAGCTAAGGCATGACACATGAATAAGAGGTATTGCGAATTCACGTACTAAGCTAATTCTTAAATGAATTTGGTGACGGTTGTACAGCTGTTTAATAGCGCGTACACACCAAAGTTAATTAAACAGTTTATTCAATGCAAAAACCTCTTTTGACTCTATCCAAAGGACTTTGGTTGAGGGGAAAAATGTAAAGGACTGATATGAATTTGGGCCTTAAGCTATTAAAATGGATTTGACTCTTTAGGTTAAGGTAATAGGGTCCAGAGAGTTAAGGCTATATATTTTTGAGATGATCAAGGAAGATTTGACATAGTGGGCTTAGAATAGAGCCTGTCGGATTGATCTGCCCAATCTGACCTTTTCTTGGTTTGGCTTACATTAATAAAATAAGATCATTTGAGCTTAAACCCATGAAAAGAGTCAACTTGAGATTCATTTATAAAAAGGCTTTGATCTTAATTATTGATCAACATTATGATCCAATAGATTGAATCAACAACTATTTTCTATAAATACCCCATTCTCTTCCTCATTTGAGGAAGAGACAAATTCCAACCAAACGCCATACTTTATTAAAATATTATCTCAAAGATTAAATAGTTAAACATCTCAAAAATACTACTTTATTCTTCATTCATTATGGAGTTCGATGCCATCACGCTACTCCATCTGTCACCTTACGTGTTAAAGCCTACTAAGACTACCTATTTCTCCTTCCTATCCTGTCTCCCAGGATTATCCTATACGTGTAAGTTAAGTCATTTCCTTAGTTAGCTATAGCGCGATCTGACGCAGCATGCACGTGACTCTTACAATTTGAACCTACAATGTATCTACATGACTGGTAATCATATAACAAAAGGCTAAAACTGGATTGAAATTCTCAAGTTCTAAAACATAATTATGCATGCTTTACCTCATAATTAATTTATTTTCTTTTAGAGACAAGGGTTTAATTGGTGGTTTGATGTGTTAACTAAAACGCTCCCTTGCCCCTTAAATAGTACGATTTAATTAAAAAAGAGAGAGAAATAATAATAATAAAAAAACTTATACAAAGATAGGTAATAGTCTAAAAGGTACATTAGTAATATTAATTATTATGCCAAAGTGGATGGTCCTACTTAATTGGTGTATATCTATGGTTAAATGTCGAAATATTATCTTTCTATGTCTTACATATATACCTTTAAAAATATTAAAAAATAAAAGAACTAAATATGTTAATCTCAAGGTTACATAACTTATAAATACAAAAAAGAAAAAAAAAATATATATGTTTATTTTTATTGTTGTCCTATCACATACTTTATTATTATCCATTAATTAATTTTTTTACCATTTTCTTCTTTCATCAATTTTAATCACAAGTAAATTTCACTACTAGCCAACTTCCACTAGTTTATTTGAAAAACAAAATGAAATTCTATAATTTCAACTTCATTATACAATGCGTTTTCAAGGCGATTTAAAGGTCATCCCTAACATGAGGATCTCATGTCGATTCCCTAAAGAAGGGATAGATGATACATGGTATTAATTCCATCTTAAACTATTCTTATTGAAAATTGATTACACGTTGAACACAAGGTACTTTAACCATGTATACTTTGATTAACATAGTAGAGATTCTTCAGTAATATTAATTTTTACCATACCAACATGTCATATTAGTTTCCATAAAAAAAACATCATATTAGCCTCCACATTCATCTTCTATCTCTCTTTTCTTTATCATTTTTTTTTTTGTCTCTCGAAACTTATTTATTTTATGTCTTTTTTTTCAAAGAAAAACTAGCTATTAGCTACCTACCAACTTTGGCATGTTCACGAGATAAAAAGTTAATAAAAATTACCATATCAACCTAAACAAGCAAAAAACTTAACAAATATTCTATTACTCGTTTTAAGAAAGTTTAGATTTCAGAGTATATGAGATTAAGGTACCTTATTGAAAATTAATTATATGTTGAATACAATATACCTTGTATTAATTTTGTTTTGAACTATACAATATACCTTATATTTTCAAGTACCTTGATTACTTCATGCACCTAATGTATAGATTTTCATACTTCGATACCTTTAAATGTAGCCCTCCATAACTTGTTATCAAGATAATAATTAGTATGAACCAAAACCCACATCAATGGCAATGGCAAGTTAAGATGAGATGTGTTTGTCTCTTACCCAGAAGATTGTATATCTTAAGCCACTTAATTAAGCATAAGTAACTTAAGAGCCATAGCCATGGATAGATCCAATCAAAATCCAAGTTGTCTTAATAAAACAAATAAGTGGATCAAAGTTGCAATAATGTAACCGTGAGGAATAAATTTAAAATATCGAAACCAAGATATCTTAGCATACGTGTAAGTTCATAGTTGGTTTAGATCATGTAGATCTACCCCACAACTCATTTATTTGTGTAATAATCTCTTCTTCATCATTTTCCTCCCATAACTCTTCACTTTTTTGAAGTTATCTTAACTTGGTAATAAGTTTTTCAATATCTTTTTTACCACTAGAACCACCAACTCACTCAATGCACCAAATTTTTATCTCACACTTGGACAATTTTGTAATAAACTGGCCATCATTAATATTCTAGCTTTCTCTAACAACATCCTTACATAGGAGATGACCTTTTTATCACTTTGAAAAGGCACTATATAGAATATGAAGCTAAACTAGTAATCCAATGAACACCCCCTAAAATCATAGACCCCCCTTTTTTCTTATAACATTTTTACCATACCAACATGTCACATTAGTTTCCATAAAAAAAAAAAAAAATTGTCATATTAGCCTCCACATTCATCTTCTCTCTCTTTTTACCTTTTTTTTTTCTACTCTAAACTAATTTATTTTATGCCTTTCTTAAAAAAAAAAAAAAACTAGCTATTAGCTATCTACCAACTTTGCATGTTCATAAGATAAAAAGCTAGTGAAAATTGCCGTATCAATCTAAATAAGCAGAAAACTTAACAAATGCATTATATTAGACATTTTAAGAAAGTTTAGATTTTAAATATAAGTTTGAAAAATTTTTGGATTCAAATGACAATTTTGCATTACCTTTACTTATATAATGGGTGGAGTACTAATGGCACTTTGAGAGCGCTCATTAACATACCAAATGAGGTACATGTTTACCTTTTCATATACTTATTAATTCCTAAAGTAAATAATTATATTATAATATATAGTTTTGGAAACTCTTTCTATTTTTGTATTCCACATTTTTATTGTAGCATTAATACATTTCCATAATTTTATTTTTCAAATTTAATCATAATATATGAAGTACTTGCCTTTTCTAAAAGAAGGATATTTTAATATAATGTATCTCCATAATATTTTATGATATCATTGTATTATATATTAATATGGTATTAGTTATTTAATAAATTTATAGAATGATACATTAACCCAAAGCATTATATATCAAACAATTATTATTTATTTCTTAAGACCATTATCCAAAATTCAAATACAAACAATCTAAACCAAGAAGAACAATCATATGATGCAAATAAAAAGTCATTTAACAATATAGTTAATAGAATGAAGATGAAATGAGTCATTTCTTTAAGTAGTGTTTTTTACATAAACATTTTTTTTTAGTTGAATATTGAACATGTAATATGTAATAATCAGTTCTACAAAAAAAAGAAAAAAGAAAAAAAATCATTTATATATTCATTCATAACAATATGATTTTTTTTTTCCTAATAACACACTAATAAAATGTTTATATTCTGAATTTTCATATTTATTGAGTATAATTTTTTAGAAAAATTATAATAATTATTCAATATTCATTTGTACATTGTGTGGACTCTTTGACTAGTTAATATTATAAAGGGTGATGAGTTTTCTTCTTGAGCCCATAATAAAGATCTAAGTATATATTTTATAAGGATCCTAAAAATAATTTGTATTATTTTAGTTGGCTCTATAGGGATAAAATGTAACAGTTATTCATCCTTATAAAATCATTATTTACGTTTGAGCTAAGCAATAGCTATTCTACATAATTCTAAATGTTGTGAAATAAAAAATTATAATTTCTTCATTGGATTGAATGAATAACTATGCCTTAATCTTCTTTAGCTCTTTCAGTATTTATCTATGAGACCATAACCCAATAGTTAAAGCTATGAATCGAAATAAAAGCATGTAAATATTTTTAGATGTAACTTAATCTATTATTTGTATTTATATCTATATTTTCTATATTATTAAAGTCAGAGGCTTAAGTAATTGTCCCTTTTAAAATTACTATTTAGAGTAAAAAAAACCAACACTTAAATAATATATTAAATGTTTTATATATGGATAAAATTGACATTTTCCTAAATTTTACCTTTCATATCTCTCGTTAGTTTTCCTTGTAAATTTCTTTTAGTTAATAACAGAGTGTGGGTAACTCAAATATGAATAAATTATTCTAGAGGTGAACATAGAAATTAAATTCAAATTTAGAGTTTTCTAAAATAAATGCAAAAGTGTATATTTATGTATTTATAATATTTTAAATTTTTAATAAAAACTTGGGTGTGGATAACTTTAATATTTACGAAAAGTTAACTATGGATATAGATAAATTACTATATAATTGAATGTGAAAATTGAATTCAAATTAAGAGTTCTTTAGAACAAATGTAAAAGTGTGCGTTCACATATTTATAATATTTAATAAAATTAAATTACTTAAGACACCGAATGAATAATGATGAATTACATAGATTTTTTTAATTAAAAATATGAAAAAAGTAATATATTTAAAAAAAATAAAAAATACTACTTTAATATTATGAATGGATGTATTATTTGCTAGTTATATATATCATTAAGTGTAAGTGAGCAAAATATTCACTATTAATTTTCTCTTTTATTTGTTGTAATTTTAATCCCCATTTATTTTATTTTATAAACCAACTATTGTAAAGATTTACCATTGAATTTATTTATTCAAATTTGTGATATCAATTTGCTAAATATAAAAAGAAACGAAGGATAGATTATTGCAACAAGAATATTACGGAAAAAACAAGAAAAATAATAATAACAATTGAAATAAATGAGGACAAGAAGTCAAAAACCGACCCATCTCTTTCAATGCCCGGTTTGGTGAGCTTCAACCAGACTGGCCACCCCCATTAAATAAATAAATAATGAAAATACATTCAAAACGAAACGACAATCCCACACGTACAGCACCAATCTCGTCTCCATTTAGATCTCCGAAACACATTTTGAGTGTTGCATCAATCTTAACCCCAATTTTTCATCTTTCTCAAATTTCACATCTTTTCTTTTTCTTTTTAGATTAAATAAAAAGATGTTTCTTTTTGATTGGTTCTATGGAATTTTGGCCTCTTTGGGTCTCTGGCAAAAAGAGGCCAAGATTTTATTTTTGGGTCTTGATAATGCAGGGAAGACAACCTTGCTTCATATGTTGAAAGATGAGGTTCGTTGTGTGTGTGTGTGTGTGTGTGTTTTTTTTTTTCCCTTTATTAATACAATGTGAAAATGGGACTCTTTATTTGGTTCTGAGATTCTGTTTGGAGAATTCCTATTTGGGTTGTTGTTTGATTTTATGGATACACTGTGCTGTCTTGTTTTGGGGTGTGATAGATGTAAAAGATTGTGTTTTCCCGGGGATATTTTGGTTTTTCTTTGTGAAATGTGAATGTGGTATTCTACGATGTTCCTAATATTGGGTATTTTATTTTTATTTTTAATTTGGATTTTTTTGCTTTTGTATAATTTTGACGTTGGATGTATATTAACGTCCCTATAAAGGTGTAAAATTGAGTGTTCTAGATTTGATTTGATTTGATTTTGTAGATCGGGAATTTTATTGTCCTTATGTTGTGTTTTTATACAGGCAATTTCTGGTACAAATATCGGGTCCTTTTCAATTTGATTGGAACTGTTGTGAAGGTTGTTGATTTTTTTTTCTTTTTATTAATGTTTACCTTTAGTGTCGTTTTCTCTTGGTTCCAGTTTTATCACTTGAAATTTCCGATCTGGCGTTCATTGCATTTGATTGATTTAGTTAATGCCTGTGATGCTTTGTGAATCATGGGCGTAGGGTTGGCTGCTCTTCATTTGATTTTTCTTTTCTTTTTCTGGATATCGCCAGCTTTTGTCATAGTGAATTTTATATTATCCCATTAACTTCTATTATGTATATTTTAATATGTAAGATCAAGAACTTTCGATCTAATCTGAATTTGTTGTGGGTACTGTTTGGCTGTTTCGATGTTTCTTCTATTCCATTAGTTCTTCTTTTGTTTTGGCTGTTATATATAAAAAATGGTTGTTTTGATGGATTCTGCAATGAGAAATAAATCATGGTGATTATAAGGTTGTTGATAATTCTGTTAATGCCTGCTTTGTGCTGAGCATTTCTCAATACGAAATTGGGTATATTCATTAACATAAAGATCAAGAAATGGAGATTTTAAATCTGGGGCTTTTTTGTTGTTTGTAGAGATTGGTGCAGCATCAGCCCACCCAGCATCCAACATCTGAGGAGCTAAGTATTGGGAAAATCAAGTTCAAGGCTTTTGATTTGGGTGGTCATCAGATTGCCCGCAGGGTTTGGAAGGATTACTACGCTCAGGTGTGTGCTGTATATTAGTGGTTAACTTATTCAGAGACAATCCTTTGTTCATTAATTTCTTGATCCATAAGATGCTTATTATGCATTTGCATTATGATTTGTCATTTGAGTTTCTTGATGTTCGGTCTGGTTATGATTTCTGTGCAAAGGAATGATGATGAACTTGGAAGTCATGCTTGTTATAGATAAAACAAAAAGTTGTAGATCAAGGTGAAACTACTTTACTCAAATCATTTTGTGGTAGGACAATGTATTTTCATGTTTTTTTTTTCGGTGTTGATGAAATTATAGCTAATTCCACATATTTTAGTGTCGTCGTCATTGTTTCCTGATAATGCATGCATCGTTGCAGATGTAATGATCAACTACTTAGTAAATAGATGTTCTTTCTGGTGTAATAAAGCTGTATGCTTTTCTTCATTTCTTGCCTGTGTAATGTAAGTATAATCAGCCATTCAAGTTCTGACCTATAACTTAGGCCAAGTACATTGAGTGGAATTTTTCTGGCTGGAACGAACTATTAAGGTTTTTAGTTTGATTATATATCCGATCTCGAAATGCAATTAATCTCCACATCTAAGGTTTGTAAAATTCTGCCATGAATGGAACAGGTCGATGCGGTGGTATACCTAGTGGATGCCTATGACAAGGATAGGTTTGCTGAATCCAAGAGAGAGTTGGACGGTCTACTCTCGGACGAATCCCTGGCCAATGTTCCATTTCTCGTGCTCGGTAACAAGATCGACATCCCATATGCTGCCTCTGAAGATGAGCTACGCTACCACCTGGGGCTGACCAACTTCACAACCGGGAAGGGGAAAGTGAACCTGACCGATGCCAGTGTTAGACCGCTTGAGGTGTTCATGTGCAGCATTGTCCGCAAGATGGGCTATGGTGATGGTTTCAAATGGCTATCACAGTATATCAAATAGAGAGTAGAATAGAGAGTGGGGGGTTAGCAATATTTGTATTCTTGGGGCAGTTTTTTACCAGTGCTGGGAAAACTTCTGATTAGTTTTCTGAACTAGGAAGGAGAAAAGTTCATTTGTTTTTGACCGCTGGTATTAACACTTTTGAGGAGAGACAGTGATTGGTAATCTATACATTCAAGTTTTCCTAGTTTTTCCTCCTCCTTTGACATTATATTTTTCAACCGTGTTTTTGTGACAAAATCTTTTGTAATTTCATTTACATGATTTGCCCAAAATTTGTTAGTTCTTCAGTGTTCATGTTCTCTGTTATTTATTATCATTTTTTCTTTCTTTGGGGTCATATTATGTTGTACAATTGATGGTTATCTTTTTCAGGTTGCGGAGTACAGAGTCGTTGAAAGAGGAAAGGATGTTAAATATTGTTTTGCCAAGTAAAGAATACTGATTTTTTAAATAAAATAAATTATATTTGATTTTCCCTTTTTTATGGTTGTAATAGTATTTGAAATATATATATATAAATTTTTTAACTAGAGGATAGTATTCACAATACATTGTAAAAAGATTTGAAATACTTAAAAATATTGAATTGAAATTGACCTCACAGAGAGAACAATTTAATTAGACTTAATGTTTGTTAAATTTTTATTTTATTTTAATGCTAAAAAAAATCTGAATTAGCAATCTATTTATTAATTATTTAGAACCTATCGAATTTTACTAGTTACTATTCTCTGGCTTTGCAATCAAAGAGAATCAAGTATCTTAAAAATATTGAATTGAAATTGACCTCACATAGAGAACAATTTAATTGGACTTAATGTTTGTTAAATTTTTATGTTATTTTAATGCTAAAAAAAATCTGAATTAGCAATCTATTTACTAATTATTTAGAACCTATCGAATTTTACTAATTACTATTCTCTGGCTTTGCAATCAAAGAGAATCAAGTAGTTAAGATGTTTATAGGTTAGTGATAGGGATGTAGTTTTTCAATGGAAAGAACTATATTTAGATTTTCCTATCATTTATCAAGAAATAAAAAGAAAAAGAAGAGATTTGTAGTAATTTGGAGTATCGTTCATAAATTTTTGGAAAATATATTTTGAACATTTGATTTTTTTTTTTATTCACAATCTTGTGAATTTAATTAGTTACCCCATAAATTAGTCGAATAATAAAAATAAGTAAATATTTAAACACAAATGGGGTTTCTTATTGGTCATTCTCATGCATACATAATTTTCAAATGCTTTTACAAGTTCATATTATTATGTTATTCTAATTAATTTAATCCACCAGAAAAATGAGCAATTTGTTCATTTTCAACCATTTTGACTCAGGTACTATGCTTCCACGTAAGCTTTCCTCTTCTAGTGACGCGTCTTAACCAATCATCTCTTTCCACGTGGGCAGCAACTTTACTGCCTGTTCCAGGTCACCTTCCTCTTGATTGCACTTACGGGTCCACCAACTACCAAGCACCAAACCCCCACGTGAGGATGACCTAAATACCCCCTTCACCGGCGAATCCGGTAAACACCAAACTCAACTTTGAAAGTTAAACCCCTCTTAATTTTTTTTTATTATTATTTTCTTTTTCATACTCATCCCAATTAGTAGGGAAAAGAAAAAAAATATCACCAATTAAAATTAAAATCATCGCAAACAATTACAATCAAATTTTAGCTGACCAGATACATCTTTTTGTCTTTTTGAGTTTTGCATACACTTAGCTCTTCTTTATTTAAAATTAAATGTTATCCCTTGAGGTATCATAGTTTTCGGTCTTTATATAAATATTATACTTATAAAAATAAACAAAAGAGGATTTAACAAAATAAAAAAAGGAAAGCTTCTCTTAGTATTCTTTATTTTGATAATTTTGTCATACCTAATGTTATTTAAAAAAAAAAAAAATTTCCTACTCTTGCTTTTTGCTGTTTTTAAATGGATAAAATGGCTATACGAATGAAAGCAAATTTTGAAAGATTTTAAGCCTATTGACATTGATGAATAGATTAAGGGTATAAGTAATAGTTATTATTAAGGAATTGAATAGAGCTACAATAAGATGTAAATGGATATTAGTATTACATTGTTATTTGTTAAGTTTATTGAAAATATTTTGAGGAAGAAAAACAATCAAATTTAGCATTGAGTTATTCATAAATTTGAGTAATAAATGGATATCTGATATTTTTTATAATAAGAATAGCTTATGGAATTTATTGTAGTAAAGTGAATGGAATGTTAATGTTTCAAAGGTTGGTGTCAAAATTCAAAGGTTAAACATACATAAAACTATAAAGACACCGTATATATGTTGTGGGTACTAAAAATTATAAATAATAAAAAAATGAGTCACTTATTAGTATATTTAAAACCATAATAAGTAGTTTCTTTGTACTTTATTTTTTCCTAGCAAACGATGTATCACAATGCATGTGCCAATAATAACAATTTGAAAAAAAAGATTTATTAATATTTTTAATTTATTTTATCTCATAATATTAGTATTTGTTATTTCACATTGCAAGCCATTAGTATCATTGTCTATTTATTATTAATGATCATTATTGATATATTTACCATTATTATTATGCAATGGTCAATTTATATATGCTCAATCATTTAATTTATGTCATAATTGGTAATTAGAATTTCAAATAAGAAAAAAATGAATTCCTTATATGGAATAAGTACAAAGTTTTTCTTCTGCAAAATTTTTAAAGAAATAAATAAACTATTTATGAAATACGTATGTAGTATTTTTTTGTGCTAAAGTTTGAAAAGGAAAATTTTACTCATGAAGAATTAGGGCTTATGGATATCACAATAATTGAAAATTTGATTAAAGAATTATTAAGATTTATGGATGTTGGAGCTATAAATAGAATATGCTATTTTGATGGAAGATTTGCAGTCTAGATACCATTTTTGGCATACAAAATTTTTTATTGTAAAAAAATTAATATATCAATAATTTATTAATAACTATTAAGTATGTAGTGATTTTTTTTTTTTTTTGCAAAACCCAAATAAAATGAAATATTAAGACATTAAAGATACTAAAGAAGTGCATTTGGTTTTAATATTATAGATAATTTTTGCCTTAGCTCTTTATATGATGAACAGGATTTTATCTTCTATAGCATTAAAGTGTGAAAGATATAATTTCAGTATCACCCTTTTAAGAATGAATTATTTATCAATTTAAACAAAAAAAAATTAATCCCAGTAAATTAATAATATTTCATTTTATTTGGTGCATTCAATCTATTATACTTACTTAAATGTCAATATCGTTTATAGTTGGATCGTGAGAAAAAATTAGATTCACCTACATCTGACTCACGAGCTCGTTTTGTAATCTTATGTAAATTCTTTGCACAATTTTGATTTTTCCACGTGAATCATGTTTTCCTTCCAATTGACACGCCCCAACCAATCATCTCTTTAGACGTAGGCACCAATTTGGCTCCGGCTCCTGCTCATTCCCTTTTAGTTCCAACTTCCACCTACCCAACTTGCACGCAAGGTTGACCAAAATTGCTCTCACTTTCTTTCATATTCAAATCTCAATCCTATAAAAGGGAAAAAAAAAAAAGGAAAAAAGAATCGATCTTTCACATTTATATTTCGTCTCAGTTAATTTAGCGAGATCGCCATATTTTTATTATGGGAATATGACAATGGGGGTACTTTAATGCATTTGTAAAGAGGTTGAAAGAAAAGAAAAATTTAATCTTTTTCATGTGCTTATTCTTTTAAAACAAAAATTTTGAATGGTATAAAGCTATATTAATTAACATGATATTTTAAATAGTAATATAATTGGTTGGGATTTTTGCTTCTATTCATCTAATAATGCTCTCAATTTTGATTTATAACGTTTCATAATACTAGGGAAACTACCCAAATTACATCTTTTTAACGAGAAATAGGTAGTCTGTTGCATTTTTTTTTTCTTTTTTTTTCGGGTGCAACATCCTTTAAATTTTTTAAGATATAGAGTATTTTAATCTATATATATAATATCAATCACATGCAGACCTTATTTTTCCCTGTATATCAAAAGGAAAAAGAAGAAGATATGGAAATTACATGATTTTATACATGCAACTAGACTTGACTCTTTTATTTCCCCCCTGTTAAAGATTAATTGGGCTTCGTGATGTCTTAAGGGAAAATGGTATAAGCCACAGTGAGGTTTCATCGAACTTTTTCATGCCTCTAAGCATTTCGGCTGTTGAAGCAGTGTAAAATCTTGTAGCAAGATAATATATGTATTCAGATTTGAGTCTTCTTTTGTAAAAACCAATGGATATTATCTCTTCTTTCTTGCTAAGCTAAAAATTAGTATGTGTATCGACTCGGCAATTGAAATTTGAAATTAGCTATATTACGTTTGATATAGAGATATACACAATTCTTAGGTTATCATATTATATTCTTATTCGCTATAAGATCCCATGTTGAGGTGGGTACGGATCTATTCGTAATTGTGACGTAAGAATATAATATTCTTATTCTTAGGTTATCATATTATGTTCTTAAACTGATTAAGGGACTGTTGGTTCTACCGACAAAAAAAAAATTTTAAAGGAAAGGTCAGAAGGCACAAACATTACGTACACTCTCTTCGACATTTTGACTTACACAAGCACAAACACAACATAGCTACTCATACTAAAACACAAACACAAAAACATGCATAAACATGACTAATCCTCCCTTGCTTTCTTCTAAATTTATCTACGCACACGTACGCTTGTAATTTTACACAGCCACAGCCCCAACAACAAACAAACACACACATAAATGAGGGTTGTACAACACAATCTTTTTTAGGATTGTATCTTAATATTTTCCCAGCTCCTTCTCAAAATGTCTCTCATGTTAGCATTTTCTATATATTATTAAATTTTTTCCTCCTCTATAGTTATACATTGCAATAAAAACCAGTTTGTTTTTATGTGGTGTTACTTAATTGAAATTTCTTCTAAATGAAGCAAGTGGTCGGAAGTAAGGGAATGTAGAGTTTAAAAGTTGAAAAGAGAGGAAGATGAGGTCTTTGGTAATGTTCCTTTATTTTGTTTTTGGGAGAATGCAATATTTTTAAACCTTAAAAATGTATTAGAAATTTTTCTTAGAAAAATATGTATTGCAATCATTTTTACTATTAGTTTGAGATGAGTCATTGGTACTGGTCCTATATGAGTATTGGATTCAACAAAGTATTAAAGAAATCACCATCTCCGTTTCCCTCTAATTTGTGAGTACGAGATTATTCTTCTTTTGAATCTCTTGCTCCAATATGAGTAAACTTACAATGAACTATTTGCTACTCAATCACACTCTAGTGCGTTGACTTGCTTTAACATTTATATCTCTTAAGAAATACTTGATTGATGCTGAAGTTCAAGTAAGTATCTAAATTAGAGTTGATTGGATAGTGGATAGCTCATTGCAAATTAAGGTCGTTGAGAAGATTTACATAACCAGTCAAATTGCTCGTGTGAAAGTGACAGAAAAAAAGGATTGAAAATTAAATATTTTTTGCGTAAAATTTCCAATACTTATTACCAAAATTAGAAGTACTATACGATGTTGATATTGGAATCAATGGAATATTAAAGAAATTAGCATCTTCGTCTCCTTTAATTCTTAATCATGATGTCAATCTTCATTTAAATTTCCCACCTTAATGTCAAAATTCTAATAATGACAGAGAAGGAACTTGAATCTGACATGCACAAATAACATCAAATAGACCTAAACTAATGGAGATTGCAATATAAGTTATAGAGGTATTTGTAGAACTTTCAAATATGTGAAAGTTATTGACGTTACCAAATGATATTATTATGTACATTTTAATGAACACCGTTCTATTCCTATACTATTTTTGTAATTATAGATATAATATCTTGTTTAAATTGAAAAAAAATTATATTTTGTTGTAAAGGGAGTAGTATTACCATCTATTTATGTTATTTAAGTAATGATGTAATAAAATGTTTTCACACTTTAATGAGATAATCTAAGTTAATCGGTTATGTATATTTAATATGTGATGTGTCTAAATCCATTACTCTAATCCAAATATGATTAGTTCTCTCTAAAAGATATGTTTAGGCTTGAATAATCAATAAGCCAACATATACGTGAGAGATCAGAATAACGACCTAAGGAGAATTTAGCTACTAACTCAAAGAACAATAGTATTTATGGGTTTTATAATACAAAGATACAATATAAAAGTAGAGGAATATGGATGGCTCCTCTTATGGATATTATTCATCAAGTGAACATTGAACCATACATAATATACTTGATATGATGCATAAGAAAGTCAAGGTATGCTAGCCACAATTTTTAAGGAAGACCAATAAGAGTAGTTAATATTGAATGAGAAAAGAACTCACGCAATATTAGGAAGAGTAATAACATTCGGCAGCAACTTTTATCCCCGGAGTTACATAGGATATATATAAATATAGAGTAGTTGCACAACTAGAAATTAATTGATAAAGAAAATGTGTCATGACTAATAAGGAAAATAGTCAACAAGGAAAGTAAATATAGATTAAACTAAAAAAAGAATGATCTTGTGATATCTTATAATATCTCCCAATATCTTCTAAATTACTCCATCTAGATTCCTTGGTGTAATAAGGTAATTTCTATAACTGGTTTAAAGAATATCTCGTTCGAATATGGTCCTTAGTGCCTCTAATCGAATCAGAGCCATATTAATCACCACAATTAGGCATAGCAATTGTACGATCAGAATTGGAATCATTAATGGTCTTCTTATGAAAAGTAATAATATCATAACTCCCATATCTTTTCACTAGTATTAATCTTTAATCTTTTGCCGGAGGTAATGTTATGGATTTGGAAATCTTATGAGCACTTCTATTCATCTTCTAAAACCAAACCCTTAAGGATTTGTTCCATTAAATGATTTAATCCTTTGTCCTTACTTGAATCATCGGTCCACGTTAAGTTAGAGGTCTGTTCAAATTCCCATCAATATATTACATAATAAATATTGTTTTATTAGTTGACATATAAATAAGGATAAGGAACTATTTCTCTTTGTCTTTTATTTTTTGAAAAAAAAAATGATTAAGTTGGTTTACAGTTCATGGAACTATGAACTTGAACTGCCACCAACTTGCTAGGCCTCAATTGGGTCTTGATTCACCCTTTTAGGAATATAGAATTTATAGTTTCAATCGAGCCAAAACTGATATCTAAGTATTGTCCTAGTGATTGTTCTTAGGATTTTCTGAATCATCATTGTAGATTCTTATTATACTTATTATTATAAATTATTTAAGTTATGCTGTTCATAACTTTGTAGGTTACTCGAACTATCAGTTAATATGTATGTAAATGTTAATGCTAGGAATTTTCATAAGCATAATTGTCAAATTTTTTAGTATTCATAAAGTAAGTTGGACCAACTCAACTACAAAGATAACCATATTTACTAGCGTCATTAGTTGCTTCGCAACATAAATGAGCATAAGTGATCTCCTAACATAAAATTGACATATTATGTTATGGATGGAATCATGGAGGTCGCATACTTCAATTATGCAACCCTAAAAGGGCTGTACAAATATTCAATACAATATGAAGCATATTGGAGAGTTGACATCTTTACCCTCTTTATTGAAGTGTAGAGACGTTTTTGTGCCATGACACGAATAATTTGTGATTCATGTCAATGCCTAATTATCCAAGAGAACCAAGTAACTAAAAATAGTGTTGCATTTGATTTATTGTAATGGAGTAATGTAGGAAAGATATAGCAAGTTTTCTAATATTAGTTTGTATTATGATTGGGAATACTTTTGGAATGAAAATTACACCACATAAAGGAGTAGCAATTTCTCCGGTGAAGATAAGAAATGGAAGCTCCTTATATATTTCACATAATATGGAGTACATATTTCTTGTGGTATAGTTTTTTACAAACCAAATAAGGATTAGCTACTCCATAAGTAGCGATGCATCGGACCAAATTTAGATATCATATGGTAAAGAGATTGAATAATATAATAATTAGTTCATAGGCAGTATATGTAGACCTAGGCTTAAGCCTAAATTGCCCTAAAATAGCTAGGCTATAGTTTAGCTTTATGTTAAATCATAACTGGCCCATTTAGGACGAGTTTTGGGTTAGTAACCAGATTGTCTTTT
This sequence comes from Lumnitzera littorea, assembly GCA_024138015.1. Lineage (NCBI taxonomy): Eukaryota > Viridiplantae > Streptophyta > Magnoliopsida > Myrtales > Combretaceae > Lumnitzera > Lumnitzera littorea. The sequence goes on from JAMXBB010000004.1 coordinate 17,101,719, forward strand.
TTGGTTTTTCCCCTAAAGATTAGCAATTTATATATACATATATGTGTGTGTGTAAAACATGTATATTATATACATATATTATATTGTTAATATATAATATGTATAAATATACATATGTAAATATAATATATATAAACGTAAATTGAAAAAAAAAAACCTCGATTTAAACCCGTCGGTTTAGATGAGTTGAGAACTTGAATCGCTTAAACGAGCATGAACTAGTGGGTCTTCAACCAGTTCAGGCTAGCCATTGATGGGCTAGTTACGTGTCTATTCATGATTTGGAATAAGCCTTCCCTTGGGTCTAGATGGCATTGGTTTCAAAAATTCTCTCTCTCTCTCTCTCTCTTACATTGTTCACAATAGGGCATGCTTAGAAGTAGATGGCATAGGAAAGCCTTTATGTTGGAAGTTTCATGCTATCAACCATGTATAAAAATAGATGGCATTGTTCTCAAACATCTCTCTCTCTCTCTCTCTCTCTCTTACAATGTTTACAGTAGGGCATGCATAGAAATAGATGTCTTAAGAAAATTTTTATTTTAGAATTTCCCTATTGTCAATTATGTATAGAAATAGATGGCATCGATCTCGAATATTCTCTCCCTCTATTTACAATGTTCTCAATAGGGCATGGGGAGAAATAGATGACATAGGAAAGTCTTTGTGTTGGAATTTTCCTGTTGCCAAGTGTGTATAAAATAAATGACATCATTTTCGAACTCTCTCTCTCTCTCTTATACAACATCCATAATAGGGCATGCATAGAAATAGATGGCATAGGAAAGCGTTTGTATTGGAAGTTTACCATGTAAAGAAATAGATGACACCGATTTTAAACCTTCTCTTTGTCTCTCTTGTTGTTCACAACAAGACAAGCATAGAAATAGGTAGCACAGGAAAGCCTTTGAGTTGGAATTTTCCCACCGTTAACCATGTATAGAAGAAGATGGCACTAGACCTAAGGCTAGGCTTGAATTGACCTAGAATTGTTGTGCTACAATTCAATCTTATGTTGAACTATAATTGATAGTCTAGGGTTGGTTTTGGGTTGATTTTTGGGCTCATGAATTGAATTGCCATTTTAAAATTGCTTTTTTTTTAAGGTTGTCAATTTATATATAGTGTATAGAAAACATGTATATTTTATATGTATATTATATAAGTTAATATGTATAATATATATAATATGTTAATATATATGTATATGTAAATTTGTAAAAAAGGAAGCTCGGTTCAAAATCGCTAATTCACTCAGGTTGAGGGCTTAATTAAAAAGAAAAAATGGATGAAAACCCAATTGGGTGGCATAACCTAAATAGGTTTTTACCTTTTTTCTCTCTGTTTTTTTTTTTTCAATTAAGGTGAAGGGATTATTTGACTCTCCTCTAGTGATAGGTAGCCACCCTATCACTGGTTGGTGTGCCGATGACCCACTTTTTTAAGCGGGTCTTGACTCATGATGGATATCCTAGCTGAATTCTAAGGTTAGGGGTGGCTCTTTTTTTTTTTTTTTTTTCTAATTTTCTACATAGTTTTCCTTCTTTTTAATTTTTGATTTATTTTTTTAATTTTTTGTTTAATACTATTGATTATATTTTTATAATATATATTTTATCCATATTGTATTATTATTGTATATGTTATATTTATATTACATTATATCATATTGTATTATATATGTTACATTTAAAAAAAAATTAATCATAATATTATCTATTATATTTATATTATACTATTAAATTTTAGTTTTTTGATTTTATAATATATTTCTTATTCATCTTTTTCACAATTTTCTTTTTTTTTAGTTTTTTTTTTTTATATATTTTTAAGTGTTATTTATTTATTTACTATATAATTATATACATAAGTGCCTTGTGTATGCCACTTGTGTAGCACTATGTATTACTTAATGGTTACGTTAGACTAAACTAATAGCATCGTAACAACGATTCCTTATTTTATTCATTCATTGAAATGTTGATATTCTATTTGAATTTTTTGAAACGTTAATTCCTTATTTGAATCTACTTTCAAACATAATATCTTCTAGTATAATTTTCCTTATAACTATCCATCAAGATATCAAATCAATTAAGATTATAAGAAATCATATGATTAAATTTAATGAAACAATTATTCCTAGATTGGAGTTGTTTGGATAAATTAGAGGTTCAATTGGAGATAGATCTAAAAGTGATTGGATTTATGTTGCTATCTATGTTTGGATTAAAGCTATAACATATTTGGTTATTCTAGATTAGAATGTAATCATTATTTTCACCTTTATGACTATTATTATTACTTTAATTTGCATAATAGATAAAACATCTCTAAAGTTGCACAAATTACACAATTATCATTCTCCATAGGGTTTTTTAAGAGAATAGGTGCAAAAACATGTTAGGTTCTAGTTTGAGCAAACTAGCATTTTAAAGAGAAAAATTTTAACGGTTGCTCTAAAACACTTGCAATTAAGTCAAATTAAAACCTCTTATTTTTTCATGTATAAACTTTATTTTGTAAAGTATATAATCAATGTTGGAAAACACAAAAAGTTATACTAAACATTTAACTAGACACACCCGTTAACAAGATCTTCAATATATGTTTCATTCTTCAAGACAATAAGGATAATGTTACTTTGAACATCTCTATGAAGAATTGTTAAAGTATTTTCTTGTTCTTCTTGCTTAAGATTTTCATAAATTGTAAAGTCTGAAACTCGATTTATAAAAAATTTATTGGTGTGAGAATTTCTTGTTCATAATAGGAGTTGTTGAGCATTATGATCGTCGTAACTTTTTGTTCTTCAAGTGGTTCTTTCATACCAATTTCTTCTATCATCTTGGAATTAAGAATGTCTATGTATATATTATCTCAATCATAAAATTTTCTTCTCCCATATCTTCTATAGTTACCATTGTTACATTTTCTTTTTTGTTTATTATTTGCTCTTCTTTCATATTTTATACCATTGTTTATTATAATCCCTTACAACTTTAACAATGTGAAAGTATATTGCTGCTCCCATCAATTCCTAAAACTTTTCTAAAAGGTATTTGACACAAGTTTCTATACCAAGTACCTCGTGTTAACATAAAACTGTTACTTATAGAAAATATGACTAAAATAATCAGCCATGAAAATACTTTTTCCTCGTGGGTAAAGTTTATTATCTGTATTGCTTCAATCAAATGATTCACATGATTAGATAGAGAATTAATTGTAAATAAAAAAAAATCATTTAAAGAAAGGAAGGATGTATTTCCCCAGAAAAGTTGGGGAAATCCTGTTCACATTAGTCGGCCCAAAGGTGAAACGTTGAAGGGGCTAACGAGGTAGGACTGAGAATCCACGAATGCAGTACCAACAGTGTCATTAAAATGCATCCTCCCGTGGTAATAACCAACCCTAAATTCAATTTAGGGAAAATATGGAAACGTCATATGCAACCTTCAAGCATTTCATTCATAGCTTAAATTTGACTTAATTCAAGGACTTGAGGTAATAATCCTCGTCTAGACCTTAGTCTACTTAGACAAAAGTATTTTGGATATTTACATATGTAAAATCCATTACTTTTTTCGTGAAAGAACATTTATCAATAAATTATTAAGATAATGGTATATGTGATACTTGAATTTTACTTGTTTTTTCAATGAACTATTTAAACTTTAGTGTTGTCAAATTTAGTATCTAATTAGACTTTTCATGTCAATGGCACTATATGTAGTAACTCCACTTTTAGCCACACATCCAATTGGCTTTTAATCAACTATTAACTATTGAGTGTCCTATATTCTCTTAGAATGTTCACATGATTGTCTAAATAGCAAAAATAATCATAAGAATCAATTTTCAATGTTGTAAATTCTTATTTTAGGAGAGTTATTTTTACTATCTAAATAGTTATGTTAACATATAAATAGAACATTCTTATTTAAATAATTGCATGGAACATATGATACTCCATAAATTGGTCGATAAAGCCAATTTGATAGATCGAGTCAATATAGGCAGTGCCATTGACTTAGAGAGTAAATTAGTAATCTTAAAGTTTTGATAATCAATTGAAAAATTGACTAATATTAGTTACCAAGTGCAACATTAGCCCTGTTCACTTGATTTATACAAGAATTTTCTGCAACCGCCGTAACTCTCTTCCTTGTTGACTAACAATACCGGAAAAGAGATCGAACTGGTGTTATGCTAGGTTGTCCCACTTAATATATTTCCAAGACCGACTTATCTCAATGTTTTTTAAGGAACATTGACATATTCTGAACCATTCTTCAAAAAGATGTGATATTATGCATTCCCTGGCAACCCCAGCGGATGTGGTGTATGAAATATGCATAAAATCTGCCTTAAAGAACCTCCAAAGTTAGATTGATGTGGTGGTATTCGGAGATCATGTGCTAACCATGCAATCTTGAGCCACCATTTGGTATCAAGATGCAGTGATGTCTCTGCAATAAACGTTTATGGAACTTGATGGCTCTTCCAAAGAAACTTGACAGGGCACTTGAGCATAATCAAAGACTAGTCTCAAAAAGATGCAACCTATGCGTGGAAAGAATAAGTCCTTTATCCCCTCCATCATAAGCTTATTTATCCAAATATAAACACAATGATGTTATTAACCGGACTACTACACAAGCCACGTAAAAGAACAACCACTTTTTCTCACCTAAGTTGGAGTCTTAATTTATTTTTCGGCCGACAGTTGGAGTCTTAATGATAATTTCTTTTTCTTTGGGCTTCCTTTGAGCGGAACATGGCTTGGACCGTAACAACCGCTCGCTCCACACGGGTCTTCAGCCTGCCTACTGCCGATGCAGGAAAAGTCCTATTCCGTTTCACTTTTCTGAGTCCTGTCTTCATTTGGTTCAGCAGGCTCCACATGAAGCCCACGGAAGCCCTTTCGCTTTAGACGCCAGCGCAGAATAGCTTTCTCAAGCACTCCGACAGACCAGCAAATCTTTCGGTATTGTCTCCGCACTTGGAATCCCCTGAAAGCAGCCTGGAAATATAATTTTCAAAGTCAATATCTTTCATTTTTCTAATCATAAAGTCTAAATCGAATGTAATTGCACGAAAAAGATCATCAACATTGATCTTGTATTCACGGAAAGACTTCAACCGTTACAAAGATGCTCGCTTACTTGAATATTGATAGCTTGCCACCGCAGATTAAGAAAATCTTTATGCATTTTCCAAGGATGAAACCTGTGCTGGATTCTCATAGCAGCTGCCTTTTGTTTCCGTGATTCATAATTGCGAAAAGCATGCTGAATTTTCATTGCTGCTATTATACTGCGTGCTTCATTTTCTGGACTCGCAATCTCAATTTGTTTAGTTCTGATTTTCAGCGCGTGTTCCCTGAATGCAAACTGAATGCGTGCAGCTGCATCAGCCGCTGTCTTATACGCTTCCAATGTATCCTTCAGATAGATCTCGTCCTCCGTGAGGTTGTCAGCAGATCCAGAATCATTTGCACTTTCATGTAGAGAACCACTAGCATTTCCTGCTATGCTCATATCGCAGAAATGCTGCCCGAGCCCCTTTTCTGCAAGGTAAGCAGCTATGCCTTCATAACCCCTCATTGATGCAAGATCACTGGCTGTCCAGCCAGCTGGATTTGTAGGTGTGGGATCTGTCACCAAGTTTGGCTTTGCCCCAGCAGACAACAGACTCGCGACCATCTTTTCGCTGACACACGAAAAATTACACGGTAAATATACTGATACAACCGCATACAATTTAATATCATTAAAAGTTCATGCATGCAAAAGGATTAGAAGATCAAACTATTGTAGTTGCTGAATGGTTAAATATTTCGTCTTTAAATTAGCCTTGAAGTACCTGCCACAATATGCTGCCCAATGAAGAGCTGTCCATCCAAATTTATCCCGGAAATCCAATGACAAACCAGAGAACGAGAATAGCTGAACGGACCAGGTATATCCTAAGATAGCACACAAATGGATAACACTTTGACCGTTCACATCGTACTCGGAGATTTTAAATCCTCCTACCACTCTTTCCAACAGCCAGTCCCTCAGTCTGCTTTTCACCATCAGATCAAAAGTTATGTCTTTTACTCGTGCGCTTGAAGTTTCGTCACTATCGATTGCTTTCAACAAATACTCCCAGTTTTTTACTAGTTTCGCAGTTCTGAAGGCAAACTTCTTTCCCTCCTTCAATGCTGTGGGTGACACTTTATTTGATGCGATGTCAATACACTTGGATGTTGAGAAGAGCAATGAGGCAAGTCTCATCTGGACCTGGAAGTCTTCCAGTTTGGACTTGTCTTCAGGAGAACCTACTACAGGCTCTGGTTTCGCAGGAGTTCGATACTCAAAGTTGTGAGCTTGGGTTATAGGCTTATGGCTTATAGATGCCATGGTCAAGTACCAAAATGGAATATGAGATGTCTAGTAGTAGTGGCAGTGATAAGAAGATATTAATCTTGAGAAACTTTATATGTTTGAAAAGAGTGTTGTGCTTATCGTTTGTAAAAGAAAACAAAATATTGGAAGAAGATAGTGTGGTCGTCTTCTCCGTGTCCATCCCGTGGCTTCACCAATAATAGTTGGTAGTTATAATATTTGATTGATTAGAAAAACAACGTCTCCTCTCCACTTATTTGATTGCGACTTGTTCATCTCACTATTATTTTAAATTTAAATTATCAAATTTATAATTCGTTTAATGGTTAAGATTTAAATAAATATCAATAAAGAGTGAAATGGAGAACAGTACCGATTCTATAAAAACAAAAATGCGACCGTAAAAAATTCTAATATGGATTATTATAATCATAACCATTGTGCACTACTGGCATTAACATTGATTTGTATGTGTTGAGTCTGATTTTCCGGTTTTCTATTAAAAACTAATTTCTCATTTCTTAATTAATACTAAACCTTTACCCATTTAATATTAATCCTCGACTAAAGAAATCGAGAAATTCCGGATTTTTATTAAAAATAAATTTTTCGGAGTCGCCACCCGACCGAAGTCGGGAAAAGAAAAAGAAACCGTAATCAATTAGGTGGATTGATTACGATTTGGCTACCGGTTTTTGATTTTAATTTTAAATGAAGAACCAGAGGGTTCCGAGTTCGGGGGCTAACCTATTAAACCTTAACGGGTACCATCATTTATTTATCGAAATTAGGATTATTTTTATAATCACAATATTTAAAAATAAATAAATAAATGAATAAAATCAAAAGAAAAAAAAAGAACCTAGGTTTCTACAAATTTTATTGTCGCCCCGAAAGTGCTTACGCACCCGTTAGCCGGGATCAGACGATCGTAGTTCTTTCCGAAAACTTTAATGTGTTGGTTCTTTTTATAAAAAATGATTGGTTAAATTTACGTTTTTATTAACCATTTTATTTTTATTAAGAAAAATTCCTAGAAGCCTAATTTTTATTCCTAATTATAAAAAAAAAAAAACCTAAAAACCTAATTTTTGAAAAGTGCCAAATTAAAATTTTTATTTAAAAATAACTAAGTGATAATTTTTTTATTTTCAAGAAAAACCCTAAAGATTTTATGAAATATGCAATGTTCTACATGATGAAACTTTTATATATAAAAGATGCTTAAAACATTAAAAAGGAAAGAAAGGAAAAAATTTCCTAATCATAGAAAAGATATCTGAATCATAGAAAAGATGTCTAAACTATGAAAAAGATTTTTAAACCATATATAAAAAAAATCTAAATTATAGAAAAGATGTCTGAATCATAACAAAGAAACCTAAACTATGAAAAAGAAATCTAAACTATGGAAAAGACATCTAAACTATGGAAAAGATATTTAAACTATGAAAAAGATATCTAAACTATGGAAAAGATGTTTAAACTATAAAAAAATATCTAAACTATGGAAAAGACATCTAAACTATAAAAAAGACATCTAAACTATGGAAAAGATGTCTAACCATAGAAAAGAAGTCAATTAAAGATTTTTTTTTTATTTTATCAACATCAAAATGATTTTTTAATTTAGAAAAATTACATATTTTATCTTCGCCTCGAAGGTGCCTACATACTCGCTAGCCGGGATCAGATAATCGTAGTTCTTTTAGAAAATCTTTAGTGTGTTGATTTATTTTAATTTTGAAAACTGTTCAAGTTTACGTTTTAATTTATTCGGTTTATGAAAAAATCTAAAGGGGTCCTAACTCTTGAGTATTATTGTTTTATAAAAAAAACTTCGCTAAAAGTCCTAAAATTTTGAAAAATTCATTGACTTTGTTTCTAAAAAAACAAGTTTTCTAAGTGGGGACTCCTAGAAATATACTACTAAGGAAAACACCTAAGTTAAAATGTATATCTATATTATTGTTACATAACCACCTAAAATATAATATTCTTAATCTAAAATATTCACATATATGCTATGTTACACGACTAAAAATCTAAATAATAATAATATACCATAACAATAATAAATGAATAATTAATTAAATAGTAAAAATCTGATGAAGATCGAACCTAATGTTATTTGGCAGTGTTTGGTTAGCAGTAGCAGATTTGGGTTGGCGAGACGAAGCTGATAGGCAGCAACGCGTAGCGATCGTCGGAGTTCAAGGTGTTGTCTATCGTCGGAATGATTGTGGATTGCTGCGTGACGAAATTCAGATGTCGTCTTGCTTTGCTTTTCTGCTTTCGGATGAAGCCGATCCTTTTTATGTATATATATTTTTTTTTATGAAGCTCATTATTTCCAAATCAAATCCTAATATATCTTATTAAACTAGATTCAAATCTGATTCAATTAGACTCATACGACTTGATTAAATATGAATCTTTTGCAAAGATAGAAAAATAAATACATTGGTGTTTGCTGAAAGTTGAACCCATAACCTCCAATTAAATCCACTCAAATACTTCACTGCTTATCCGTTAGGCCGTTAACCTGTTTCTTATCATTCATTACCATTAAATTATATTTAAACTATCTGAATCCCTAAATTAAAATTTTTAACTAAACTAAAATTAACATTAACATTAAACTAATTATTCCTAATATAAATTACTTCCTAAAAATCTACGAAATCTTTATAATTTTTCCTTTTCTTATTTTTTTGGCATTTTCATTATTTGTTAATTTTTATTATTTTTTATTTTTTTGAA